>CAIGQV010001607.1:0-10236 GCA_903798115.1 Danio jaintianensis | reverse complement strand
GTGTTAGTCCTGTTGATTCCTGACGGAGGGAATTCTGTGCATACTCGACCCATGGAAGGAACTGGCTCCAGCTGAACTGGTCTTCCTGGCAGTATGACCGGAGGTAATGTCTGAGCTCCTGGATCTCCGCTCAGTCTGGCCATTTGTCTGGGGGTGATAACCTGAAGAGAGATTCATAGAAACACCAAGGAGTTTAAAGAAAGCCTTACATACATGTGAGGTAAACTGAGGGCCCCGGTCAGACACAATTTCTGAAAACATGATGGAATAGATTCTCCGCCGTATCAAAAGCTGTGGGCAAACCCTTGAGGGGAATTAAACGGCAGGCTTTAGAGAATCTATCCACAACTACAAGAACGCAAGTATTACCATCTGAGTTGGGGAGATCGGTGACAAAGTCTACCCCGATATGAGACCAGGGTCTACGGGGCACTGGAAGAGGCAGAAGTTTTCCTGTGGGTAAATGTCGAGGAGTATTAGACATGGCACAGACTGAGCATTCTCGGACGTACCTGTTGACATCCCCGACCATACTGGGCCACCAGTATCGAGAATGGATGAGCGAGAGGGTCCTCCTGCTGCCTGGATGTCCAGAGCCTGGAACTGCATGGAGGTGCTGTGGAACTCGCACTTCTCAAGCTTTAGGAAAAGCTGATGTTGTCAAAGGCACTGGAGAACTTGGGTGACATGTTGACGATGTTCATCTAGATTCTTGGAATATATGAGGATGTCATCGATGTAAACGATTACAAAACAATGGAGGAACTTTCTGAACACTTCGTTCATAAAAGTCTGGAACATTGCAGGTGAGATGGAGAGGCCATAGGGCATTACCCGGTACTCGTAGTGGCCAGCAGGGGTGATGAACCCCTTTTTCCATTCATCTCCAGCTCTAATTCTGATGGGATTATAGGCACTTCTCAGGTTGAGCTTACTAAAAATGCAAGCTCCCTGCAGTTCCTCGAGAGCCGCTGGGACCAGGGGAAGCGGATAGGGCTGTGGTATGATCTGGGAGGTCAAATTCCTATAATTGATACACCATCCTTCTTACCCACGAAGAAGAAGCTCGAAGCTGCCGGTGAGGTGGATGGTCGAATGAATCCCTGATGGAGCATCTCAGACACGTAATCCTCCAACGCGCTCCGGGATGAACAGGGTATATATCCTTCCTTTAGCTAGTTTAGCTCCAGGCAGCAGGTTAATGGCGCAGTCCCATGGCCGATGTGGTGGTAGTTTGGTGGCTGCCTGCTTACTGAATACATCCTGGAACGTCGAGTACTCTGGTGGGACCCGTTGGTGAATCTGGACTTCTGGGCTCTCAATGCTAGTGGTAGCCACAGAGAGAGAAACAGAAGAGGAAATAGTGGGTTGTACAGACATCATACAGTTCTCAATACATTTCTCACTCCAACGTAGAATTTCGCTGCGGTCCCACCTGATCTCAGGTGAATGATGTGATAGCCATGGACGTCCCATGATGATGTCAACAGTGGATTTCTCCAGTACCAGAAAACTGATTTCTTCCTGATGAAGACAACCGATCTAAAGTGTTACAATGGGAGAGTGATACCGGATTTTACCCTGTCCCAGTGGTTTTCCCTGGATGGTCTCAATGGAGGATTGGAGGTGATGATGTAGACGGGGTAACTGTAGTTCTAAACATGACTGGAAGATGAAGTTACCAGAGGATCCAGAGTCTAGGAGACAGAGCAAGAAAAGTCTGGGGTGACCAATAAGGCAGCTGTAAGCGTAAGTTGAGATACCTCATTGTGAACTTGTATGGTACTCACAACGGGACAAGAAGGTTTCATGGGGCATTCGTTGATGAAATGACCTGGTTTTCTACAGTACAGACACTCCCCACGTGACATCCTTCTAGCTCTTTCAGATTTTGAGAGACGAGATGTATCTACTTGCATGGGTTCTGCTACTGGAGGGCAGGCAGCACTGGGAGCGGGCTGGTGAGTGGTTTCTATGGTGGAGCAGGCGGCTAGGCGTTGTGCTATAAGAGTAGTGCGTTGCAGGATGTTTTCCAATCCGATGGCATCATCATATATTGTCATAGCAGATCTGAGATTAGAATTGAGCCTTTGTCTATACGCACCTATGAGTGCAGTCTCATTCCACCCACTTGCCGCCACCAAAGTACGAAATTGAATGGTGTACTCGGAGATAGATGAACTGCCCTGTCGTAACTTGAGTAGTTGGTCAATTGTGAAAAGCACTCCGGAAGCCACGCTGAAGACTTCAGACAAATGGTTAGTAAATTGTTCATATGAGTTAATTACGATACTCTTGGAGTTCCATATAGCCTTAGCCCACAAAAGTGCTTTATCTGACAAAAGAGATATGAAAAAAGCTACCTTAGAGCGTTCGGTGGGGAATTGACCCAGATGCATTTCCACATACAGGTTAACTTGTAGGAAACCGCTATACTCAGCTGCTTCACCAGTATAATTCCTCGGTAATGCCATGGGACTGCCTGAGGCAGAGACAGCTGCTGGGGGATACATAGCAGGGAGAAGTGAAGCTTTGAGTGCATTGATAAGTTCAGTGAGGGTATCTTGTGTGTCCGGGATCCATCCCGTTTTCTGTCTTCGGTCGGTCCTTCTGTCACAACACACTGAGGACCGGACACAGGAGGTAAGTATATAAACAATGCTTTATTAACAAAGTCAATAAAGCAGGCTAACTGAGTTGTTGGTGAGTTCGTGGAGAACAAGTAAGTCTGTTGCAGACACACAACACATGTAAACATTGATCCAGGAAGACGAGGGACACAGAGACGCTGGAATTGGAGAACACTGAAGAACAACGAGGAAACACTGGAGCAGGTGAAACGCTGGAGTTGGATCAGGAGAAACTCAGGGTGTGACTTTCAGGAACGTCGCTGGCTGACTGAAGGTGAGTGCATTATATACTGTGTGCGTGTGTCTGGGAACAGGTGCAGGTGATTAGAAATCCGGTGATTGTGAACGAGTGCTTGTGGGTTCTGGTGAGATGGATGAGTCCGGCGACTGCCTGACAATAGGGGTAGAAATAACATTTGTAAAATATTAAAAATAACAAAACAAAATAGACATTTTTAGAAAAGTTTTTATTTTTAATTAGCACTCAACAGGAGCCAAAATATACACACCATGGACAGCTATTTGCCATGGGAGAAAAATAATGCGTTTATACTAACAAAAGATAAATACAGCAATATTTCTAAATATCAACAGAATATTTACACATCCCTGCACCATATAAAATAATACTTATCAATTTGTACAATAAACTTAGCAGTATTAACAGCAACTGGTGTCTATCAGCTGCTGCTGTTGGACTTTCCCCTAGTCCCCCGTGTTCAAAGATCGGTCAGAGGCTTCAAATAAGTTCAATCAATTTAATGAATCAAATGGATAAAGCATTACAGAGCTCTGGGCTGCGAAGCTAAACCTCTACACACTGTGTCTTATGCTCAGGTGGTCAACAGCTGCTCACTAAAACTAAGCAGCCTATTTATTGTCGATCTGCTTCAGCCCCTCCCGAGGCGCTTCATCTGTCCTCTCAACCAATGGTAGGTTACCTATCACCAGATGTCAGGCAGACCAGCTCTCAACAGGTTTCTCTGGCAGTTTGGTAAATGCTGCTACTCTGCACAGAGAAAGTTACGCAAACACATAACAGAGTACACAAGAGAGTGAGCCTGGACCCCTCCCATCATTGTTCCCTCTTCTACATTCCTGTTAGATAAGAAAAAAAAACAAGCACACTCTGAAAGAAAGATTTGTAACATTTTGCTGAGAGCAAGTTCTCAGAATTTGATTTCTCCCTTCTGTCACACAAGCTGTTTATCAGTCACACAAAGCCACAACTGTTATGAAGCAAGGTTATATGATGTTAAACACACAAACATAAGTTCATATATTTGATTAAAAGATAATTAAACTATTAATGCACAAAACAAAGGTGTTTTCAAATAAAAAGCCAACGGTAAATTATGTATACAAATAATATATAACAATAGAACATTTACAGTTCTATTTGTTATATAATATTCTGTTTCTAGAACAATAATGTTTTTGAAACAGCAAATTTAGTAGATAACTGCTAACATGCCTAAACTCAAAATGTCAGAGACGTCCTTTAAATCAAGTTGAAATAACATTACAGGAGATCGATGTGGATATAGGCTAACATTAGTTTTGTCTTCCTAATTTATTTCAGACCAATAAAAATAATTACTGCTAGATAACGATCACCTGCATTTTCCCCTTCATGGCTAACGTTAGCCATGTATCAGTAAACAATTAAGACAAAGCCCGATAAAGCCCACACTTTACCGAATGAACAGTGATCCATCAGATACTTCAATCTCCTCCCAAAGTCTGCTTAGAGAAGCTGTCAATCACAACTGTCAATTATGCCATTTTTTTTAATTACTGGCTAAAAACAAACTCTTTACAAAAATTAACATCTGAACCTATATCAGCTTGATAACCAGTACCTCAATTGACCAAAACCATCTTTCAGAAAATGTTATTGCAAGTGTAATAATTTTTTTATTTGGGGTCAAGTCTCGTTTGTTAATGTGGAAGAGGCAGGGTTTATGACTTGTACTGCAGCCAGAGTTTCACTCAAAAGCAGGCGTGAGGCACACCTGCATAAAATGTACATCCACAACACTGTCCTGCATGTTATAATTTTTTTAATATAAAATCACATACACAGCATGTTGCTTAAATTCAATTCAAATTCAATTCAGTCATGTAGTGTACACGCATATGTAATTGCTGTAAACTTTCTAGTACTTACGGTAATGGTGCAGGATAGATGAAAATCAGTAATTTCTGGTCATGAGCTGTCTTTATGAATGGAATGGCAGTTGTGAGGAGGAAGTGTGGTGTGCATACCGAGCAGACAACGCGGAGGAAATAACAAAAGTTTGGCAGCGTCAATGGTCTTTTAGGTAAAGTTAGGTTTGAATAATCATGTTATATGATGTTTTAGCGGGGTGATGCATATAATCATGTGTATTAAAATATGATATGCAGTTGGGGTAGCTGTGTCCAGGTATGTGATCAGTGATTTGAGATACATGTTTGTTACATGCTGTTTATTTGTTATAGTATTGCTGTGTGAATATTGTGAGGTGTTGTCTTTGATGTTTAAAAGGTTTGTGATGAATGTTCTATTTTAAATGTTTTATGCTTAGATATTGATGGTGTCACGAGCATGATTTGACTTGTCTGTGTTGTCATCCTGTGAATGAAGCACGTGGGCTTTGTTGTGACAGCCGGTCATGTGCTCCCTGTCCGCGTGCTCATCTCCTCCGTCTTGTGTTCAATTTGTAATTAATTACCGTTTCCCACTTTCACCTGTCGTTCCCTTTTTACTTCCTCTATTTAAGTCATCCTCGTCTCTTGTCTTGTGTCAGTCCGTTTTGGTGTGCATGTGAGTTACGTGTGTCTCAATCCAGTCTTGCTATAACTTGTCTTGTCGTGTCCTGTTTTCCTAGACTCCATCGACTGTTGTTTTGGTTTTGTTTTTTTCTTCTTTTTGTTGTTACTTTGTTCCTAGATCTGGTCATCCCTCACGCTACGGTCTGGTCCGCCTGTCCAAGCTCTACTGTGCCATCTCCGTTCCGGACGTAAACATCTACCAAAGCCCGTACACCTCTTCCTCTGCGGTTGAGTCCGGGTGCGCCGCACGCTCTACCACCACCCGGCAGTACTATATCCGGAACTGCACTATATCTTTTGACCTGCTTATGTGAATCTGTTTGAATTGCCCTATTATGTCTTTTTTGACCTGCTTATCTGAATCTGTTTGAATTGCCCAATTAAGGAAGAATTTCTGTTGAGTTTTTTTGAGAAGAATAAATTCATTTATTTAGTTATGGATTCAGCAGGTGCAGAGCATGTGAGAAATGCCGTGGCACAGCAGGGCATCCTTCTCGGCCAGCATGCCACCCAGTTAACGGCAGCCTCCCAGGAAGTGCAGATGCTGAGGGCCCAAGTTATCAAGCTTAACCCTGAAGTCCAGGAGCTGCATGAGAATGCCAGAGGCGGCCGGATGGCAGCCATTGCCCCTCATCCCGAACCCGAGCCTCGTGTTTGCCCTCCAGCCTCGGTGTTACATTACTGAGGAGTCCAGGATGGCGTTCGTTATCACCCTTCTGAAGGGCAGGGCCCGCGACTGGGCAATGGCAGTATGGGACGCACACGCCCCCTTCTGCGCAACATTTGAGGACAACCGTGCTGAAATGGCCAGGATTTTCGACCGGTCTGCTCAGGGAGACGAAGCCGCTTCCCAACTGGCCCAGTTGAGTCAAAGGGGTCGTTCAGTCACTGATTATTTTGTCCAGTTCAGGACTCTAGCAGCCGCCTGCGCCTGGAACGAGGAAGCTCTCTGAGCCAGATTCAGGGATGGCCTGGATGACAAGATACAGGATGAGATTGCCACCCACGACCGCCCGCGAGATTTGGACGCTCTGGTGGACCTGGCTCTCCGTGTGGAGGCCCGACTGCACCGTCGTCAGCTTAGATGAGTCACTGGTGCTGCTGGGAGGAAGGTTGAGGACCCTTCTAGTTTCCAATACACCCTGTCACCCACCACTGCGCCGGAGCCTATGCAGTTGGGCCGTCTTCGGCTTTCTACTGAGGAGAAGCAGATTTGTTTGGCTCGAGGCCTCTGCCTGTACTATGGAAAGCCGGGTCATCGGGCATTGCAGTGTCCGTTAAAAGCTCCAGCCCATTAGTAGACCGGGGGATTATGGTGGGCGCTACTCCTTGCTTCAACACCCCCACACATCGTACCTCACTATTAGCCTCAGTTCAGTTTAACAGAATGACCCATTCTTGCTCTGCCCTGAGGGAGACTTCTTAGACAATTCCACGGCCAGATCGTTGGGTATCCCTGCCATTCCTCTTTCCTCTCCCATCACTGTCCGTTCCTTAAATGGGCTTACCATCACCTCCATCACCCATTCTACCCCTTCCGTAAGTCTAGTAGTCTCTGGAAATCACTGTGAGGTTATTACTTTTTATTTATTTGACTCCCCGAAGTGCTCCAGTAGTTTTGGGGCACCGGTGGTTAACTAAACACAACCCTCATGTTGATTGGTCAGGGAATTCTGTGTTGTCTTGGAGTCCGTCTTGTCTTGCTGTCTGTCTTGGTCCTGCTTCTTGTCCTGGGTCTGTGTCTTCTGTGTTGCAGGTGGAGAGGGTGGATCTCTCCGGAGTCCCGTGGGAGTACCATGATCTCCGGCAGGTTTTCAGCACGTCTCGAGCCACCTCCTTGCCTCCACACTGCCCTTATGATTGTGCCATCGAGCTCCTCCCAGGCAATTCTCCGCCAAAAGGTCGGTTGTATTCCCTTTCTGCTCCTGAGAGAAAGGCCATGGACAGGTACATTCGAGAGTCTTTGGAAGCCGACCTCATCCGCCCCTCGTCCTCTCCAGCTGGGACTGGGTTCTTCTTTGTCAAAAAGAAGGATGGTTCCCTGCGCCCCTGTATTGACTACCGAGGCATTAGATGACATTACTATTAAAAACAGGTATCCTCTGCTTTTAATGTCTTCTGCCTTTGAGCTATTACAGGGAGCCAAGGTCTTTACCAAACTAGACCTCCGCAATGCCTATCTTCTGATTCAGATACGCAAGGGGGATGAGTGGAAGACCGCTTTTAACACACCGACGGGACACTTTGAATACTGAGTTCAACTGTTCCGGCTCACCAATGCCCCTGCGGTCTTCCAGACCCTGGTGATTGATGTGCTGAGAGACATGGTAAACAGATTTGTCTTTGTGTACCTTGATGATATCCTTATCTTCTCTCCGTCTGAACAGGTACACACTCAGCATGTCCGCCAGGTGCTGCAGTGGCTGCTGGAGAACCAGCTTTATGTCAAGGCGGAGAAGTGCGTGTTCCACAGCAAATCAGTTTCGTTCCTGGGCCATATAGTCTCGACGGAGGGTATCAAGGCTGATTCTGCTAAGGTAAGGGCCGTTGCCAAGTAGCCAGTCCCAGACTCTCGTAAGGCTCTGCAGCGGTTCCTGGGATTCACCAATTTCTATAGGCGATTCATCCGGAACTTTAGCTCGGTCGCTGCACCCTTAACGGCTCTCAACTCTCCTAAGGTACAGTTTACATGGCACAGTAAAGCACAGGAGGCCTTTGATGTTCTCAAGTCCCGTTTCATCTCTGCTCCTGTCCTTTCTCTTCCAGATCCTAAACGGCAGTTTATCGTTGAGGTGGATGCCTCAGAGATTGGGGTAGGCGCGGTCCTGTCTCAGCGATCCTCCCGGGATGGGAGGGTGCACCCTTGCGCCTTTTCTCATCGTCTGAGCCCAGCTGAACGAAACTACGACATCGGAAACAGAGAGCTGTTGGCTGTCAGGCTGGCCCTGGGTGAGTGGCGCCACTGGTTGGAGGGGGCAGCACAGCCGTTCTTGGTCTGGACAGACCACAAGAATCTAGAATATATCCGTTCAGCCAAGAGATTGAGCTCCCGCCAGGGCCGCTGGGCACTCTTCTTCGGACGCTTTGACTTTTCCCTCTCGTACCGGCCTGGGTCCAAGAATGTCAAACCTGATGCACTCTCCCGTTTGTTCGACGTGCCGGGGGGAGAGGCTACCCCCGAAGCCATTCTCCCTAGGGGAATGGTGGTGGGGGCCCTCTCCTGGGATGTCGAACGACGGGTGGAGGAGGCCGGACAAGGGGGGTGGCTCCGAGGGGGTGTCCAGATGGAAGGCTATTTGTGCCAGCCAAATTAAGATCCGAAGTCCTACGATGGGGTCACGAGTTCAGAGTAGCCTGTCACCCAGGAGTCCACAGGTCACTGGTCAATATCCAACAGCGATTTTGGTGGCCTTCAATGGCCCAAGACGTCAGACAGTTTGTATTGGCTTGTGGTGTTTGTGCCCAGAATAAGACTTCTAACCACCCTCCCATTGGTCTGTTACACCCCCTTGGCGGCCGTGCCCGGAACTGGACTATATTTTCTGACCTGCCTGTCTGAGTCTTTTTGAACTACCCTTAAGGGAGAGTTTTTTGTTGAGTTTTGGAGAAGAATAAATTGTTTCACCTGCATCTGAATCCGTGATTTTTTGCCCTGACAGATTGTAGTGTAATAAGGGTGTCTTTTCTGGCTCTGTTTCAGGAGTTGTCTTATGTCCCTGTTTTGAGTCACTATATAATGGACTTGGAGTCTTAATGTATTGCGTATTTGCACATAAGGCTGTGATGGTCACTGTGCCACCGGAGGTAGTATGTGACGTCATGCACTCTAAAACACAAATTTCTGTTATGTTGCCAAGTATAAAATTTCTGTTAGAATATAACATTAGGCGCAATTCAGCAAGTTCAGCCATGAATCTCGTTGGAAAACCAAATGTTACATTGTCAATCTGGAACATTTTGGATTTGTGCTGAACGAGAAAGGCGAACCAATAAATTGGATGAAGCTATTTGTAGGGTTTGTTTAAAAAAAAATTGTTAAATGGGCAAACACGTCGAATCTCCAGAGCCATCTCCGGTCATGTCACCCAGCCACGTATAATCAACTCATGTCTTCTGAACGCAAACGCCCAACTAGTCAGCCATGTATCGCAGAGGCCTTTTCAAAAATGGCCTGATACAAAAGAGAAAGTGATAAATGAAAGACATTGATGAAAAATGTAGCAACATAATTCCATAGGTGGGCACTAGACCTGGTGACTGATTTTGGTCCCTCTTGATTTTTTCATTTAGGTTATTTATTCACTTATTTATTACTTTGCATTACTGCCTAAGTTACTGACTTAAGGCAGTAAAATACTTTTTATAGTAATAATAATAATAATATGCACAGTTTCGCTATTACTGATTTTATCAATGAAGGTTATGCAACTATACAGTTTATTAACGCAGACAGATCATGGCTTCAGCGCCAAACGAGTGGTTTAAATCATATTTTATTCTCCTTATTTCTTTCCGTTGTATTTCAAATAACATAAATGTTTAAAGTTTTAGGTAAAGACATCAAACTATGCCCACACATGCAAGCTAACCCACTATCATATAATCAGTAAATAAATCATAACCATAAGTCATCACGCTTCATTACCCAACCATTATCAGTGTTAGGAAAAAGTTAAATGTTACAATTTAATGTAATTAACATAACTTTTTATTATAATTTTACAAATTTATTAATAAATTAATAATTAAAAATTTATGATAGGCTATCATAAGTGGTTTTTTTTTTTTT
>CAIGQV010001472.1:0-10686 GCA_903798115.1 Danio jaintianensis | reverse complement strand
AACACAGATTCTACATGCAAACTCCCTGATAACGTGAGCCCAACAAGACATGACATGTGGAACACACCAAACAAACTACACTGTAAAAAGTATCCGTAAATTAGCTGTTTTCTGTATTTTGTGATTCATGTTTTTTTCCCCATTTATTTATGCTTTTCAATTGCATTATAGGAGCTTGATCTTTCTTCCAATAACACAGTGGTTCTCAATTCCGGTCCTCAGGCCCAACACATTCATCAACTCATTAACAGAGAGAGATCAATGAACTGATCCTTGTGCATTAAATATGAGAGACATACAAAATGTGCAGGGCAGGGGGGCCTGAGGACTGGAATTGAGAACAACTGCAATAACATGTTTAATAGCACCTTAAAGTAATATATTGTCTGGGTTGGTGTTGCATATTACAGTACAAAAGCCTGCCAATAAACTGCCAGTACATTTTCAGTTATTTGTATTTGTATGGGACGTATTTCTCTATATATTATTTCTTATACATTATTTCAAACTACTAAAATGCCAATAAAAGTCACTTTGTTAAACTACAGAGTTGAATTTTCAACATCAAAAGTTGACAAAGCAGAGATCAACATCCCATAATGCAATTCACAACCGTAAATAAACGGAAAACACTTGTCAATCACAAAATACAGACACTGTTCATTAACAGATATTTTTACAGAAGCAGAGTTCTTGAGAAAGGTTTTATAAAATTCACCATTGGGGCATCTACACGACTACAAACACAATTTTTTTTCTGCACATTTGATTAAAATGTATTATACACCATGATTAAAATGCTGTATAATACATGTCAGGCCAGTAGATGTCAATGTCGCTTAGTAAAGAAACACTATTCGTTCGTGTGCATTTGTTCCTGTAGTCCAGCGTTGTGGTTTTGTCAAATACTTGCACATCACTGTATACAAAATATAATATGCATTTGCATTATGCCACAGTTTTCACAAAATCACATTTTGTTGTTTACATAAGATGTAAATTGTATAATATTCAACAGCTTGCACTTTTTTAGACATTTTTTGGCCGTTCATTTACATGACAATACTGTTTGTTTGTTTTTGAGGGCCTGAAAATGCAAAGATTTATTCATTTGCTGCTCTAAAAACACGGTGTGGTGTCATGTGGTCATGTGCTTAAGTCAGCATGGTTCCTGCTCCAAATGACGTCAGACACCCACACTTGTGGTTTTATTCATTTGAGATTGTGTGTGCGCAACCACAAAAGCACAAGACACCAAACTGCAGTGCCCCTAACGGCCACTAAATCCACAGAGCAGTATTTGAGGTGAAGCCCATTTATACATGCATCACATTCTGGAACCTACATGTCCCAAAATCAAAAGATGTCAAGCCAGACATTCCACTGTAACTTAAATTTAATCTGAGATGACCTATGATTTGGTGCTTTATATATTAATTAGAAGCACCACAATTGCTTTATTGGGTCGTCTATTATAGCAACTGCTGAGGATGCATTTAGAGGTTGATTTTAATGCAAAGTACACTATAACCATGTCCCATCGAGTAATGAAAAGTTCTACACATACGTATATGTTATTTAATTAGACAAGTGTCAGTATTTAGTAGGGGTGTAACGAATCACAGTTGATCCGTGATTCGTACGGATCACAACCCACGGTTTGGAACACACGTGACCCGCGGATTAATAAAAGTTTTTTACTTGTAGATTAATCCTAAATTTGTGCGTCATTCAAATCACATGTATGAAAGTATTTAGGCTTTCTTGTAAAATATAATGACGACAGAAGATGTTGTGGTTATTCAGGATGTGGTGGGTTTCTTAAGTTATTAAAGGTGTTTTTTGTCACTACTTAAGCTGAACGATTAATCATTAAAAGATCGGGATCTCAACACCCATGCGACATAAATTATAAATGATGGTGATTTGCATATGTTTATTAATCCTTCAAATCACTGCATTCAAATCAAGAAAGAGATTCAGTCTTTAGTTTTTTGAGTTTGTTATGAAGTTACAAACAGTCAAATATAACCACTAGTGTTTATGGTAAAGATTAAAACCACCATTTAATTATCGTCGTATGCATTTAACAACGTTCAAAAATTAAAGTTGTTGGCAGCAATTACATTATTTGACCAATAGGTGGCGACAAAATATGGCACTGAATAATTCTTCAAAAATGAAACATCTAGCAATGAAACATGAAGTTTTGAGTGAATAACGGAATCATTTATTGAAAATGAAACTAAAAATAAATATGGGTTGTACAAATTATAACGTTAGATTTATACATTTAGTGTTATCAGCAACAGTAGTATAACAATGAATTTTTCACAGTACTGAACATTTTACAATTTATTTTTATTCAGCTGGTTATTTCTTCATTTTATTTTTAATAAAATTACAGGTTCTTGTAATAATTGGAAAGCAAATTACATTTGTCTCCTCTCCTTTTTGGCTGATCCGAAAAACGGTCCGATCCGTGACCAAAAAACCATAATGTGATCCGAACCGTGAGATTTGTGATCCATTACACCACTAGTGTTTAGACACTCACTGGTTTCCCCACTCCCATTAAAAATATATTTCACACAGTTTATATGATTTAACAAAAAAAAAAGACTATCTGTTAATTTTGTAATTAACCCCAGGTCCAAATCATGGTTGATACCATTTCATTTACACAGTATTGATATTTATTTTTAGAAAGCAAGCACGGAAAACAGTAGAAAATGCTTTAACACAAAAACTGATACAGTTTTTAAAGCCACATTAGAACAATTCAAGTGCTTACAAATATTAGTTATTGCAGTGATACCACAGGAATACCAAAAGATATAATTTTCATAAAACAGAGCAAATCTTGTACAAACAAAGACCATAAAAATGTATTTTGAGGATTAAATGTTCTGTTCTGTCATCACCGTTATTCATTCAATGTCATACAATCTTTCAATTAAAGTTATTTTATCATCAGGACACATTGATCTCGTTTAACCTTAACAAAAAGCTGATGGTGTCATAATACTGGGGACGAAAGTAACTGCAAACTAAAGTATTACTATCCTGAGAAATAGCCAACTCAGAAATTTATCAATACCTTTTTGGGGGGGAAGTAAAATAAGTTAGGAAGGAATGTATTACTGCTTTATTCATCTTAATATAGATTAAATGACAGTAGCTGATGGAAAATGCAAAGAGCAAGCAACATAATTCGATTTTGTGCTCAACAAAGGCCACAAGCTTGCCAAGCCAAACATCCCCTAATGTAAGGGAAGAAGACTTTTACTTAATTCATTAATAGTTGCTAAATATGAGGAACAATATACCAAGAAATAAGATTGTTGCTTTTGTGCTTTCATATTTTAGAATAAAGATCTTCTCTGGGTCATACCGTCACAGAAACGTTCGACCAAACATCAGGAATGTCCAACCATTCAACAAGACTTCATTAATCACTGAGTACTGAGTTCTGGTAAGTTGAGCTTACGCTACGGTATAGCTCACAATGTACTGATACAGTACCGATACAGTGTGAAAATCTAATTGAACTTCATCTCTACACATTTATGAGAAGTAATTCCCACATATACTGCATGTCCTGTACAATAAAAGTATTAGAAGATCCACATCGCAGGCACACACTAAACTGCTTAAAGAACATCATCACTCCAAAACCTGCCATTTGTACATATAAAGCCTTCTATTTGTTCAATACAATCACTGAATATTATCCACAACAGAAATACCATGAAAGTCTACATAACTGGCAAGAAACATATGAACAGAATACTCTTAAAATAAAAAATACAACTAGCAATGTCGAAATTAAATTAAAAGCATGTTTCCTTAATGTTCATTTAAGTTTGATTCCATTTCCTCTGCTTGTTATGTGATTCAAACACATTAAATAATTATTAAACAATCAAATAGCTCTAGCAATGTAGGCAGGGGGCTGGATTGGGCATGTAACAGAAAAATCTACATAGCTTTATTTCCAAATTAAACGTACAGCTATCATTTTAGGCTAGCAACGAGTGATTTAATTTATTTCAATTTGATCTTTCTTTTCTAACTAAAAAAACGCCATGTCTAAACCAGCCTGTGCTTTTATTAGAGAACAATATTTATTTGGAATTGCTCAAAAAGTGCTAAATAACAGTATAAAGGCCACTAAAACAAGAAATGTATACGTCTCCTGCGTAACAATCCTAAAGAGAAGGAAATCACACATTGTTTGTTTGCGATAATCTATATCCAAGAGTACTTGAGGTGAAATAAATCTGTTTCATTTATAACAGTCTTTCAAAAAAACTTTATAATACAGGGAAATGCAACTCTTGGCATGCAATCCAAGGTAACTCTGACAGCTTGAATACTGTTAATTGAAACAAGGAGTATTCAGTATGAACAAATGCTAATAATAAATCCCTGGGTTTAGACTGCGAGTTAGTTGAATCCAATGGTTAGGGCTACAAATGTGCAACTTTACGTATGACTCTGCTCGTGACTCCACAAACTGAACGCGGTCTTAAATGTCCGGTGACAGAATTTGCACATGTACTGCCGTTTAAAAGTGAGTGCAGAGAGCGTTGGGGCGTGGTAAAATAGCGTGTCGGATTCCTGAGGGGTGGTCGTTTTGTCTGTGCTGTCGGACTTGTCGTGAGATTGTTCACCAGGCTCGTTGTCACCATTCTTGTCCTGCTCCAGCTTCTTCAGTTTGGTTGATGGTGATGCTGAGCCTCTTGGTTCGTCCTCTGAGGCGTCCACCCCAGATCGGGTCGCTTTGAGTGGAGGTTCTTGAGAAGATGGAGGCTCTGGGATGGAAATAGTAAGAGGTGGAGAAGGAGAGGGAGAAGACGGAGGCCTGTCGATCTCTCTCATCCCTGGCTCTTCAGATGTGGACATGTGGGACTGATAGTGGCTCCAGAGGCGGAAGTTGGTCCTGAATGCTTTGTGACATATGTGACAGATGAAGGGTTTGATGTGGCAAAGCAGTTCCTGATGTCGTTCCAGGTCTTTGTGGGTGCTGAAAAGCTTCCCACACTTCTCACAAGGCCAAACCCCTGGTTCTTCAGGACCGATAGAAGCACTGCTCATGTTATCCTTAGCTGACACGGCTTCCTCTTGAGGTTCCTCTTTAACCTGCAATTCACCTTGTCCATGAGCGCTCAAGTCTTCTGGGACATAGGATGATGAGTCTTCTGAATCATACATGGGTGGAACTGAGGAGTCGCTGTACGCTGCTTCCTCCCTTGGGTCACGTATCGACTCCTGAGGAGGAGGAACTCCGAGAGCATTGGATGATTCATTGTTATTGCTTTCCTGGTGACTGAGAGTCAACTGCTCCTTCACACTCATCATATTGTGATTGTGAACCTCCACCTGATGACGCCATATGCTGAAAGAAGACTTAAATGTGCGCATACACTCAAGGCAGGTCAGCTTTTTGTACTTGCAGTGTGCTTCGTGGTCTTTCTTGACCACAGTGTTGGAGAATCGAAGCCCACAGTATGGACAGACAGTTGCATACCTGCAAGCGCGCTCATGGTCTTCTAATTCAGTCAAAGTAGGGAGTTTCTCATTGCAAAGCCGGCAAGAAAAAGCATCCTTATCTTGGCTTTCTTTAAAATGTGGCAGCTGCTGCTGTTTATATTGAAGGTCTTTTTCGGGATCAGTGTCAAGGTTAGCCTGTTCGGCGGAGTGACCCTTCATGTGGAGCTTTAAGTGCGACTGGAAAAAAAACATTTTGCCACAGAAGGGGCACCCGTATGACCTTGATCGCCTGCTTTTCCTGCCAAAGGATTGTGACTGCAGACCTTGCTTGGTTCTCCTGAGCTTCATAATCAAGGCTTTCTTTATCTCCCGCTCTCTGACAATATCGATTAGCTTCCTCTGAAACTTCTCATCCAGGACCGAGTAGGAACTGGACGAGGGTGCAGGATTTTGCACCACACCATGCTGGGTTTGGCAGTGAGTCCAGACCTTGAAGTTTGTATGAAAGCGTTTGTGACAGATGTCACAAGCGTACGGCTTCTCTGGATTGTGGTACATATTCACGTGGCGATAAAGACCCGCGTTTGATCTGAAAACCTTCAGGCAGTTCCAGCACTTAAACATTTTGTTTGGCCGAAGTTCTCCGGGTTCCTCAGTACTACTGTCCATGTTGGAATTGTAAGGTGCTTCATCTAATGTGGTTTCCTGATGCAACAGATGGTGCTCATTAACAGGCTTGGATCTCTTAAAGGGCATGTAACTACCATCCATCTTACTCTTCCTCTTTACAGAGGCAGTGAAATACCCTCTGGGACCTTCATCATAGTTTGCTTGAAAGTCTTTAAAATTCACCGGCAGGTTGTCTCCAACAGTAATGCGGACAATTTCAGAAGGGTCAGCAAGGGGACTGCTGGGCTCTGCTTTAATTCTGTGTTGGTTGGTTTGAGTACCTTCTGACACAATTGAATGTCTCGACCTGAGAAGAAGTGGCATATCTTTTGACACCCGATCCACAAGTTCAGGGGGTGGTGACCTTGCTAATGTGGGCATTAACTTGACAACAGATTGTTCTCGACTTTGTGAGTCTTTTAGTTCCAGAGCTGGAGAAAAAACTGGAACAGGACTATCCATGGACAATGATCTGCGTAGCAGACTTTTAATAAGTGGCCCACTTCGGTCTACAGTTTGGCTCCGTAGACCTTGATGCTCACCCACTGGTCTGGAATCATGCAATGTCTCCATTCTTCCATCGATGGCTCCATCAGATTGATCTGATTGTAGGCTAGCATGCTGTACTGACTCACTGAATGACACAGAGGATGTTAGCTGTGGTCTCATTGATGGTGGTCGGTATTCGGTTCGACGCCTCAGTATAGATGTTGGAGAGGAGATGATAGATCCACAGCTGCCATCGACTGTGTTGTTGTTTGAATGTCTGCTGTTGGAGGTACTGTTAGTCTCTTTTTCATTTGGTCTGACTTGTCCTGAGGATTGGCTCTGGTCACTGAAACTGTGTGAGGGTTGCTCTATGACCTGCTTAAATAATTTTCCCTGAAGACTCAAACTTTTCCTCTGAAACACATCCATGCCGTACTGGTCTCCCTGACCTTGATGTACAATAACGCTTCTCTTTTGATAAGTGCCATCCTCCTCCTCAGAAACTGAAATCCGTTTTCTTGACACACAGTATGAAGCCTGAGGCCTTACAGACATGATGTTGGTTAGAAAAGGAATGCCGAGGCTGTATCCCAGCTCCTGTATGGCCGCCAGGCTACATTTCTCCACAAACAGAGACGAGGAGTAGATATAGTTTAGCACAATCTCAAAAGCATCGGGCTCACAGAAGTCAAGCTGAACAATGGAGCGGTTCTCAGAGTCCCTTCTGGAGAACACAGACTGGAAATACTCACTGCAGGCTGCAAGGATGCTTTTATGGGCCTGGTACTGTTGATCACCCACTAACAACACGACATCACAGAGCTGGCCTTTCAAGCGCTGCTCGTTGAGGGAACCCAACAGTGAAATACCATGGGCAGGATTACAGTAGTGCCCCAGGCTATCCATTTTGGCTGTGAAGGGGAGTAAAATTGAAAACACACATTTAGTGACATCACAAATTTGTTACAACTGAGATTTAAAATAAGCTCCATTAATATAATCTTGGAACACTTTATAATTCTGTAATTTCTTTCACTTTACATAAAGAGATAGGATGCCCCAAAATTAACATTTTCTGTTATTTTACTCATTCTTGGGCTTTCCAAGTCAGTGGCTTTCATCAAAAAAACATACAATAAAGTAGTAGTATAGTGTTATAAAAACAACAACATTGTTTTGATTGTTTTACTTCAAATGACCCTAATGTATTAGCAATAGTCACAGTTGTTGTTGTTTTTTTTGATGGGGGGGTGGGGGGTCTCAAAGTGGCAGTAGCTGTGTTGTTCTGTATCAACAAGGATCATATTTCAGCTAAAGATCTTCTTTAATATGACTGAGAACAAAAGTCACCGACTTCTTGGATGGCCAGAGGGTGAGTAATTAAACATTATTTGTGGATGAACTAACCCTTTAATGCACAAGGGAATTTCATCTGTAAATACATTGTGCATTGTTATTTCATGTTCATTAATAATAGATCAATTATTAATATTAATTTGTGCAATTTGGAATTTACGAACTATATTATTATTGAAATTGGGATTTAAGTAGTCCCACATTGATCATGCATTACAATTTTAAATGGATTTCATAATCTACTATATAACACACATGTAAACAAAAATCACGTCTAACAAAATGCATTTAAAAGATAGTGTTTTTGTTTTATTTCTTTTGATGAAGCACAAAATAAAGTTAAACATGTTGATAAACCAAAACCATGCATATTAATCTCATGTGCACAATATAAACAACACTGCATTATTATATTATGACAATCAAATTAAAGCGTAAAACCCAGTTAGCGGCCTGTCCAGTGTCTGCGCATGCGCACAACGAATGCTGATTACATCATGTCTAACGTTAGTTACAGTTGGTTTTATGGGACTATTCGCTCATGAATACGAGGCGTGGGTATGTTTAGATTTGCAACCGGAATAATTTCGCAGCATAACCCTGCTTAAGTCATGATCTCAAATAAAACCATTTGTTGATTCTGCGCTGCCAAACTGCGGGCACATTATTAAACACGTCACAAAACACAAGCAACCGGTTGCGTTTCTTCACTATTCAGAAGATCGGAAATGAAGCGACGAGAACACGAGTCTGCGCGCGCACGTATACACACACACACACACACACACACACACACACACACACACACACACACTGTCACCAACTGCGCAGACGTCGCATCCTGCACAACAGGCTGGTGAGAGAGTGAGAGCGAGAAAATCTCCTCGGCGTTACGTCAGGAAACACCGCTTTTACCCAAACAACATCCAACTACTTCAATTAGACGACGAAATAAAGTTGTTGAGGATTTGGACTCACCCTGGCTGGGTGGCTTTGGGCGCTGCGGAGCTCCGACACTGGACTTTGTTTCAGAGTTGCGTTGAGCATGAAGCAGTCGTGATTCCATCCATCTTGTATTTGACGTCATCCCACTCTAGGGATGAGGTCATCGCTAAGAGCGCTCGTCACGTGTGCTGCTCTCCAATTGGCTGCCGCGTGAGCTGTGGGCGGGCACGGAGGAAATGAGCGGAGGATGACGGACTGATAAACAGCGGAGATATGTTCGCACATATGCACACACGCGTTAAAGCGACAGGCGGCATTTTACTTAGAGTGTGCATATAGAAATCAGATCTTTTGTCATTCTCCTGCAAAAGTGAGCATTTGAGCCAGGAGTTTTCAAACGGTTAGATGCCTAAGAGCCTCAGATTTGATCATTTGTCGTGTACTGTACATACTTTTTGTTATAATAATAATTAACAATAATATAAACATCTGAAAGCATTGTACATTTTTATTTTATGCCTATAAATGCTCCAAACTACATTACATTTTAAATACCAATACGTTTTACTGAAAAACATAACTCTATTGGCATTTAAAGCAATAGTTGACACAAACACACACACACACACACACAAATAATTTACTCACTCTTCAATTGTTCAAGTTTCTTTTTTCTGTTGAAAGCAAAAGAAGATATTTTGAAGAATGTTGGTTGCCAGTGTTCTCCAATAATGGTTGATGAGTATTGAATCTGCACACTCAGAAATCAGCAGATGCGCAGATTTTTTAGTGCATCATTCAATCTATTTATTTACTTATGTAGATGTGTGTAAATTTATATTTATTCTGTTGTTATATTCATTTAAGTAATCGTATTGTATAAGATATATGCAAATGCTTATATGACTTATTTATAACAGTCTTTTAGTACATATATTATATGGCACTTACATTGTTTACCAAACAAGTGGTTCTAATTGGATTTGCATTGTAAACCTTAAATAAAAGTTAAAAAGTTATTATTATTATTATGATTTCACATGTTAAGCTTTTAGTTACTATACTCTCAAAATCAATCTGCATAAACCTGCGGATTTTGTAAAAAAAAAAATGCACAGAAAAAAATGTGCGTAGATTCTGTCTTCTGGCCAGCTTCAAAAAGAAAGACAGAAAGAAACTCATAAAGTTTTAAAACCACATGGGAGAATAAACAATATGGTCATTTTCATTTTTTGAGAACTATACCTTTACATATTTGTTTGCCATCTTTTCAGATGTGTTCATATTGTTTTATTTGACAACACAATACCAGTATTACCAAATTAATACCAAATTAATATTATTTGGATAATATTTATTTCTTATTTTTCTATGGATTTTTCCATCTACTTATTATAGTACTGTATTTATTTACTTATTTGTTCTTATTTTCTTTTATTAATTAAATCACTTCCTAACTGCTTTGAATTTATAATTATAGATATTTTTCCAACCATTTCCCCAGGCACAGGTTCTTGTCATTGATTCAAATGTTTAATAGCAGAGTTGCAAAAAATGAAAGTGCTATCCAAAATATGTTCTTCTGTTTGTTTATTTGCACACAATAATGCATTTGATTTGTAAAAAGGACAGACATTAATAGAGTGATGTTTTAATTTAAAATATTAGCTCATTAAATACAATACGTGTCGTGGCCTGGTGGTTAGAGTGTTGGACTCGTGATCCGAAGGT
>CAIGQV010001460.1:0-11122 GCA_903798115.1 Danio jaintianensis | reverse complement strand
CATTGTAAAAGCGCTATAGAAATAAAGATGAATTGAATTGAATTGAACTCGCACAACACACAACGGCTCAGTATTATTTTTGGGGGGTGGGGGAGTTATGCCCAAGAGGAGCCGATACTCTTAGTCGAGTGAGCTCTCACTCTCGGGGGACGTGGCTCACCCTGGCACAGAAGCGAGGGAGATGGCATCCACTCTTCCAGTGGGCCAACCTCAGTATGGATACGGCACTTCCCGTCTGCTGATCATAACAAAAAAAAGGAGCTGCTCTACCTGGACAGAAATCTTAAAGATACTGTGTCGAGTGGATCGAGCAGACTTCTCCTAAGAGAGATCTCCAAGTGGGTATGAGAGGTGGACAGGATTTATTTAATTATCCAGCGTCTCGCGCCTCTGGGAACTGGATGATGAGGCAATGCTTTTCCAGCATGCGTGCTCAGAGCGGGGATGATCATAACGCCAACCCCTCAGTGCGAAGGGGACAGCCTTAGCTCCAGCCAGCTGAAGGAGGATAGCATCACACTGATCTGGCATGTCCGAGGTCCTTCTCGGAGAGAAGTACACCACACAGCGAATAGACTCCAATTCAGGGCGTAGGCATGCCTCGTAGAGGGTGCTCTAGCCTGAGATCTGGGCGCGGGTGGCAGATGGTTCCTGTCCAGAGAAGAAGATGCATCTTCAGGGGGATATGCCAGGGAGGGGCCGTCACGAGGAGAGAGCTGAAATACAGGTCCAGTTGAGCTAGATAGGCGCAATAAACAGACCTTCTCCTCGTCCTCCCTGGCTTTACACAGTATCTGTGCGAGTACGCACACACCGGAGCCAGCTGTGATAGCCATCGAGCCAGAACGCACCCATAACAGCTGGACAGCCGGGTGGAGCCTCCATTCTCCTGGGGCGTGAACTGCTGTGAGAGCTGCATGGTTGAGCTCGCTGGGGAAAGAAAGCGATTTCCGCCGCGTATGACTCCAGAGGAGCAGGCGGTGAGAGAGCTGAGACATGCGGCGAGAGCGGATAAACGATGCAGCACGAGATACACTGCCAACAGCTCCAGGCAATTAATATGCCAATGCAACCGGGTTCCTTCCACAGATCCGCAGCTGCATGCCTGCAACACACGGCCCAGCGCGTACTGGAAGCATTCGTCGGAACGACGACATGCCTGAACACTCATTCCAGAGGCACCCAGGCCTGTAGAAACGCAGGGTCTGTCCAGAGGCTGAGGGCGCGGTGACATATCGGAGTGACAGTCACTCGGTGTGTGCCCGTGTGCCGTGCGCGTCTGGGGACCCAATTGTGAAGCCAATGCTGAAGCGGTCTCATATGGAGCAACCCGAGCGGCGTGACAGCGGCTGCGGATGCCATATGCCCCAGGATCCTCTGAAATAATATCAGTGGGACCACAGTTTTCCTGTCGAACACTCTCAGACAGGTCAGCATCAGCTCAGCCGTCATGGTGATCGAGTCCAGCTCCAACCCGAGAAAAGAGATGCTCTGCACTGGGGCGAGCCTGCTCTTTTCTCGGTTGACCCGAAACCCTAACAGGTTGAGGTGCCGGAGCACCCAGTCCCTGTGCATAGCCAATTGATCCCGCGAGTGAGCTATAAAAAGTCAGTCATCAAGATAATTGAGTATGCAGATGCCCGCAAACTGAAGGGGTGTTGAGGTATCCTCCGTGAGCTTGGTGAAAACCCGCAGAGGCAGGGAGAGCCCGGAAGGGAGGACTTTGTACTACCATGCTTGACCCTCGCACGCAAACCGCAAAAAGTGACGGTGGCGTGGGAAAATGAAGATATGAACATAGGTGTCCTTCAGGTCTATCACTGCAGACCAATCCTGAGGACAAAAGCACCGGGGGATGTGCTTCTGCATGAGCATTCTGAGCGGCTGCTTGTTAAGGCAGTGGGTCAAAACGCGCAGAACTAGGATTGGTCATAACCCACCGCTCTTTTAGGGTATGATGAGGTACAGACTAAAAAGCCCATACCTCATCTCGACTGGAGGGTCCGGCTCGATTGTGTCCTTCGCCAGGAGGACAGCAATCTCCTCGCGCAAGACGGACACAGGGCTGAGCTTGGTGTAATACACACCCGTGAACTTGGGGAACCGTTTAGCGAACTGAATCGCATAGCCAAGTCAAGGGTTCGCGGTCTGTACCGGACTTAGCGACGCGCTGAGGCGGCAATATTCAGATAGCAAAGTTAGCTTGTATCATCAACAGTACACTTTCAGTTTTTGAAGAATGAAGTTAGTGAAATGACTGAAGTTACTAAGTAGTTTACAGTAATATTACTACAATATTATACAACATAATGCTGTATGTGCAGTAGCTTCAGGAACTATTTGCTAAAATAGGTTTTTACCTGTGGTATGTCTTTACAACAAACCTTTTCCTCTGGACGGAGTCTGGAGCAGTTACCACAAGAACAACTGTTTTACGATTACAGCAGTCCACTTTTTATTTGCAGTGCAGTATTTGTGGCAGGCAAAATGGTGTATTTATTAGTTATTCGTTTATTTCAACAAATACAGTTGGGAATAATAACTACCATTGTGAGACTTTAATATTCGCCTCGTCAGGAGCATCTTCACTTTCTCCTGCATTCACAGGCGTGTTTGTGTTGAAAGGTTCAAACTGATAAGGCAGTGGACCTGAACTGTCATCAACCAGATAATGTGATTGAGGGGGAAATTTTTTTTTAATGTTCACAACAGGGGCAAAGCCAGAAACTTTAAAATGAGTGGACCTTGGTGAAATAGGGTGAACCTTAGTGTCTACTCTTAAAAATAAAAAAATGTGTCGACAATCCAAAATCATTCACTTTGTCACGAGGCCAATATAAAATTGACCTTGTTATTTAGCAATAAATATATAAATATAAGAATTTGAATTGGTTTATTTTTATTAAGTTGGAAACAAAAAAAAGATAATGAAAATATGACAACATAAACTAGGTGTTTATTTGCTTTATCACAGGCTGTGTTAAACTTACTGGGAATTAAATTAGAGGCAACCATTGCAGAGTAACGGTGATCCACACAGTGGGCATTAGCTTGAGTAATTGTTTATTTCAGTCAGATTAATTATTTCAAAATATGAATTAAAACATAATTAAAAACACATCTTGACTTTGTGAAATTATGCTGCATATTAAATATGCAAGTAATATGTTTGAGAAATTGGGTATGCCTGTATTCACAGTGTGAGAATAAACGTTTACTGAATGTCAGTGATACTATGTGTCCAACATGATTAATCATTTAATAATTTCGTTAGTCAATGCTTTTTCACGGCAATTTATAACTTTTTGATTTAGTGGCTTATTCGTATGAATTCGTACGATCTCATTTGTACAATTTAGTATGATTTGGCTTGTTCAGTTTGGTTCAGGGGTGGGGTTGTGCCACAATGTTTTTTTTTAAGCAACAATGGCTACATTACTGTCACTGTTGCTGGAGCTAATAACAGGTTTTTTAAAGACATAAAAAAGCGATGCACTGAACTTCATATGGATGCTCATTTCAGTTAATTTTCCCAACCGACAACTGACGCTCATTAACCTGTCAGGATTCTGACACTTTGGTCTTGTTAATTCTTGTTTTGGTGGCAGAGTCCCGACACTAGTCCTGTCTTGTCTAGTATGTTGTGCTCGGCTCAAGTTTTCTCTGGTTGAGCACTCATATTTCCTGTCACTATGTTTCCATGCAAAGATGCTAATTAAATGTAAGCACAAAACAGGATTATTGCATAAAAGACGTGCGAATAAAGCAGCGTTTCCATCCAATGAGTCAAAGAGAACAAAATCGTCACTTCCTGGCGCCAAAGAACAAAAGTAAAAACGGAATTTGCTGTGTGAATCTTTTCTTTATTTAATAAATTATTGCACCTCAGAAGACAAATACCGACATGCAATGAACGGGTGGTGGCGTTTGAAGGCGTGAGACATGGAGCACAGACGCTCTTGATTCTGGAGATAATTAATAATATAATTACACTAATACTGAAATGGTTAAGGCATTTTAGAATGACAAAAATAACATTTTAGATGTTTTGCAATGTGCTCAGCCTGCTGGTTTGTCCATTCACGCACATTTTTATCGTCACATGATCTCTTATAACAAAATCACTTTTTTTAATGCGCATAATGGAATTTGTTCGGTAAAAGTGTTTCCATCATAGTTTATGCGCATATTTTCTTATTTAAATAAAAAGTTTATCCTACTCATCTATGTGCATATGTTTTTTTTTATGCACATTTTCAAAACTTATGCACATCATGGCGTTTCCATCAAGCGTTTTTTATGCGCATATCCAAAACACGCTTAAAAATAGGTGGATAAAAACATAGCTACTGTCTGTCTTTGTTTTTGTATAAGCACCGTCTTGGCCGTGCTCTGGCTGTGTGTGTGAAGTCTGGGCATGTGAGGGATGTGCTCTCTCTTCCTGGTGTTTGTTTTGTTTGTGGCAGGCTGTTTTATTTTCAGTGCCTCAGTCTAGTTGGTTTCGGTTGGCGCATGGAACATGCATGTCGTATGTGTGAGTGCACGCTGTGTTTTCATTTATCGTGTGCTTGTGTCTTACGTTCAGTCTTCTGTTGGTGTGGTTTTTAGCACATGGTTCAAGTTTACATGAACCACGTGCTTTAGTGTTGTATTTCATGTGAACATGCGTTTAATGGGTTCTCTCATTGGCTGCATGTTCTAGTCCTGTTTTCTCTTGAGTACATGGCTTGTATTGTCTTTGTGTCATGTGCTCTCCTGTCTATTGTCCAGTCCCACCCTCCTTGTCATCCCATCATTAGTTTATTCAGTTCACCTGTTTAATTCTTTCTCTTTATAGCTTCCTCTTGTCTGCTGTCCTGTGCCAGTTTGTCATGTGTTGTACTTTGTGTTCCTGCTGTGTCTTGTCCTGAACTTCACTGGCAGCCCAGCCAAATCAGTTTTTTGTTTTTGTTTTCCCCCTTGGGGTGGTTTTTGTTTTATTTTTTATAAATAAACCCATAATTTTCTTGCACTTGAATTCTTTCTCCTTTCGCTAACCCACATCCCTGACATAAACGAATATTAACTGATCAAAATATTATTTTTTTATTTATTAAATGATAATTTAATAATTATATTAAATTATCATTTAATAAATAGAAAAATAATAATTGACAGGTCTATTTTGTGTCTAACACATTAAATAGGCCTATTGCATTTTAAAATATTGATTTATTTTAATATGTGAACAACAACATAGAACATTAACAACAGCACATCATAAAATCTTCATGCACCTGCAGTGTCTCCAACAGCATCGAAAAAATAATTAACTAAATAAAAAGAATAAAATAATAGGCCTGCCCTAAATATTTTTCACGTAAATTACAAATTTAGATTACAAAACGAAAACAGACTGAATCCCTTTTAAGAACCAGGCTGTTTATTTCCAATCATATGTTGTTGTTTTTTTTCCAAATAAAAAAGCAGACTACCTCAAATCGATTGCTCTATTTTCTATGGAAAATAAGCATTTAATTAGGCCTAATGCTCTGCTGTAATTCTTATATCACAATGATTGATAACAATTTTTAATAGAAGTCATTATCTTAAAGACTATGTCTTGAGCATCTGATTTTATCTGAGAGCTTGTGTGATCTCATTTTCTCTGTCTCACTCACTGTGAGTTTAGGTGAGGGAGTGTTTTTTTAAAACTGTCCTCACAGGCACAGAAATATCAGTATATTATTATAGGCTTTGCTAAAAAGCTGGTTATCTTACTGGCAACCATGGTATAATAATGGTATTAGAGATTTTAAAGGAAATTAATATTGTCTAAACTTAACAACAAATCTTATCCATGTCACAACATATAGAATGCCCTTAAATAGTGTAGGTTATAGCATATAGTTGATGGCAAAGAATCAAGTTTTTTTTTTATTAAGATTGTTTCATCTGTCAATTGTAGCCTAGGTCTGCTCTTTACAGAAGCTTTTTAAACAGATGCTCACACTGCAGTCGTGGTACGAAAAGGCACATGTTGACTTTTATTTAAAGTATAGACTACTATAGCATATAATAATTTTCAATCGGGATTTGTTTGATTCATAGATTAGGCTATGTAGGCTATTTTATAAATTGATCTTTTATAAGGACAATTAATAACTATAATTCTACAAATGAAAAAAAAAAGGTTGGTTATTTGTTGATTGTACTAAATCATCAAAACTATATCTGGTAATTGTATTTATAATGGTGCGGGCTGCAGGAGCACGCTCGGAGCGAGAGAAAACCCTGACGCTCTTGACTTGTGGCCATTTCCAAAGCAGAGCACATTTCAGAAAGTTTTGCTTTTGTGGCTTCTTTCTCCACTTGTACAAATAAAAGGAGGTGTTTATGATGCGGATCCAGGGCAGAGGCAATCACCATTAACGCTGGTTTGGTATCAACTTGTCTCTGTCAAACTGTAACAAGCAATAGGCTATTGTTCTTTTCGCTCCTCTCATTATGCTTTTTTTAAATTAAAATACATCTGTAGGCACACGTGGTTGCACATATTAACACCTGCAAGTTAACAAATAGGCTTATGTGCTGCACATCCTTTATGCAGCAAAAGTTAAAAATACAAAATAAAATAATACCATTAATACCAATGATACCATTAATCAGTTAAAAATGCATCCTTTTGGTTAATGGTTAAACGATTAATATGAGCATCCCTTGGAAGCAAATATTTCTATGAACAGTGAAGAAGATTTTTATTTTCTAAACCTATGTGAAGACATATTTAATTGGGTGAGTGGAGGGCCATATGAATCTGCCATTATATGTCTTTGAAAACAGGTGATAGGTTAAGCCAAAGGGGTCATAAAAGAGCATGAGAAAGGACTTGAGGATACAATGCAGAACCATCTGTGTCAGAAAAGTATGAAATGTATACAACATATGTTGAAACTGTCATGTATGTTTGAAAAGACACATTCTGTCACGTTACTGGGAGGTATTGCAGACGGGACAAGAGGTAGGATCCATGTGCATTTAATGGTGAGTTGTCATACAAAAACAGGACATCGTGCAAAAACAGGACATCCAGGTACAAAAAGTAACAAAATAACAAATAAACAAAACAACAAACTATGACCAGAAACTATGACCTAAACATGAGCTAAACATACCATCAATACCAACATAAACCAGACAACATACTAACAATCAACGACTGAGCCAAGACTAGACGGGTGCAGGGTGTATAAATAGTCCAAACAATGAGTAGTGATCGGATGCAGCTGTGTGTGTGATGAGTGGAAGTGGAAACCGGGTGTGTGTGGCGGAATGATGGGAATTGTAGTTTGTGATGATTTGTAGTTCACCAGCGATCTCTGAAGTCCTTGATCACTGGTGAACATGACACATACTGTATGGGAGAGAAGGGTCCAGTTTAGATGTTTGAAAACAAACACTAGTCATGATTGCCAAATTTGAACTGTATGTGGAAAAACAGGTATGAGTACATTAGATCTTTACATCATAAGGGCCAACAAGACAAAGGGGCTTAAAATTGGGGTTGTAAAGTAGTAGGAGCTGGGAGAGGCCTGTTGAACCAGGAACCAGCTATGAAAACACAAAGGTGGGAGGAAGCAAGGATAAAGGGTATGGCAAATTTGAGGGACATTAGATTGTCCTGGGGAGAGACTAGAGATGGGTTTGCTCCAGGCTGTCTCTGCTTTTTTGGAAAATATTCCAATAAAGTATATTCTTCTGATATTCATAACCTCCAGACTAAGTTTGATTCATTAAGAGAAAAGCCGGAAACCACGACAGCAGCTTCGTAATCCTTGACAGACTGAAGCCAAGCAAGCCTCGCGTGTGATCAGTGCACCATTACCTACAGCCAATCAAACTGTCAGAGACCTTAGAAGCTTTTATCGAATCACAAATCGTACAAAAGAAAAATCAAATAAAATTATGTGTATACTGCTGTCTTTTTGATTGGGTGGGCAAGACAGATGTTTGGGTGGGCTCAGCCCACTCCTGCCCATAGCTAGAGCCAGCCCTGCTTTTAGCAAAACCTGATATTTCCGTGTCAGTCTGACACAGGATACACTGAACTGAGGCAAGTTTTTCTTGTTAAAAAAACACTCCTGAACTCACTGCAAGTGAGATGGAGAAAATTAAAGCACACAAGTACTGAGGTAAAATTAATGCTCAAGACATAATCTTTAAAATAATGACTTGTATTAAAAATGTAGCAGTTATATGACAGAGGTTTGTGATATAACAGCAGAACATTAATGAAATCCTTATAATCCACGGATTGTTTGTAATGAGGATGGAGCGAGGAGTAAGTGAGCAG
The DNA here is from genome assembly GCA_903798115.1 of Danio jaintianensis. Classification (NCBI taxonomy): domain Eukaryota; kingdom Metazoa; phylum Chordata; class Actinopteri; order Cypriniformes; family Danionidae; genus Danio; species Danio jaintianensis. Next base: position 2,790 of record CAIGQV010001460.1, on the reverse strand, counting down.
CAGGCAATGGAAAACCTGGAGCAAAGAAAACAGAAAATGTTTGCCGCTCCACTCCACTCACATACTCTGGCATGGACAAAGTGGGAAAAGCAGCAGCAATTCAAGTCCCCCAAACAAAACCCATTTTGATCTATTTATAGAGATATTACACCCAAAATTGAACTACCTCATAATTTATTCTCCCTCGTGGTTTTAAACCTTTATGAGTTCCTGTCTTCTATTAAACAAAAAAGAATATATTTTGAAAAATGCTGATTGCTGTAACCTTTTGGCTTTTATAGTAGAAGAAACACAGCCTACTACAGAAGTCAATGGCTGCCAGCTACCAGGATTTTCCTGAATATCTTCTTCTTTCTTTCAGAAGAAAGAAAATCAAACAAATGTGAACATGGGTGAGTAAATGATGGCAATATTTTTATTTTGGGTGAACTATCCCTTAAATTGCCAGATGCAAATTCCAGGGACAAAGACTTTATCTAGAGAGGGCATCATCTAGTTGGTATATAATATTTACCCTCAATTTCTTGCTCTTTCTCTATATGTATGCTTACCTTCAGTAAAGGCTCTGTGCAGACAGCTCAGTTTCCATGGTACAATGCTACTTCTTCGTTCAAAGTCTGCTCGGGGTGGAGTGTAGTTGTAGTGCAGATAAGCTGCAGGATCAAAGCCTTGGTAACATGTCTCCATGCAAGTCACCATTTTAATCTTTTCCAACGTCATCTTCTGTCTTTCTCTGTCTTTCTCCATTCCAGTTTCTAGAATCAATGTGTCTTTGCTGAAGACCACATTTATACCTGGGCGTGAATAAGGTTAAAGTTTTCTTTGTACTTTTGTTCATGAGCAGTTAAATTAGATTTTTCTGGGTTTGTGCTTAGGGGCAGTCATTTTCTTACTGTTCAATTTTATCTCTATGGATAATGGCAGTGTTCTGCCCACGTAGGAGAGCACAGACCTCTTGACTTTTGGTTTGAGGCACTGATGATATCTTAGTTATCTGAGCTTTTTTTTTCAGCCAGATCACTTTTGGAAAATGTATATTTTTATGTATTAAGCATGCAGTTAATGTTTCGGGTATGGCTCTCTTCTGGGTATATATATAATATACATTGAATAGCAAATGTTATTAATTTACTATGAGCATTTTACATTCTAGACGTGATTTGATCTATCTTTAATTAATCCTGTAAGTATGGTTAGTTTGATGCAGATGGGAATGTCTGAGCTAAGGCTAAATCCAACCTAATCATAAAAAAGTTTGACCACCATTTTATGTGACACACACAGGATAATTATGATCATTTAGGAGTTTTTTGTGATTAAGTGACTTTTGGCTAACATTATCTTTTTTACTTAATTTTGCTAAAATGCTTTTATCTGTTATTCTATTTCAGATGGATGATAATGTGAAAACCAAACTAAAAGGATGGAATCTTGAAGAGTTAATCCCCACATTTAAAGGTATGCAGTAATATTTTACTTGGTTCATTGTAATCATTATGGCTGCCCTTGTCTAAAGATTTGTCTGGTTGACTTGTGATGTTCATTTGAAGCATTAGTTGATTAATTACACATTTATTAATAAACCATTTAAATCATAATAATTAGTCTTTAATTGCCCACATTGCCTATTTTATAAGCCAAACATACACAGGTTTGGAGTTCCATGCTCAAGTTCATAGAGACTGAGACCGCAGAAAGCACATCCTTTTACTTTCATTATTTACAAAAGTGCAGTATTTTGTTGTTATTGTGAGTGCACACAGAGAAATGTAATGTAGTGTAAAGTTGCTACTATATTTCAGATGATAGGCCATAGCTTATTTGAGGTCGATGAGAGCATTTGGATATCCTGCCTGATGTAGCTACTACTGCATAGATCAGCTGTTAACAATCTGCGTGACTTCGCCAATGTGGATTTTTTTTTTCTGCAGCTAATAAAATTTTGGTCGACTAATGGTTAGTCAGTTATTAGGGGGCAGCCCTAGTAATCATTAGCCACTTCAACACTTTAAACTGAGAGATTAAAAACAAATGCCAATTTGCCTTTGACTGGTTAATTTTTTTAATCTGCTGTTCATGCAACCAGTGGCTTTCTCTTGTTTTATTTTTAGCACAGGAGCGAACTCTCGTCTTTAGGTCAATTTGATTATAATTCAGAGGGAAACGATTCAATTAAAAGTTTCTTGATGCATTTAATGCATAATGCTTTTCCTACAGCAATTTTATTAATAATGAAAATGTTATTTTTATGTTTGTTATTAGGGCAGCGTGGTGGCGCTGTGGGTAGTGCTGTCGCCTCACAGCAAGAAGGTCGCTGGTTCGAGCCTCGGCTGGGTCAGTTGGCATTTGTGTGGAGTTTGCATGTTCTCCTCGTGTTTGCGTGGGTTTCCTCCTGGTGCTCCGGTTTCTCCCACAGTCCAAAGACATGTGGTGTAGATGAATTGGGTAAGCTAAATTGTCCGCAGTGTGTGTGTGTGATTCACACATAATGTACTCCACACAGAGATCTGGTCATCATCCAGTCTATCTGGAATGACATGATGAAACAGAACAAACTGAGACAAACTACTGTACATCCAGAAGAACTTTGCCAACATCTCTAAGATGCTTCAAAAAACATACCTGCAAATCTAGCTGAAAAACTATGGGCAAATGTACCAAATGTTTTAAATGCAAAGTGTGGTCATACCAATAGTTGATTTGATTTAGTTAATATAAGTTAATTGATAAATAAAATGTATTTATGCATTATTTTTGAACGCATCCTCATTTTACTGCTTGTTTGCACAA
>CAIGQV010001438.1:1308195-1323627 GCA_903798115.1 Danio jaintianensis | reverse complement strand
GGATGCCCTTCCAGCTGCAACCCATCACTGGGAAACATTCATACACACTCATTCACACACATACACTACGGACAATTTTAGCTTACCCAATTCACCTATACCGCATGTCTTTGGACTTGTGGGGGAAACCGGAGCACCCGGAGGAAACCCACGCGAACACGGGGAGAACATGCAAACTCCACACAGAAATGCCAACTGACCCAGCCGAGGCTCGAACCAGCGACCTTCTTGCTGTGAGGCGAACGTGCTATCCACTGCGCCACCGCGTCGCCCTTAAGCAACATATGTTTAGATAATATTTAGGGTTACTTGCATGTAATGACTTATAATCAGATTTAATACACAGGTGTATGTTTGTTACTGCTGTATTTTATGACTTGCTTGCAATAATAAAGAACCCAAAAGTACTGCGGGACTGTGTTCTGCTTTTATTGAGTGAAGGCCGTTCAATAAAAGATGGCTGATGATAAATGTGCAGCTTTTGACCTCCAAAATGTGAATTACTGTTCAACAAGTTGGCATACTCATAAAACAATTATATAATTTGTAATACTGGATCCTTTTTATCTTCGTTGTCTTGGATTTCTTTATTCACATGTACTTCAGCAGAGTAGCATTTTAAAGGAGGAACCCAATGGTGAAGTTCAGAAGTATCAATCTGGCCCTTTTTTTGCTCCTGCATACTCTGTAAATCATAGGTCTCAAACTCGATTCCTGGAGGGCCGCAGCTCTGCACAGTTTTGCCCCAACCCTAATCAAACACCGCTGATCCAGCAAATCAAGGTGTTCAAGAGCTGGAGCTGGTTGAAGCGAAACTGCAGAACTGCGGCCCTCCAGGAATTGAGTTTAAGACCATTGAGTGTAAATGATGTGGCAAAAAAGAAGAATTTTTTAGTAATTATAATTATTATACAGAAATATAACTTTTTTAGGGGCGGCGCAGTGGGTAGCGCTGTCACCTCACAGCAAGAAGGTCTATGGTTCGAGCCTCGGCTGGCTCGGTTGGCATTTCTGTGTGGAGTTTGCATGTTCTCCCCGTGTTCGCGTAGGTTTCCTCCGGGTGCTCCGGTTTCCCCCACAAGTCCAAAGACATAAGCTATAGGTGAATTGGGTAAGCTAAATTTTCTGTAGTGTATGTGTGTGTGAATGGGAGTGTGTGGGTGTTTCCCAGTGATGGGTTGCAGCTGGAAGGGCATCGCTGCATGAAACATATGCTGGATAAGTTGGCGATTTATTTCGCTGTGGCGACCCCAGATTAATAAAGGGACTAAGCCGAAAAGAAAATGAATGAATGAATGACTTTTTTATGGATATATATTAATCTCTCTCTCTCTCTCTATGTATATCTATTAATCACTATGATATACCATATAATATATACACAAAGATTACTATATACATTACAACTTTTAAGTGTTAGATGTTTTGTAATTGTGCTGGTTTTTAAAAGTCCTTTCTTTTTAAAGTTATTACTTTTCTTCTATGTATTTTATACATAGACATGTCTGTGATATATTGCTTGCAGATGATTTTATTAACATTGAGAAGTAGTACTGTGTACAGCGAACGTTAGCAGTCTATTCTGATTGAAACTGCGAATTTGTAGACGGTCCCTCAGAAAAATGACGACGTCACATTCTTCCATAGAGGTAAGCGGGTTTTTCGAACATTTTAAAATCCCAAGTTCGACAGAAAAATGTATTGTACATTCTGCTCGTAATCGACTACAACTATTAAAAACCAAATTTAAAAGTTTTACAGTCTAATTAACAAACTTATAGAATGCGTAAGTTAAAATGTGCGAATATAAAAGCAGCTTTACCTAACTCAACGAGTTTTACTATAGCGGCCCTTCAGCTTCGATAAAGGAGGCAGAGAGTTTTTGACGGGTGCGTTTGAGTTGTTTACACAGATGCAATAAACTTAGTTGCCGAAGTATTTGTTGTCTCAGTTCTTTGTTACATACAGGCATCAAATTCTCATCATTATCGGGTTAGTGATCTCATAGCACATACTTCTTTGCACATTTGCACCATAACATCACAGTACTGTAGCACCATAGTACCGTAGCACCAAAGCACCATAAAACTACAAAAAACCTAATGAGCATAGAAATATAAACTCAACAAACATTCATAAAACATTTAACGTTGTTCAAATAAATCAAAACAATAAACAAAACATACCTCACTCTGCTTGCTGAAGGGATACTAAAGATTCTTCCGAGCTGTACCTGTTAGCTCCTGAACAAACTTACTCTACTTCATCTCACTTAAATCCTTTCAGTTTATAACGCCCTCCAGTGGCGACTCCAAATAAAGCAAGCACAGCGAGTAAATTAAATCACGGCAGTTACACAGGTGGTTCTAAACTTTTATGAATTTTAGAGAATATATACTGATGAATGTTGGAAAAAAAGCAGCCATTGACACCCATAATAGGAACAAAAAATACAAAAAAAAATACTACAACAATGGAAGTCAATAGCTATGGTTCCATCCCCTAATTTTTCACATATATTGAATAACCAAGTACAATTTCAAAATGGTGGGCGTCACGGTGGCGCAGTGGGTAGCACGGTCGCCTCACAGCAAGAAGGTCGCTGGTTCGAGCCCCAGCAGGGTTCTCCCCGTGCTCGCGTGGGTTTCCTACGGGTGCTCCGGTCCAAAGACATGCAGTATAGGTGAATTGAATAAGCTAAATTGACCGTAGAGTATGAGTGTGAATGCAAGAGTGTATGGGTGTTTCCCAGTGTTGGGTTGCAGCTGGAAGGGCATCCGCTGCGTAAAACATATGCTGGATAAGTTGGCGGTTCATTCCGCTGTGGCGACCCCTGATGAATAAAGGGACTAAGCTGAAAAGAAAATGAATGAATGAATTTTAAAATGCACATAAAAAATGTTTTATTTGATATAAATCATTTTATCCGCTAGGAAAAAATGTGCGTATATGATAGAAACAAATAATTTCCAGCATTTGCATCCAAAAGTCATTTGATTTTGTTTTAACAGATCATGCAATACCAAAAATACAGCATTATTGCACAAACCAGCAGAGCGAGCACATTGTAAAACATCTGAAATGTTGTTTTGGTCATTCTAAAATCCCTCAGACAAAATCTGTCATCACAGTGGTTCAGTATTATTACAGTATTATTAGTCTTGAGCATTTGCACACACTAAGTTTACAGTGTTATAAATGAAATAGGTAGGCCTAGGCCTATATAGTGCGTGGGTACGTGGATTTGCCGCAAATCAACCTCTCACATGCGCTGCAGGTAGGCTGAATGATAATCTTTAAAAAATATGTAATTTGCAAATATGCCCATGCAAAATTAAACACCAGAAAATATATTGTAGGCCTATCTTAATGGCTAAGATACAGTTAGCATGTCGATTTTATTTTAAGCTCATGGCCCTAAAATGAAAATGTAACCTGAAAACAAGTTATTAATATAGGCTAAATAAATCAATAAAATGGCCTAATGGCTTATGGTGGCGTTTTTACAAATGCCAACCGGCCAATTTTTTTACAAAAAAAAAAACCTTATGATTGCCTATAGCCTAATAAAGCTTTATTTTTTACCTTTAAAATTATAAAAAAAAAGGGATATAGCCTATTGAGTTGCGCGTTATCCATGACAAAATGTAACCAATTTTCATGGTAATAACTTTGAATTTCTTTCTTTCTTTCTTTCTTTGAGGTAGGCAGAGTCTCTGCTACACCAATCCTTTAAAATGTAACTAAGTAACACATTCAGCTACTATTTAAAAAAAAAAAAAATGACATTAGATTGTAACATTTACTTTTTCCTAACACTGATAAATGATTGGTTGGTAAGGCTACGTGAAGCGTGATGACTCAAGTTATGCTGATTTCACTATATTTATTTACCGGTTATACGAATAGTCTAACCGTGGGTTAGCTTGCAATGCACGTGTGGGCATAGTTTGATGTCTTTACCTAAAACTTTAGGCATTTATATTATTTGAAATAAAACGGAAAGAAATAAGGAGAATAAAATATGATTTAACCACTCGTTTGGCGCTGAAGCCATGATCCGTCTGCGTTTATGTGAACGGTATCTTGCATAAACTTTATTGATTAAATCAGTAATAGCGAAACTGCATATTATTACTATAAAAAGTATATTACTGCTTTAAGTTATTAACTTAGGCAGTAATGCAAAGTAATAATAAATAAGTGAAAAAATAAAAAGGAACAAGAGCGAGCAAAATCAGTCACCAGGTGTAGTGCCCCCCTATGGGATTAAAATGCCCCCTCAGTTATGACATCCTGGCGCCGGGCCTGAGCCAAGTGCACGCTTTGACAGGGTGCTACACAGGGCTCTTAGGCAAGTGTATCTGTCTGCGGACTGCAAGACGGGGGCGTAAGATGAAGGCGTAACTTGTAGTAAGTTAGAGGCGTAACTTGCAGTTATTGAGATCCCATTGAACCATGCGAGATGTCAAAACGAGATGTTGTTGGCAAGATGGTGGAAATACTTACCAGAGAACATTTTCAATTAAATGTTTTCATGAGTTTTCTCCAAATTTATCCACAACCAATTCATTTGATATAACGGTATTATTATATTCATTCAACTAGCAACTCCACCATGCAACTCCACTTGCTGATTTTTTCATCCGTTTTGTCACGACAGTTAGCCTACTCGGCGTCACCCCCTGTGGTTGCAAATAAAAGTACAATGGCGAGCATGTCAAGTGTGAAAGCCTCCGCAGCTCGCGGCTGTACGTTAAAAACTGATGGTTGGGTTTAGGTTTGGGGAAGGTGTAGATGTTAATAATGATGATGGTTGGGTTTAGGGTTGTGGTAGGTATAGACGTTAATAACTGATGGTTGGGCCGACAACATAGTTTTGAGATGTCTCCATAACTTCAAGTTACGCCTCTAACAGACTACAAGTTACGCCCCTTAAGATCCCTTCATGTTACGCCCCTGTCTTGCAGTCCGCAGACAGACCCTACTCCTCTGAGGACCCTCAGGAAAACACGGGAGGCCGGTAGTGGGACCTGCTGCCTGGGTTATGGTTGGTGGGAGCTGTATGGCCCACTTCTATTTTAAACTATAGCTTCAAACTTTAGTTTACTATTGACCTTATTCTGCGGAAGTGTGCTCGTTTTTGCGATTGTTTTAGAACTTCTGATTCAGCTGCCTATGGGAGAAATGACAAGGAATAATAAACGACAGAATACGGTCAAACTACTTGCTCTACAAACAAGTGTGTTCATGACTATACATAAAAAGTTTGAACAATGTAATAAGAAAATATCAGTTTGCAACATGAAGCAGCGTTTTTACATGAACAACAACATGAACAAGCTGTTTTTAACATCTAAAAATCAATGGAAGTGAATGAGACCGGAAGTCTAGACTAGAGCCAAAAAGATTCCTATGGCTGCGGCCGCTCGTACATGAAGAGTAAGGTCAATAGTTTAAAATAGAAAACATGGTTTGTGATGTTTTAACTTTATGCTCTGTGATGTTGTCTTGTGTTTTGTATTTCAGCAGGGTTGTTGAGCAAAGAAGGCTTATTTTAACTGCGTGTTGCACTGCGGTCAAGCCAACCGCGCTTTTCAAAACAATACGGTGACGGTCAAGACAACCGCGGTTTATATATATAAGCGCGCGTATTATAATGTTTCACTCTTTTCGTTCTGTATTTTTTTTGTAAGTTTGCAGGTCAAACAGATAAAAGTATACTCTTTCTAAACACTTGAATAGCGTTTTTATTTGTCCTAGCCCACTGTAGTAGCCTACAATGTCATAGAAGTCTACTGTTGAATGCATTTTTATGCAACATGGTTTGACAGTAGTTTGCTGCTAAACTGCTTTTAGATTTTTGTTTCAGTTGCTTCTGTGATGTACTGAAATATAATTACAAGCACTTCATACATTTCAAAGGCTTTTATCGAAAACTACATGACATTTATGCAAAGAGTCAGTATTTGCAGTGTTGGCCCTTCTTTTTCAGGACCTCTGCAATTCGACTGGGCATGCTCTCAATCAACTTCTGGGCCAAATCCTGACTGATAGCAACCCATTCTTTCATAATCACTTCTTGGAGTTTGTCAGAATTAGTGGTTTTTTGTTTGTCCACCCGCCTCTTGAGGATTGACCACAAGTTCTCAACGGGATTAAGTTCTGGGGAGTTTCCAGGCCATGGACCCAAAATTTCAACGTTTTAGTCCCAGAGCCACATAGATATCACTTTTGCCTTATGGCACGGTGCTCTATCATGCTGGAAAATGCATTGTTTTTCACCAAACTGTTGTTGGATTGTTGGAAGAAGTTGCTTTTGGAGGGTGTTTTGGTGGCTGTGTTTTTGGGCAAAATTGTGAGTGAGCCCACTCCCTTGGATGAGAAGCAACCCCACACATGAATGGTGTCAGGATGCTTTACTGTTGTCATGACACAGGACTGATGGTAGCGCTCACCTTTTCTTCTCTGGACAAGCCTTTTTCCAGATGCCCCAAACAATCGGAAAGGGGCTTCATCGGAGAATATGACTTTGCCCCAGTCCTCAGCAGTCCATTCGCCATACTTTTTGCAGAAGATCAATCTGTCCCTGATGCTCTCACACCTGCCTGCTGCCATTCCTGAGCAAGCTCTGCACTGGTGGCACTCCGATCCCACAGCTGAATCCTCTTTAGGAGACGATCCTGGCGCTTGCTGGACTTTCTTGGACGCCCTGAAGCCTTCTTAACAAGAATTAAACCTCTTTCCTTGAAGTTCTTGATGATCCTATAAATTGTTGATTTAGGTGCAATCTTAGTAGTCACAATATCCTTGCCTGTGAAGCCATTTTTATGCAACGCAATGATGGCTGCACACGTTTCTTTGCAGGTCACCATGGTTAACAATGGAAGAACAATGATTTCAAGCATCACCCTCCTTTTAACATGTCAAGTCTGCCATTCTAACCCAATCAGCCTGACATAATGATCTCCAGCCAGGGGCGGATTGGCCATCTGGCAATTCCGGCAAATGCCAGAAGGGCCGGACCATTTTTAAATGTGGGCCGGTCAGTTTTTTTTTTTTTTAATATGTATTGTTTTTACATGCAGGCAGCTTTTATCTCTTGCAAGATGTGAATATTATGATGATGATGATGATAATAATAATAATAATAAATGTTAAGCATTTGGCCCAATCGGCGACGCCCGGCTGGTTTCGAGATGGGCCGACCCAATCAGAGGTTACGCGGACGTAATCAAAATCTGGCAAGATTGTCAAACAAACAGTAAGTGCAACACAAGCTAATTGTCAGAGATGGACCATAAAAAAGGAAAGGTGGTGCCGCAAAGCTCAGAGAAAGCAAAAAAAGGGCCCTAAAATCAGACGCTGCCAAATGCATAAAATTAACTGAAATATTCTCGAAAGGTTTAAATTCGGCTGCTGCATCGGAGGACAGTAGCGTGGTAGAGGAGGTAAGAAGAAAACAGAAAAATACTTCTTAGTCATTATACTAAAATACAAGTAATTTTCACGCCATTCACGCTACTTCTGACTGTTTTTGACAGTAACCTACACTCTGTTTAACAGTTGTAAGCTAAGCGTAGAACTCCCGTACATTTTAAAATGTCATTATCAGCAGATAACGTGGGATTTAGGGTATTCAGACTGCTGTATGTTACTAGCAATATAGTCTAACATGCAAAAGAACCTATAGCTATAGCCATAGTACTATAAGCATTTGTAGTGAACCGTGAATACATAGCTAGTTTTTAAAGTAAAACATTAAATACATGCATAGGTTACAGTATGTAATTAATCCTTAGGTAGGGTGGAACATAGACTTCTATTACAGGCAATAGTGTAATATATCTATGCAATAGTATGACAATGTAAACATTGGCATGCTTATGTTCTCCCTTGACTGAATCGTGTGGTTCATCTATTCAAAACAAGACTGTTTCTGGACCCAGTGCTAGCTAGAAACACTTCGAAATAAAAGCTCATGTGAGCCTTTTTAACATTGTGGCTCTAATTAACGATAAATTAACCCTTATCGAGTAACCTGTGAATGTGTATCACACACACACATACACACCTTTACACACAAATGGAGATGCAGCACTAGCAACACTTCAGCATACTTTAATTCACAAATAACTATTGTGGTGAGGGGGCGGGGCCGAGAGCCGTGGGAACGGGACCTGTGGCGCACACCGGCCTCGAATCCCACGGAAGGAGCTCTGGACTATAAGAGGAGGAACGATGGCAGAGGAAGCGGAGAGAGGTCCAGGCCTGGACACTTATGTTTTACTTTTACTTTCAGTCCCTTTTATTAATAAATTACTTTTTAAGTTTCGTCGGTTCTCAGCCTCCTTCTTCCCGATGGCCAGGCGGCCATCAAACATTATTACAGTGGTGCCAAAATCCGGGAGAAGGAGGGACACGTTGTCCAGACGGCCTCGCTGCTGTGAGGGGTGAGTGTTCGGGAGTGAACCCGAGTGGGGGAGAAACCCGTCCGTCTGCCGAGAGCGCTGGGGCGGCCAGGGGTTGGCGAGGAAAGAGTCTGCCTGCTGCCATCTCCCAGCATGGGGAGGAGCAGGGGACGCGGGGCTCACCACCGGAAGGGGAAAGTGCTGAAGGGCGTGATTTTTTTCCCCAAACTAGTTAAGCGCAAACCACGCCCCCTACGCGAAAAACCCCACCCCGCAGCTGTGACTCACGTCTGTTGCTCGATTTCATTGGTCAACGTCGTCTGAGAAAAAAGTTCAGAGTGCACATCAATCAAGGTCGTCGTTGATGGATCCATCGTTGACAAACGGTAAACACTTATTTTTAGTAATGTGTAATATTAATGATTTAGTACTTTGAGATGTCAGTGTATATTTTTATTAATTTTTTAAAAGTTTTCATTTTGTATTTTATCTTTATTTTATTATCTTCGATCGCCCTCAGGAGAGTACGATTGTGTATGTAGTGGCGAAGACCAAGCTGCGGATCTAAAGGTACAAAAATATATATTTTTTCATTTAACACACAAATATAGTACACACAGTCTTTCAAAAGTTTGGGATCAGCAAGAATTGTAATTTTGTTTATAGAAGGATGCTTTCAATTCATCCAAAATACAGAATGAAAAACAGTGATATTGTGAAATATTGTTGGAAGTTAAAATAATGCGTTTCCTATTGACTGAAAACTGATTTGATTAGACTGTTTCCAACAATAAATCAGCATTTATAATAATTTCTGAACGATGATGTGACACTTAAGTCTAGAGTGATGATGCTGAAAATTCAGCTTTTCCATTGCAGGAATAAATGATCGATTTACATTAAAATATAAACATTACTTTAAATTCCATTAACATTTCACAATAATGCAGATTTCTGTAGTTTTATTAAAGTGAATGCAGCCTTGATGAGCAAAAAAACCTAATGATAATATTTATCTCAAACGTTTGAACAGCATTGAAAGATTTATAAATCATTATTGTTATTATTACTATTATTGTAATAATCTTGGCTTACTGTTAAATTTTGGGATATTTCAGTTAAAATGTTTATGGGTGAACAGTCTTTCAGGTAAATTATTTTTACTTTTGCAGAACTGGTTGCCTCTCGGGTATAAATACCACTTCTGCACCTATCGCTTAGGCAGTACAAACAGTGAATTACATTTGGACCACACAAGTTTTGAAGCAATTCTAAGAATTGCATTGACGGAGATTTGGGAAGTAAAGGAATGGGTGAAAAAGCTTAGTGAGTCATCAGGAGTGAGTTGGAGGGTGGCAGTGACAAAACCTAAAAAGGGACAACGTGTGCTTTATAAGGTAATGTAAAATCAGTTAATTCTTTTTCACACTATATAAATGTAGCACACTGAAAATTACTTTACAGTAAATATTGTGAACATACATAATTCTACTGTTCAAAACATTTTAGATTCTTCACCCAAACTGAGACATGTATTAATATATTTTGCTTTAGTGTGCCAGTTAGAAATATCAGTTAATATTGACTTTTAAAATGGTTTGTAATAGTCCAGTGAGATTTGTACCCTTGTGATGGCTCCAGTATTGTATAAACTTCGGACAGATCATATGGATAGATGAATGGATAGATAGATTTTCATATGCACGGCCACAGTGATTCTGAAATCATATAGTCTCAGCCTCAGACATCATGCCAAGCAACTTCTGATGCATACGGCTTAAATATACAGGAGTCGACAGCCCACCTAGAAACAAGTCTCTGCAGATAAAATATCTGCAATGTTTATATTGATGACAGTCCTTATTAATAAACATATAACTTTCTGAGACATTTAGTGATTTACTGCCTGCATACCCGTCTGTTATTGTGAGGATCACTTTGTGATGATGGTTATTTATTAATTTTATTTAAATGCTGGATTATTAAAAGTATCCAATATTCACTGCATAAAAGCTTTAACCCATGATATCGTCAAACTTGCAGGTATGCATATATATATAATATATATTTTTTTTTTTCTAATGGAAGTGAAAATCTTCAAATATTCTGTCATTTTGGTCATAAAGATAAAAGAAAGACCATTCAAAACAGTATTTTTTTTTCTAATTATTTGTGGATACTCACAAAAACAACAAAACCTTTGCTTTTATAGAACAATGTAAACTTTCACTCATCTCATCTGAGGTGATCTTTATGTAAAAATGCTTTATCAAAATAATGAATGAATCTGAGAACAAAGTCTACATACATGTCCTACAGATTTCCTATATGTTTTGCTGACAGATCATTTAGAATACTGCTGCATCATTGTTGTAAAATTTTGATATTCGTAAATGTAAAATAAAAATATCTAACATTTGTGCACACTTCTGTACACATTTAAACATTCATATTATTTTCTATAGGCTTATTATAGGTGCCAGCACAATGTTTATGTTCGATCTGACACGGCTAATCAATGACGGCTGTCAAAAAACACATGCTGTGGAGCAAAAATGGTTTGCACTCTGGTAAAGACTGTAGACAAAAGGGGAGGATCAAGTAGGAGAGTTAGAAATGTCAAAATTGGACTAATAAGTTTTTTTGAAAGTTTTTTTTGTGTGATTTATTTTTATTTTTCAGGAGCAATGATCCCCATATTCCCACTTACCCAACTTCTGTGCGCTTGTACAATGTGCATAATCATAACATATTTGTTGCGGAGGCACTGAGGCACAAGGATGTAGGGGTCACTGTAGTTGAGACCCTGACCCAGTTATTTGAGATTGGGCACAGCCCAACATCAGCTTTGGCTGTAATTAAAAGTGATCTGTTGGCTGAACATGGCAACAAGTATGTATATGCCTCAGCCAACCGTGCCATTTGCCCAGACCTTCAGTTTTGCTACAGGTATGTTACATTTTAGTCTGTGTAAATCAATAGCTTTGACAGACTTGGCAGACAAGGGTGTAAAATACATGAGCAATTTTACTTGATTTATGTACGTAAAAATTATTTTGTGCTTTCTGCTGTGCTGCATTTTAATTGTAATTATTGTAATTGCACTATATATACAGTATGACTTTGACCTGTATCATTGCATTTTGTATTGTTATATCTTTTAGCCAATATTTTGTATGTCTGTCAGGGAAAAAAATACTTCTATTTATTTCAATTAAATAGATTTTATTCTATTGTGCTTTTGCAGTGTATATTGTGACATAGATGAAGAAATAAAAGCCATAGAAATATTTCAAATTGTGGAACATTCCAGCATATTGGTGTAGTTCTAAATACAAATTAAAACTAACTCTGTTCAGTTCAGTTTAGTAAAAAATGTCACTGTTGAAGTTCAGTTTAGTTTAATTCCGATCAGTGTAATGCAAATGTCACTGTTGAAGGCCCATTCACTGCATATGACTCTAAATTAAATAACTATTTAAGTACTTAAGTATGTTTTTAGCCAGATACGTTTACCTTGAGAACATATTTACTTTTAACAACTCTGTTTGCAGACTTTATCAAAAGTTGAATAAACAGGAATTTGGAGAGCAAAGTGGTGAGGGAATGCTAGCAGCTTTGGAAAGACAGGTAGAATCCTACAATGCAGCCTGTAATGACACCTGCAGCAAGCTTAAAATGTCCTCCGCAGGAACACCACTTGTAGCGATTTGTACCCCATTAATGAAACGAACACACAGTCTCTCCAAACACATGGAACTTCACCTTCATTGTCACAATCTGTCATAACAGAATACTAAGCCATCAACATTCCAGCTACTATGGACCCAGCAGTACCGTAAGTTTTCCTGCATCAATGTAAATGTTCCTTCAAGGACCACATACATGATTTTTTTGAACATTTAAAATTTAAACATTGTTCTGTTATGAAAGGTGGTGACAACTAAGGTGAAGTTCCATATTCAGCTTTTATTTAAAGGACTGGTCAAAACAAGCAAGGGTCAAAAATGAGCAATATAGAGTGTACTCTAGTGTGGCTGTGGGCATTTCAGCTGATAATCCTGACATATTCAAACAAAGTACTATATATTTATGTATAAAATGTATAAATGATATGTTTATTTTTAGGGCTGCAGGTTATGAAGTCATATTTAAAATCATATTTGGACACAATTTCAATAATATTTGTACAGAAAAAAAGTAATTAAATGCCTCTTTTTAAATGTAAATGTAAATGTTTAATGGTAATTGTAAGCTGTAATGTAATGTTACTTTTTGTGTACTATGTATTTTTGTGTGATTATCTATTTAATAGATAAATAAAGCATTGAAACAGAATTAGAATTTGCTTTATTTTCCAAGTGTGTGCAAACACAAGGAATTTGTTTTTTTAGGAGCTCTTGGTACCAATGTGTGGCTACATAAGGGTTAGGGTAAAGATGGTCCACCCAGACAAAACAAATGTTGGTAACACTTTATAATAACTACAAACTATGAATCATCTATTAAGCATTAGCAAATAGTGAATTCATTATTTGTTAAGCATTAACACTACATTAACAGATGTTAGTAAGAAGTTTATAACTTCAGATACAAATGCTATTCTTGACTTATAAGCACATTTAAAATGTGAAATTTAAATTGTACTTTCATACTTTGTTACTGATTAATTTTTCATGACTAAATTCAGTATTGCATTATTTACAAATCATTTATATTTAAGAGTAGTTTTTTTTTAAGA
Organism: Danio jaintianensis; assembly: GCA_903798115.1. Taxonomy (NCBI): domain Eukaryota; kingdom Metazoa; phylum Chordata; class Actinopteri; order Cypriniformes; family Danionidae; genus Danio; species Danio jaintianensis. The sequence goes on along the minus strand of CAIGQV010001438.1, from coordinate 1,310,475 downwards.
TCATTCATAATGAGTTAGTAAATGATGAATAAACTATTAAAATCAACATTTATATATTGTATTTTTTAGGAATATACTAATAGTTAATTTGTATGTTAATAAATGCTAAAGTGAGGACTATTTATGCTTTATAAATCCCTAATGACAGTTAAAGGCTCAGTATCAAATGAACAATTCATTTTTGTAATCTTATCTAAAACGTAAAATTACTGTAAAGTTTAAACATTGTTGAGTAACAGGAGTGTCAAAATATAACATAAAATTGAATAAAAAAAACCCCCAATATAATCATTTAACAATATATCATGATACAACATTCCAATGTTATTTAGCGAAGTTTAAACTGCACAGTAATTTTATTTTAGATAAGATTGCAAAAATTTATTTTTCATTTGATACGGTTTCATTTGTGTATCTTCAAATGAATAGAAATGAATAAAGTCATTTTCTTTTTTTCTGTTTAGAATATAATAGCTTTTAATTGTCATTTATACGGGATTTATAAAGCTAAATAGTCCTCAGTTTATGAATGCAATTTGAATGGTTTATTAATCATGTATATGCATTCTGAATGATCTTTAAAAGCCACCAAGTACTCTCAAATAGTTGGTTTGTAAATAATGCAATACTTAATTTAGTAATGAAAATAGAATAATTAATAATTAATTATGTAAGCACAATCATTAAGCACATTATATATGTGCTTATAAATCAAGAATAGTGCATTTGTATCTGCAGTTATAGACTGCTTACTAACATCTGTCAATGTAGAGTTAATGCTTAACAGATAATGAATTAACTATTTGCTAATGCTTAATAAATTATTCATAGTGTGTAGTTATTATAAAGTTTTTCCAAAATGGGTATCATTTATTTATTTTTCATGCGAAGGCTCTACCAATGAATATTATTGCTGTCAAACTGATTTTTCTCATTTTCTGGTCAAGAAAGTACATTAAAAGTAATTTTAAAAATAATGTGAGAGGAATCATATTATAATCTATTTTAACTTGATTTCAGCATTAAATCAAATAAGGCCTGCAGAACATATGTTTGTTTTATTTGCAGTTATTAAACATCTAAACTCTGTATAGAAACAGGTATAGTTCAATATACTTGCGCTTCAGTTGATTTCCATCTGATATACAGATTATAGGCAGTGTTGGGTAAATTACTCTGAAAACGTTATTCATTACTGATTACTAATTGTCATTAAAAATAAATAAAATTGCATTTTAAATAACTTTAATTAATCAGAAACTTAATTGCGTAGTAATTTAATTACTCATTATTATAAAAACATGTATCCACAAATCCCAAAGCATAGACAATAGAAATAAATCTTTTAATTCTTTAAATTTGAGTCTAACAGGACCTTTTAGTTTAGTTTTTTTTTATTTTTATTATTGCTTAAAAAAATCTTAAACATTTATATGTATCAAATATTTTCAAATTTGACACCATATTTCATACAGACCATTAAGCATGTGCAATTGTTGGACAAATGTAACATTCTTTAGTTTAAAAATCGGGTTATTTTGCGAAATATCAGAATTTTGACAACAAATTATACACATACCTATCCCGCTTCTCTGAATTAATACCAGATATTGTCATAATCAGTCATTTAATTTAACGTTTTTATACTAGACAGCTACAGATAAAGAGGTTATGTTTGCATGCAGGGGCTGTGCTAAATTAATAATAATAAAAAATGTTTTTAAATAAATAAATATTATGTTTGTGTGTTTTTTTTTCCGGTTTTTGTTCTGAGTAAAGTTTTCTCATTGTTAAGATGCTGTTGTGTGCGTGTTTACTATATGTAGTTTAGGCACTATTTTTATTCATTAAACCCAGCCTTTTATATAAGCTGTAGATTTTTTGTACTACGTTTCATTTCATACACGCACTGTTAACCTTTCGTATTTTGGGTCTTGTATTAAAAAATAGTTTGTGTTCGTTGGCATTGTGATATAGCTGGACCAATGAAATCGAGCCACAGACGTGAGTCACAGCTGCGGGGGGCGGGTTTTTGGCGTAGGGGGCGTGGTTTGCGCTTAACTGGTTTGGGAAAAAAAATCACGCTGCTGAAGGGAGCCATCCCAGAGAGGCCAGGGGGAGTCACCGCGGTCTGCCATGCTGCCGAAGCTGCCGTCCCTTTTATTAACAAATTACTTTTTAAGTTTCGTCGGTTCTCCGCCTATAACGTCCTGAAGACGTTCCAAGAACTTTTTTCTAAGAACGTTTTCTATCAACATTATGAGAACGTTCATCAAGTAC
>CAIGQV010001438.1:1279719-1308185 GCA_903798115.1 Danio jaintianensis | reverse complement strand
TCCAAGAACTTTGTTCTAAGAACGTTTTCTATCAACATTATGAGAACATTCACCAAGTACAAATAACATCCTGAAGACATTCCAAGAACTTTGTTCTAAGAACGTTTTTTTAACGTTACAAGAACGTTAACAACGTTATGAGAACGTTCTAAAAACGTTCCATTAATAACGTTTTGTGCTAACATTTCCACAACTTTTAAAGAACGTTAGTGAATGTTCTGGGAACGTTCCCTGTTAGCTGGGCAGGCCGAGCATCTTTAAAAGCATTTTTTTTAAAGTGTCCTTACTTGAGACTGCTGCTGCATAATGAAGCGTTCTGCATTTTATTAATTTTATAGGTTCATTTTAATAATATTAATAATAATGAATATAATAAATTATAATATTATTAACCAAAACTAAAGGTTGGAATGACGGGAGTGTTAGTAATTAATGACAGAAAGAATTTTCAGTTTTGAGTGAACTAATCCTTTATGAAAACTGAGAGGGCACAAATTCTTTCTGAGGGGGCAATGCCGCCTTTTGCCGAGCCCGAGCTCATATTTGTGGACAAAATGCCAAATTGCAAATTATTTTTGATTGATCTAACCCGTGTACTTCCTGCAGTATACACGAAGAAACTTTATTTCACTTATTCTATAATTGCACTCATGTTAGATCTCTTTGCTGATAACAATTCTTTTTTATCATCCTTGTTTAAATATTATTTAAATTTGTCTATAAAAGATATATTTCTGTACTTTTCTGGTAGTGATCATGCTCTCGATCTTTTCGTTAACTTTTTTGTGTTGCACTGTAATTGTTTTATGCACAAAAATAAGTTCTTAAAGACAATAGTTCATTAAAAATCACGCTGGTGAGATGGCTTTATTATTTTTTTGAAGATTATGAAGAACAGCTCATTGTAACTCTAGTCATTTTTCAGTTATCAGAAATGTCATATTTGTCTCATGATTTCATATAAAGCTTTTAGTTGGTGTAACCTCTTTTTTTTGTTGATGAATTGTAAAAAACATTAGCGTCTAAATTGATTAATCTACTTCATTTATGTAATATATCATGATTGTCAACAGGTGGTATAAATACCTTGCAGCAGAGATTTTAAATAAATAGATTTTTTTGATATTTTGCCATCCCAAAGGTGGACATTTCTTGAACTTGTACTGGGTATAAAGGACAGTAAAAAGGCATTTGAATGATTCTGATTCTTTTTATTTGCATTTCAAGATCACATCATTTGATTGGAATATTTTCAACAATTGACAAAGAACCTCCTGCGGAGAAATTCACACTGTGATTTCTTCTACAGTAACTCAATCACAAAATAAATTCAGAAAGCTGCAGTTTTCTACACCAAATACATAAATACTCTGCTTCAGGCATGTTACACAGCATTTTCCCAAGATGCTGTTTTTATTTTTCACATAGAACTTATATTTGCATTATCAGGATAAAAGCAAGCAGAAGTTAATTGCTTGAAATATTGTGTTCAGGGCTCTGATTCCAACCTCAGGACAGTCCTGTGAAGAAAAAAACAATATTACTGTAGAAGAATACACACAATTTGCATAGCAGTGGCCTAAAATGTCAAGATAATGTTACTACAAATCCACTACATAATTTTACGTTGCATATCACTTAGACTGAAACAAAAGGACAACTCTGTATAACAGGTCTAGATAAACTACACTTTACTAATGTTTAAGATCCCTGCAGACAACAATGTAACCAGTTTAAAGACAGAAACAAGCCAGCAAAAAGCTTTAAAGTTGATCCCTGTGTCTGTGGTTTGTAATTACATGAATTAGCATGTTGTTAGCATGATTCCAGCATGAACTGGCATGTTTCTAGCATGAATTAGCATGTTAGCATGATTCTTGTGTGAATTAGCATGTAACTAGCATGATTCTAGTGTGAATAAGCATGTTGTTAGCATGATTCCAACATGAATTAGCATGTTGTTAGCATGATTCTAGCATGAATTAGCTTGTTGTTAGCATGTTTCAGTATGTTGTTAGCATGTTTCTAGCATGAATTAGCATGTTTCTAGCATGAATTAGCATGTTTCTAGCATGAATTAGTATGTTGTTAGTATGTTTCTAGCATGGATTAGCATGTTGTTAGCCTGTTTCTAGCATGAATTAGCACATTTTTTGCATTATTCTAGCATGAAATAACATGTTAACATGATTCTAGCAGGAATTAGCATTTTTCTAGCATGAATTAGCATGTGCTAGCATGAATTAGCATGTTACTAGCATGTTTCTAGCATATTTCTAGCAAGATTTGCATGACAGTAGGATGTTAGAATTATTAGCATGTGTTAGAATAGCTAGTCGCAGTCTATGGGACAGTTGCTAGGGTGTTGTAAGTGGTTGCTAGGGAGTGGCTAGTAAGTTTAAAGGTCATCAGTGATTGGCTGCTGGCTAGACTGAGTTGAATAAGGCCAGACTTTAGTCTGTAGGACAGTCTGATGGAGAGTTATGAGCTCACAAAGGTTGATCCAATGTTAAGTCAATGACAGTCTTTTACAATGGAAGTCTATGGGACAGTTGTTAGGGTGCTGAAATTGGTTGCTAGGGAGTGGCTAGTAAGTTTAAAGGTCATCAGTGGTCGGCTGCTGGCTAGACTGAGTTGAGTGAGGCCAGACTCTAGTCTGTAGGACAGTCTGATGGAGAGTTATGAGCTCAAAGTTTGACCCAATGTTAAGTCAATGGGACTTTTCCGAATTTTTCGGGTCATTTTTACAGAAAAACGAAAGTCGGATCAGTTGGAAAAGATATAGCAACCCGAGTCAGAGCAGTTTGGAGGTCTGACGAAAGTTTGAAGGATATAGCTTGAAAGGTTTAGGAGGAGATAGACCTTAAAAATAGTCTCAGAAGAAAGAAGAAGAAGAAGTGAGATAACAGTATGATAACAGTTTCTCAAGCCACCATAATGAACTGGAATAGCTCGTAAACGGAAAAACTGCAAACTCAGTTAACGCAAATCACAACAAACTCAAAAGCATTTTTAGAAGTGATTAATTACACTATAATTAACCCAAAAACTGGCATCATAAACAGCTGTTTAAGCCTAGTTCACACTACATGACTTTAAACATCGGCAGATCACTGTGCCGTTCACACTACATGACCTGATTTTGTGTCTTTAAATCGATGTGGTGTTCACACTACGCAACACTACGTAAATGATCCACAAGAGGGGGGTCACACACTACATGATCTGACAACAACTCGTTCCCCAACAGCTCAGTCAAGCTACCAAACCACAGCCAATGAAATGTTGAGGGAGGAGCCGGCAGAAAAAGCTGAACACTATTGGCTGCTTGTGTGCTGATGACATCACTGACAGCGTTTCAAACTTTCAAGGAAATCCGCCATCAGTGGGTCAGTCGCTCATCTGCAAGGTTCAAGATGTGGCTTTAACACTAGAACTACAGAGGCAGTCAGAGAGTTTTTAATTTTTGTAATTTAATAACTCTTTGAAATAAAACTAACATATCTAAAATACCCTGACGTTTCCTAAATATCTGTGTATTTCAATAACATTGTCATTTTTTTAAAATTACAAAACAGAAAAGAACTGAGCATTTCTACCTTTAAGTACCATATAGGTCAAAATGCATGCATGTCTGCTTCATTTCGCCGTGACTTTAAATATGCGTGCCTTTTTTTGCCTAGCAACTTCCTGCTAACATAAACATAACTTTCTGATAGCAAAAACATAAATTTACTTCAGATATATCTTTCAAAACTGCATATTCTGTGCAGCGAAATAGCTCCTGTTTGAAAGTGAAAATGAAAGCGAGGCCCAGACCTTTGAGGGGGTTCTACTGTCTTTACATACGTATAGGCTGTATTACCAAAAAGATATTTTTAGGGTAATGGTGTCATAAAATATGATGACAGACATTCAAAGCTTAATTTTAATATCTCAATAGAAGCTTCGAATGTAAATATGACGTCTTATATGAGAACAGTCAGAATGAATGCTATGGTATCGCCTCTATCAGCGAGCCTCTTTGATGCGTTGTTCAGTAGTTCACACATAAAGACTGCCGAGCACCCCCAGATTTCTCCCCGATCACAGCCTGATCTGTCGGCGAGCTCGTTAACTTCCAAATCGGGCCTAAAATCCTGTAGTGTGAACTAGGCTTTAAGTGTACTCATTTTTGGACTGTGACCTTAAGCTAGATTAGCTCCAGAATTGGTTTTAGTACTGACTAATCGAATGTACATGCACAAATATATTATTGTAAAGCATCCTATAGAAAATATTAATTTAAAAGAGAGATCTGTGAGAGGTGTACTCACTTATGCTGAGCACGGTACATTACCCAAGTGCTAAAAAGGCCTTTCCGTGTTAACTGCTGTTTTGCTGTACTTTTAGTTGTACGTTTATTTTGTTTGTTATTGACAGAGATAAGCATAGAATCAGGAAAACAGATCCATTCACATCGGTCACAGTCAACTCACACTTTCCACACTATTTTTTTTAACCCATAAAGAAAAACGTTGTATATTAGGCAACTTTTCAAATGTTAACAAGTTGAGAGTTGGTACCATTGGAGAATCTGCACTGTTTAAGCACTTCGCTGAAGCCCTCGCAGAGTTTGAGGTCGCTCTGGGACTGAGCGCACTCGATGAACTGCTTCATCTCATATGAACAGGGGTTCTGCTGCTGCTGCGGATCCTGCTGGTACATGGGCTGCTGCTGCTGCTGCTGCTGAGGGTACATGGCCTGACCCTGGTACGGCTCCTGTGGGACCATTAAGGACGAAGTTGTTTTAGAGTTTGGATGAACTCATTATTTTCGTTATTTGAAAATTCCTACAATTATTTAGCTAGTCCAACTAGACAAAAATAGTTAACTAATTACTAATAAACTGATATGAACTCAAAATTGCTAAATTGTCTTGCAATACTATATTATTATGTCTTGAATTCCAAGAAGAAGTTTTACAGTTTGGTTTAATTTATTATGGTGTAGTTTTTAAAAACAGTTATTTAGCAAGTCCAACTAGACAAAAATATTATAATATAACTAATAAACAAATATAAATAATTGTATATAAATCGTTGTCTTGCAATTTTATATGCCTAATATCTTGAATTTCTAGAAGTTTTAGGGTTTGGTTAAATTCATTATTGCGCAATTTGAAAGAAAAATCTCTAAAATTATTTAGCAAGTTAAACTAGACAAAAAATATTTGAATAATTACTAAACAGATATAAATTCCTGTATATAAATAATTGTCTTGTAATTCTATATTTACTATATCTTGAATTTCTAGAAGTTTAAAGGTTAAGTTAAATTAATTATTACGTAATTTGAAAGAAAAATTCCAACTAGACAAAAATATTGAAATAATTACTAATAAACAGATATAAATTCAAAACTGTAAAATTGTATATTTATTATATCTTAATTTTCTAGAAATTTTAGGGTTCGGTTGAATTCATTACTGTGATTTGTTTAAAGGAAAATTCCTAACTAGACCAGGGGTCACCAATCTTGGTCCTGGAGGGTCCCTGCAGGGTTTAGCTCCAACTTGCTTCAACACACCTGCCTGGATGTTTCAAGTATACCTAGTAAGACCTTGATTAGCTTGTTCAGGTGTGTTTGATTAGGGTTGGAGCTCAAATCTGTAGGACACCGGCCCTCCAGGAACAAGTTTGGTGACCCCTGAACTAGACAGAAATATTATAATAATTACTAAGAAACAGATATAAACTGAAAACTGTAGACAAAAAAGTTGTGCAATTCTATATTTACTGTATCTCAAATTAATACATCGCCTTTTACATATCGCATCTTTTGTGTGCTCAAGTTCGTTATTTCAGATGGAGATGCATGGTGTGCATGCACTAATATGGAATGCTCGTGTTTTCTTTTATAAAATGCTAATGTAGTTAGGCTACCTGCAGAAGTGTCAATGAACATCATATTACCAATCTTTTTTAGTTTAAAGGCTCTTCATATCATCTTGTCACAGTGCATTGTCACCTAAATTTTCACCCCTCCAAATGTCATCAAGCTGCATCTTCAGAGATTTTCTTGGTTGCATCAATTAAAAAGCTTAAAGTAGGTTGAACTAGTGCTTTTTTTAGTTTTGGTGCACCCATCCACCCCAAAACCTTTACCTGATAGGTCACATCAGGCCTGGCAGCTTCAGAATGTCCCCCTCCGCCGAAGCCGCCGGTCATGGCGTGACCTATTGTGTGTCCGACAGCAGAGCCAACAGCAACGCCTGCAGCAGTGGACGCCATCTGAGCGAACATTCCTGGCTGCCGGGGAGCTGCAGCAGCAGGAGGAGCCACCGCTGAAGGTGGAGGAGGAGCCGGAGCGGGTGCGTATGACCGCGGAGGAGCTGCTCGAGCCATCGGTGCTGGTGACGAGTAACTAAAAAGAAAATGAACAATCAATTACCTGTACTTTCACTATAGCCATTTTACTTAGTGTAGAGTAGGGTTACGTGATGCTGGGAAAATATGCGATATTGCTATTGAGTATTGCGACAGTGATTTTTCTTGGGATATAACATTTTTCCTAGACATAAGCTATTTTTATTAAGTAACTTATTCATGTAATGATCAATTTTACATAGTCTAGAGAAGGACAGATACTGCTGTTGAGTAATGTGATAGCGATATTTCTTGTGATATATCAATTTCCCCAGAGATAAGCTATTTTTATTAGCTTTTTAAAAATATATATTTATGCAATTATCAATCTTATATAGTCTAGAGCAGTGTTTCTCAACCATGTTCCCGGAGAACCACCAGCTCTGCACATTTTCCATGGCTCCTTAACCAAATACACCCGATTAAGATCATCAGCTCATTAACATCTAGGCTATTGCACCGACTTTTTCTTAAGTAATTTATTTATGTAATGACCAATTTCACATAGTCTGGAGTAGGGCTGCACGATACTGGGGAAAAAATATGCGATATTGCTGTTGAGTATTGCGATAACAATATTTCTTGCGATATAAACATTTCCCTAGAGAAAAGCTATTTTTATGAAGCAATTTATTTGTGATGATCAATTTTACATAATCTAAAGAAGTTGTTATGGTGTTTTGGGAATTTGCTATGACGTTTGACCAAGGAACCTAATAGGAATGCGCTATGCATATTACCACCATAGGAATTATTGGCAGTACTGTGGAAGTACAGTGGCTAACACCTTTCTGTTTTCTTACAGCAAGAAGTAAGTTCAAGCATGTTCTTCCTGTGTCAGTGTGGGTTGACTCCGGTTTCCTCCCACAGCCCAAACACATATACAGTGTTTGTATAAATATAAGTTAATAAACTGTCCCAGTCCCAACATGAAGACAGACATGAATATAGCCATAGATACTGAAATGGTGTTAAGAAACAAATAAATAACCTACATATTGGCAATAAAACTTCAATTCTAAGAATAAAAAAAGAGATCGCAATTCTCCCATAACATTGAAAGAGAGGAAAAATACAAAACAACACAATTGACTACAAGTTCTGATCAAATGTTAATCGCTTAAGTTTACTTATAATGTATTATAATTTAAACAGCATTTTTTATGGAATAAGATTCATAAAAACATGTTTCACTATTGGATTAATCACCATTTTAAGTTTTGATCTGAAAGATTAATTCTCTTCAGTTTGGTTTTCGCAGTTGCTAGCGTGTTCTGGGCGGTTGCTATGTTCTTGTTGTTTGGGTGTTTTCGATATTTCCCATTCAGTTTGTTTAGTTTTATTATACATATATTAGACAACAGTGCTGAATGAACAATAAACAATTACCAATGATTTAATGTTTTTTTTTCTCTTTATATTCCTCTATAGACCATTTTGAGGGATGTAAACAATAACAATGGTCCTAACGCATTTCCTGTTTTACATTTTTAATTTCCACAGCTTCCGAGAATCCAAAAAGGTCTGCATATTGACAAATAATGTTATGATAGCTATTTTAATGTTAAGTTAGGATTGAATTGCATCTTGATATAGTTATGAAATAGTTTGACAACAAGCAGGAAATGTTCATGGGCCAATAACATCACCACATTGAAATGGTCTATATTTAACAATTGCATAAATGTGATCTTTATCTAATTAGAAACGTAATGATTGAGTTCATTAAGATTTTGTTATTGAGTTTGATATTAGCCCGAAGTCACTTTAAAAGCTTAAAATCATGATTGGCAGGTAGCGTTACAGATATATCATACAATATATCACGATATATTGTACGATATAATATTCACAGAATATATAAATCACACAATTGTGACAATAGTATATGCAATATACACTTTTCACTCCGTTTTTAGTCTCATTTAGAAGTAATTACATCTGAAAAATATCTGTTCCATGTTTATTTTAAATGATTTTAAAACATAGCTAATTCAAATTGCATTTGTTTAGGGAAATGTCATATCGTAACAAATATCGTTTTTGTATTACTCAAAAACATCGCATACCTTTCCAGTATCATGAAGCTGTTACAGAAATACAATTTTCACATATCAGTAAACAATTCAACAGATTACTTTGTTCCTCTTAATATTCCCTATTCTATGGTTAACGTTACATAATCAACTAAATCGTCAAAGATAAAATTATTTACAATTATTTATTCATTCTACACCCATTTTTTTCTTAATGTCGATATATCGCTACACAAAACACAATATTACACTTGAAAAATGTCTTTATTTTACATTAAATGCTATATAAAGGCATTTCAAGCAATGAATACGTCAAACGTTATGACAATATCATAGATTTTATACATTAAATATTCTCAACGTTGATGTAACGTTAGATTCATAGTGAATGTATAATCCTTATGCAATTACCACCATCATTGATAAAAAAAATAATAATAACTAACATAACCAAAAGAGACTCATACTTCTGAAACAGTAGATTGTCACTATAATGAGACTCATGTTCATGAATTATACTGTTGGTTGAGTAAATGACACATGATAATGACCAGCACTATGTAACGTTAGCTCATGATGCTCCTCTCTTTAACCCACCTTGGAGGACTCATCCTCGAAGTTCTGCTTCGGCTTCCTCTCGGCATGTTGATCTTTTTATTATCTTTATAGTATTGTTATTTGAATAGTACTGTACTGTAAAGAAACGTAATTGTTTTTACGCTACTGACCTTCGCACTGTACTTACTATCCGGGGAACTCTTTCTAGCGTCTTACATCATGCCGGTGAATTTCCGCTCATGCGTATGAGTCTTCTTTTTCCACATACCGCCATCTGCTGCTCCGGAGGTAGGAATTGTTTGACCCATTCAGACCCAAATTATGTTCCAATTTTCAGAAAAATGTAAAAATGTTTTCACAGTTCGTGAGGCTTCTATAAATGAGACCAAATAATAATAATAAAAATTCAACACCCTTTAAGTATATATATTTTTTGTCTATAAAAATATTTTTTTTTTGTCCAACATAAAATACAAAAACAACATACATGATTGCTGGTATAACGGTATAAAATCACAAACATTAACATTGTAACATTTTTACTTTAATTTTGAGGTTTTTGTTGTGTAGGTTGCACCTTGTTCATAACAAACTTTATCTTCATCTTCCTCATCACTCCACATAATGTCCACATCTGAGATATCTGCTATATGCTCAAGAACTTCACGATCTGTATATTCTGCGTATGAAATGGTTTCAGCAATGAATTTGTACATTGATATAATTTTTTTTATATAAAAAAAGTTTAATTGGCATTACTGGAGATTTAATTTCAGTAGCAGATCTTGAACCCATTGTCCATCCTAATGGACAGACATATTTGAAAAAATCCTGATCTAAAGCTTGGAATGTTACAAAGATTTTTAAACTTCAATTAGTAAGTGCAATCCCTCTTTTTACATACAATCTATGGAACATTGGCAAACATATCAATACATCTGAATAAAAACATTGTAAATGTGGCTAACTCTGTGTCTGGAGTGAAGTGATGCTTTGCTGCTTCTCAGTGTAGTGGATTTGTTTCAAATTACCACCATTTGATTGGATGACAATCGTCCACTCTAATGGACTGCAGGCTTTAAATTAGATGAAAAACATGGGCTGACATGTGATGTCCATTGTAATGGACACAGGGTCCGAAGGGGTTAACGTTAAACCTCAATCAGTCTGGTAACGTATCTCAAATAAAATCTGAAACGTCTTGTTTTTTGGTGTTCATCTCAGTTGTCCATTTTATAAAAACTGTTTGAAGTAAGGCTGTTGTGGCACCCTTGTTAAATTGCAGAACTGAGGTGTTCCGTTTTACACAAGGAAATATTGTATTCTTGTACTTCACTTTCACGTCTTTTTGGTGTTGACGAGTCTTTGAGTCTATATTCAGTACGAGTAAAACACTGCACACCTTAAAGCAGTGGTTCTCAAACTGGGGGGCGCGCGCTAGGGGGGGCCGCATTGAAATTGTAGAATCTAAAAAAATTTTTTTACCTGTTTGTAAATCAGGATTGTCAACCTATGTAAACTATGATGTATTAAAAAAATAGAAATATTTAAAAAAAATTAAATATAATCCCATTAAGGCAGGTTGTGTGTATATATACAGTGGTTACTAAATTGATGTGTCAGCATGATTTCTTTTATATTGTAAAACTTGTATAGACCATTTCAATGTGGTCATGTCATTGGCCCTTGAACATTTCCTGCTTGTTCTCATACTATATCATAACTGTGACAAGAGGCAATTCAACCATATCTTCACGTTAAAACAGCTATCATAACATTATTGATCAATATGTGGCTCTTTTTGGATTCTCGGAAGCTATGGAAATTAAAAATGTTAAACAGGAAATACATTAGGACCATTGTTATTGTTTACATTCCTCAAAATGGTCTATAATATTGTAAATTTCTTTTATATTGTAAAACAACTTCTTTTTAAGTAGACTTTTGTTAACGTTTCTTGCAGAAAAATTGCAGGAAAAAAATCTGATTGCTGTTCAGTTTGCAAACAAAACTTTTGAGCCACTGTCATTCATCCAATGTAAAATGTTTAATGCACTTTTTTTTTACAAATATATATAAATTAACTTTTCAGTATTCATCTTCTACTTTAGACATCATGAATTACTGTTCAGTATTCAATACCTTTGTTGCACTTTTCAGACAATGTTAGTTTTACTGTCAAAACTGTTTTAATACAATGTTATATGTTGTGAAATGTAAATTTAACAAATCAGAGAAATAAGACTACAAACAGAATCTAAAATTAAGTAAAATTGTAAGTTTGAGGATGTTTTGCGTCATGAGTTTTTTTTTTGGGGAGGGGGGGGATGGGGGGGCACAAAAGGATTCACCCTACACAAGGGGGCCTCCTGCTGAAAAAGTTTGAGAACCACTGCCTTAAAGGTCCCGTTAAAATGTGCATTTTTATTCGATGCTTGAGGTAATCTCATCTGAAACATGAAGATAGGGTGGACAGAGTAGCTCCTCCCCTTTAAAAAAAAAAAAAAGCCAATAGCGCTTTATCACGGCTATGCCAGTGAGCGTGGTCTTGGCGTGGTTAACGGGGCGGGATATGTCATGTCAGATACTAAAGAGCACTTTATTGGTCAGAAGACTTGATGAGAAACTACGAGAGAAGTATGGGGTGACCTGAAAAAAGTTGATCCATTTAGACCGAAGTGACAAACTTCAAGTTTTTAATGTTTATATCTTCTAAATGCAAATGCTGTCACTGTTTTGTATGACATCTGATATCCTTAAGACTAACATACTGATACTAAAATCTAAAAAAAAAAAAAAATTAATTTCACCAGACCTTTAAATTAACACTATAAAACTTTGTCAAATGGTGTCAGAATTGTCATTTGTAATGGAGTAATTTCTCCTCTTAATGTTTCTGTGTTTTCCTCAAGTGTGATTGTCTGCTAGTCCCTACACCTCCATGGTATTGTGATTAGTCTACAATACAAATATATACACACATTTCCTAATGTATTCACCCACTTGTCACGATTTCTCTCAGTATAAATGGCTATTTTACTATGAGGGACATTTAGGTTTCATTACACACTATGATTTCACAGAAAATAATTATTCTCCATGTTACATAACCCATGTAAATTGCAATAAGCAGTATATCATTTATTATTATTATTACTTATGATTTCATAAATGTATGACCTCTATTTAGACTGACCTCTCAGCTATAGTACACAGCTCAAAGCATGTTTTTGGGACAATCAGAAAACATTAACCTGCAATGAAAGATGTCTAAGTTCTAATGACAAATCATCAGATGGACTTTTTTTTTTTTTTAAATCGCCATATGAAGTTGACCTGAAATTATCAGCCGTTTTTGAATAGGCAGATTATTTCTTTATTTAAACCGATTACATGTTATTTTCCAGATAGTAAATATACACTGGGCAGTAACTTGCAGGCAGCTTTTGAGAAGAAGAAAAAAAAAAAAAAAAAAGTTAAAGGTTGAACTGATGTAAAACACTTAGAAACATGAGTCACAAACCGCTCTCTTGCAAAAGCAAAATCACAACAAAGACCCATTATCACTAATTTTATTTTACAATCCAAAAAAAAAAAAAGAACGCAATCTTTACAGGATGATGTTTCTAAAAAGAGGTGCTGAGCACAGAGCTAACAGTCAATCATGGTAAGCAATAAAAAAAGATAACAAAACCAAAATACTGGTACAAAAGCGTTTTTAAACTCTCGTCTTCTATTAAAAACAATGAGTTCAGTCAGTTTCTCTCCCAGTTTGTGCCTCGACTCAATCAACAGAAGATAAACGTAGCACATTGGCATACACACTCGTACAAATGAAGATAATAAAGTAGCAGGAGCTGAAGTGATGACATGGCGACGGTGGAGATGAAAGACAGGATGTTTAGTTTGCGTGTTGTGCAGTGGAGAAACACAGCTTGAGTGTAAATGGGTATGGACCATCTGTGGAGAAAACACATACCACAACATTAGTACCATTTTTTGACTATTTAAAAGTAGCAAGTTTCTAATACTGTGCACATTTTATTTTTCTTAAGATTAAATTGCGGTTTCTGCATAATATCAGTCTGGTAAGTTGGTTTGGTGCGTTTTTGGCTCGATTCAGCGTGTCAAATCGGTGTCTGAAGAGAGCACTCTGATTGGTTTTTCAGCAACGAGTCAGAGCGCGAGTGTGACATAGTGAAGTGACGTAGCAAATAAACAATTCAAGTAAAGGTGAAACACAAAGAGGCCGGCTGTAATTTTGCTACATTTCTCAAATATTTGCAAACAAAAATGGATTATCAGAGATATTTGGAGAAGTGAATCCCTCCGTGGTAAGAAGTTCCAAGTAAGCAGGTTGGAAGTTCCAGCTTCCCGTTTTGAAGAAGAAAACAGATATTGCCCTCCATGGGTATGGAGAGGGCGTTTCAGTTGGCTTTTGTCTGTTTGGTGTGTGTTTACAGGCACCAAAAAGGTGCAGACGGAGCCAGATGTGAGGCGACAGCCCAGTCTGGTTTCGACCCACTAGTTGTTTGTCATTCGTTTATACTTGATTAAACTGTAGTCTTTGAGCAGTATTGCAGTTTCAGATTTATTTTAATTAAATGTGCAGCTATATGCATTTATTTTAATCTTACATTCAATATAATTAGCTTTCATAAACTAACAACCCTCTGCAATTCCCTCTCAAACCCCGTTTTTTAAAAACACTATTATAACCAATTCATACCTTTACACACATGGTCAAAAGTTTAGGAACAATCTGATTTTAACGCTTTTATTTATGATATATTTGAAATATTTTATGATACAGTGGTCCCATGCTATTAGTGGGAGTTACGTTCTAAAAATATCCCGCAACAGGCAAAATCCGCGAAGTAGTCAGCTTCATTTTTTTTACAATTATTATAGATGTTTTACAGCTGTAAAACCCCTCACTACACACTTTATACACCTTTCACTGACAGGCAATAACATTTTCACACTTTTCTCTCGTTTAAACAGTCTCAAAGTTCAAACTTGCGTAGAAAAATAAATCCAGTAGAATGAAACCAAAGATGTGTCAGGCGCAAACATTCATCGCTGTCAGCAAAAGGTTCATAAAGCTCTTTAGCTTTTGTGCGGACAATGTTGTCTTCCAGCATAATGTTCTTTTTCAAGCAGTCACTGATCCACAAAACTAAAACACACCAGATGTGCCACACACACTGACTTGCGGCACCGGTGTGCGTACACTGATATAAACCTATGTTTACAATTCTAAAATGCATGGAGCTGCTCGGAGCATCCGGTGTGCGACCCCCTTTACGATGGTCTTGCTGCGGACAGTTACAACCCTTTTTGCATGCTTGTTGGAACTCACACTGATACCGATCGAAGATTTAAGTTAATTTGGCAAGCTGAACTTATTCTGTACGGTATAGGAGACCCGGAGGAGATTGATTGACAACGGTCTACAGCCAATTAGGATGCAAAACACAATGCACAGTAAAAAAAAAAGCATGTCAAATTGCACAAAAAAAACTGTGAAACTGCGAGCCAGAAAAAGGTGAACCGCGTTATAGCGAGGGACTGCTGTACTATAAATTCATTTGATCACTTTTGATCAAATTAACGCATCCTTGCCAAATAAAAGTATTCATTTTGAGACTTTACCAAAAAAATTTTTAAATATGTTTATTTGTGCTTTAATGCCATAGCAGCAGCATTGGCTATATTCATGGCAAAACTAGTACTACGTAGGGCTGCACGATTTGGAGGAAAAAAAAAAATTGCGATTCATCTGATCAAAATTGCGATTTACTATAATTTGATGAAAAAGCTGCAGGTTTGATGTGGTGGTTTTAACAGCAGCAAAGAAAGACCATGCATAATCACAAATAATACTACACTATGCTACTGTTTATTTAAAACCATTTTTCCAATAAAGCTATCAGTTATGACAAATTAAGAAAATAAATAAGTATTTTAAATTCAATTTAATAAATTACATATAAAATCTTATATAGATATGAAACCTTTAAATTTAGATTGCTACATTTTTCATATTGATTTCATTACATTCACAGTGCACTGACAATGCTTTCCATACACAATTCTAGATTTTACTTCACAGGACAAGAATTCTTGTATTAAAATGTATAATTTATAAATACATTTATATATTATTTGTAATACAATTTTGTCCTTTAATACAAGCAGTCAGATAAATGAACTGTACCTTTAATTTGACCTGCTCAAAGAAAACACTCATTTTGAATGTATCAAACAAAACCCAAGCACATGCAGAGAACAACATGAGCATTTATAACAAAGAAATAAATGTAAATATTATCCCGCTTGCTTTTTGAGCGTTGTCGAGCGACTTTTTAAACACCCGTTATCGGTTATTGTGTTTCCGCACTCTACAGAAAGTGCGATTGGCTCTAACGGTTACCTCTGGCATTATTCACTCTGCAAGAGCATTACTAATGCCAGAGCATTACTCTGCTCTGGCATTATTCACCGATGACTGACGTGGATACGGATAAACGGCTGCGGTTAGCTAACGTTACAGTCTATTTCAGCTGGTGTGTGGTCTGGCGCAATATGGCTGCCGTCGCGTCATCCAGGTGGATGCTGCACACTGGTGGTGGATGAGGAGATTCTAAAACTCCTCCAGAAGACTCCTTTTGAAACATTTCCCTTAAAATATGTTCAAAAAATAATAAAAAAGGAACAGCAATAATACACACACACACACACACACACACACACACACACACAGCTTAAACACACCGAAAAGAAGCCAAACAACTAGCTACTATTCGTTACTGAATAACCAATCAGAGCGCTCTCTTCAGCCAACGCCGATTCTACATGCTGAATCAAACCAACTTGACCCGACGTTTACCTAACAAGAGGCAACTTCTAGAACACATCAAAAACCAACTAGCCGGAGCAATGGCTGGTGTGTACAAGACAATTTTGAAAACCGTTTTTGATCCACTTTAAATGTTAACTAATGTATACAAATAAAACCAATCACTTACTGGGGTTCTTCATCTGGTGATGGTTCATCAAAGCAAGGGCTTCCATGGCGTCATTAACAGACTCCCACTCTAGAAGCCCTGACGAGCTCCTGTCTGATGAGTTGCCTGTTCAGTAAAGTAGAGCAGGATTAATAGAAGCACAGAAACATTTTTGTGATTTTTTCCACAAACTTCAACAGAGTGTAAAAATCTTGATGGTTCTGTGGGTCTTGTTTATCAGTTCTGATCTTTATTTAGTATTTTCTATTGAATTCAAGTCAGGTGATTGGCTGGGCCATTCTATTGAGACTTTTTGGCTGTGTTTTGGATTGTCTTGCTGAAATGTCCACTCTGGTTTCATTTCATCATCCTGGTAATGTAGATGTTGGACTGAAGCAGCTCATATTAATTTACAATGATCAAGAGCAGAGGGTTGCTAAATAATTACTGAGAGATTTCAGCTGCTGCCTGGGCTTTCACTGCCTTTCTAAATCTCCCTTTCTTCATGTGTTCAATACTTTTTCCCTGTGTCATTTCATTTTATTACACAACTTCATTTGTAAAATAATTAGTTTTGTTTTCTTCACATATATGGATTTCTTTGGTTGCTATCAACATCCGGCGAAAATTTCAAGTTAACAGAACCTTTAGAAATATGTTTTCTGAGAAAAATGGTGACGTGTTCAATACTTATTTCCCCCCACTGTACATATCTTTAAATCACATACCTTTGGCTGCAAAAAGTTTGATATTGGAGGGGTTCTTCACATCAAGTTCTTCACAGAGCTGAAAACGGACAAAAGTTGAACGCACACATCAAATAACATCATTTGACCAATTAGGTCATTTCTCTGACGTAAACTGACCGTGGTGAATGATTCTGTTGTAGCTTCAGGGATTGCGTTGAAAAAATGGAGGACATTACTGGGGTGCTGAATGCGGTTCTTTGCAGCCTGCTCTGGAGAAGTGAAGCGGTTATTTCTGCTCCCGTGATAATCTTTGAAGCTGTTGGTGCCATCGTCAAGCTCATATGACTGACCGGGCATTATGGCCTGCTGCTTAGATACACTGAAACAAACAAAAAATAAATAAATAAAAGAAAAAAAGAACATTAAAAAGTTTAATGACTAAATTGCTGGTTTTGTGCTCTAAAATATTCCCCAAATCCAGTCATTGTCCATCATGTAACATGTTTGTTCATTTTATAGTACTACTCGTTTAGTTTAGTTGTTTAAATGGGCAATGCACATTAATCAACATTACTGTAAAATGTGCCAAAATTATTTTTCGTCACTTTGTGCATTTTGTTGCAGATGGTTAGGACAAAACTCCTTTTAACATGAAAAAGATTACTTTTAAATCGCATGTTGCGGCACGTGTAGTTAAGACACTGTGTAAAATATGCCTATAAATTTATAGTAGTCTATAGTACTCGTTTAGTTTATTTGTTTACAGGGGCGATGCATATTAATCAACATTATTGTAAAATGTACAAGAATAAGCCAAGAATGGCTATTTTTCATGTGTAAAAACTTGTCACACTGAGTGCTCCTGCGAAAATGATTTAGAACTTGATGAAACAAAAACTTTATCAGTCCTAATCAGTGGTTCTCAAACTTTTTTGGCCAGTTACTGTAATAGAGCACTTTGTAGTGGAGATCAAGAAAATTGTAAATTTTTTTACTGCCAAATTTTTTTTTGTTTAGTTATGTTTTTAGCAGTTTATCAATTTTTATTTCTATTTGTATCATGTTCTCTTCTAAATCCTAGTCAAATTTATGCAAGTACTTTAAACATGATAATGATTTTTCTGAACGCAATTCAGCTAGATGTAAGCAACTGCATAAATAACATCGTTGTTGGATAAATTGTGTCCTAATTACAAGCGACAAGACTCCATCGACAAGCAATTTGGCTTACTTCACCAAACGTGATGCGACACGACAGAAAAAGTTAAATACTAGCCATTAATTAAAAGTTTTAAAAGTACTTCTGACTTTCATTTTCAAACCATTCGCTAGTTGTCTGATTTTCAAGATCTGAGGTGATCTATCTGCTGCTGCTATCAGTATGGCAATGCCACGTAAAATGCTGTTCAAACTCACATTGGTAACATATAACACTGAATAAAGCACATAATCTGTACCTGTTATGCCGTGACATCGATTTCTAAAACAGGCATGTCACGTCCGTCGCTTTTGCAAGTGGTCAAGTCAAAAACTCCTTTTAACATAAATGAGATACCTTTTATCGAAAGTCACAGCGCCGCCTGTAGTTAGGACAGGGTAAGAAATGCTGCTGCCTATAAATATTTAAATCCCACAGCAGATGTAGACATGTGGTGCTAGTGGATGTAGAGGGTTTCAGAAAAAATCTGATAGCGTGCTCCAGGACCAGTTTAGAGTCAACACTAAACCAAAATGTAAAGTTCTGAGCATTGCATTGTTAAAAAAAATGCAGGCAGAACATACCATAAGTTAAGTTTCTGATTGAACAGAAAATTGTTGTTGAGATGTGAGATGGCACGATCCACTGCATAGCAGTCTCCCATCTCTACCATGGCAGCTCCAGGCTTGCTCTTCATGAATTTCACCTACATTTAGAGAAAAAAAGACTTTCCAGCAAAGTTTGTGTTTTGACAGTACCTGACTGAGAATAGTTATTCTTAAAAGATCACTGCACATCAACATGTATCCTAAAAGAAAACGGTTAATGATCATTATCAATTTCTGAGCTAATCTCAAAGGCCATAAAGCAGAACATCCTGCAATAATGGTCCTACAGAAATGCTGGAAACAAAAAAAAGTTCTACAAACCCGTTCCACATTGCCATAAAGGCAGAAGATGTTGAAGACCCTGTCAGAGTTTATTTTTATGGGATCCAGACCATAGACCATGATCACAGGTGAGTCTGCATGTGCACCATATTCCCCCGGAGGTGGAGGTGGAGGACCGCCATACTGTCCGCTATAGCGCTGGCTGGCTCCACCTCGTCTTGGAGCACTCATGGGAGGTCCCATTCGTCGGCCTTCATAGCCATAGCTCTCATCTGGGTACCCGGGATAACCACCTGAGGATCCACAAACGAAAAAACAGAACACATGGGGTGGGGAGGTGGACAAAACGTTATACACTTCACGATAAGTTTTAACATCAACACAGCACCATCTTGCTGCCACTGTGATAAGTACACCCCAACTTGTTGTCGCTTTAACATTCACTCCCCTGATTTGCGAGCAAATGAGGCAAATGTGTTAGCGCGTGTGCCCCCGCAAGCCTTACCATACTCTGGAGGGTGGTCTCCCAGCAGAGCCGGCTGCCTCTGGCGCTTGTTGGGGTTGGCGTTCATATCTAAGAGGTGAGAAAAGGAAGAAGGTCAAGAAAAGAAAGGGGGAGGGGGTAAAGAAGAGAGAGGGGGGAGAGAGAAGGTGAAAGATGAGTTTGCTAAGAGATGACAGGCCAGGACACTGACTTTGTGAACGTTAACGTGACTGAGTTTAAAAATCAGCAAAAAGGGGACACGCAGAATATCAGAAATAAAGAGGTGATATTATTAATATTATTATTAAGAGACATCAAGCATTTTCTTAATTTTTTACTGTCAAAATGTACTATTATTATTAGACTAACATTTTTACTATGGCACAATCAATTTAAAACATGCTACTTTTTAAGTCAACAAAAACATCATACTATAAAAACATTTTATATATTTTAGCATCTCTGAATTACTTGTATTGCAGAAATTAATACTGTACTTCAGGTAGGATTTAAATGCCACACAATGCTTAAAATATTAATAATAATTACCATTTCCAAAAGAGTCATTTTCTTTTAAGGATGACAGTTTTATTTTAGGGCAAAATGGTACATTTTGACAGGCTATTTGAGATTCATTTATTAATTATGACTATTTATTACTACTCGCCAAACCTAAACACAGTCAACTGGTTAATAAACCTTGAACCATCAAGCTTATAACAACCCAATATTATTGCATGCCCCTGTTACCATCAGCATCTGCACCTGCTCAGGTCCACACAGTGAAAAGATCATGAACATATACAACTAAATGTTTCTTATCCAGAAACTGAAATGCTAAGGGCACCATAACATTCATAATTTGGCTTGTCAAAAAAGCCACAAATTGAATATGCAGAGTTCCCTTCAGCTATACCCATTTTATCATCAGAATGGTGTGGGTGATCGTTCCCTGAGCAGTTATAAAATGGACCAGTTTAACTAAAAATCACAAAACCTGTCTAGAAACAAATTACACTTCATGTTCTTTAATTTCAAATCTCGCTTTTAGTTTTGATTAAAAAGTTTTACATTTAAACTAATTCAGCAGCTTTATATTATAATAAAAGCAAGTTTAGATGTAACTGAAAAGGTTAGAATATGCCAAACGAAACTCAAGATGATTTGGAAACTGTGCAAAGATTAGAATTGTAATTTAGGTTTGTGCAATCTAGTTTTGTATTGAATCAGGGTAGGCAGGCTATTTAGTCAGTTTAAAACTCGATTTGATTAGTAAAGTCAGTATCTTGCCCCTCAACCAATCAGAAGCATACTTTTGTTTTGGAACAAATGCTGCATGCACCAATACATACAAGGACTTTATATATTTCAACATTTGCACAAACAGGCACTCAAAAAAAACAGTTGTCCAGTGTCTCCATGACTCCTCTCTATGACTTAGGAATTCTCGCTCTTGTTTATTGTCTCCGTTTCATTATTGGCTGCGCCAGTGTTGTCCAACCAACCAATCAAATAAATAAATAGCGCTGACCACAAACTCTCACCCCCCAAATAAACATTTTAAATTCACCTTGCTAATCTAAATCAATTTTAGGCAATAAAAAAAAAACACTCCACTAAAGAAAAAAAAAAGTCAAGTTAGTCAAACATTTGTTCACACACCCCACTGAAACATTAGACTATGATTATATCACTCCAAGACAACAGAAGCTTGGGGTTACTTACAGTACAAACGCAAGGGTTGGGGGTTGAAGGACGGGGCAAGTAGAACATGCTGTAAATTAGCCACCGTTGAGCGATGTCTTCATGACACTTTCTCCTCCATACCGCACTTAAGAACTTTCCATTTCTGTCCATCCCACTGATTCATAAGCACTCTTCCAGATTCAGATAGATTTCAAAGCTCCACTGATGCCAGCGTACAGTCCTTATTCTCATTTCAATGCCTGTCTTCCCATGGAGGTTGAAAAGCTGGAACAATTTAAGCCCAATTCAGACTGACTGGCACTTCCACTAGAGACACAAAGCCAACCTGCATCATACGGAAGGTGTTACACAGTAGTCATATGACTAGGAGGGAAAAAAAGGGAAAACTTCACATATTGACAGACAGAGAGCAGGAATAGTAAAAAGGAAGGACTAGAGGAGTAGGACACAAGTTGGGGAATGAGAGCGTATCTGAAACACCAGCCTCCAGGGCAGAATTTGACTGCGTAACTGAGTGAAAACACTTGACGTGTTGGGCTGTCTGCATGTCAGTGCGTCTGCTCAATGTTGTCTGCAGTGTCTTCGGTGTCTCGAGTGGTTTAGTGTCGTCAGCTGTTGACGAGTGAAGAGTCGGGCATGTTTGTGTTGTATGGATTGGCACGGTGAAAGAAAGACGGCATAGCCCAGAGAAAGACCGGCAGGTTTGTAGAAGGCTGTTTGACGCTGTCTGATGCCAACAGTTTGACATGAATGAGGCGAGGAGGTCTGTTTGCATTGTGTTGTGGTGTCACTTGAGGATGCGTGTCAAAAACACCCCTTGTTAGCAGTGAGGTGTCACAGTGGAGTGTGTCTTGTTCTTGACCCGTAAGAAACAACGGGATGACAGTTGAATGGGTGTGTGGGCCATAACTACTTGCACCCACAAATCCTTCAATGTGTAATGCCATACAACAGGAGCAATGTCTTCGATGGTAGTGTCATTGCAGTAGGAGGTGAGGAGTACTAAATGTTGCATGATCAGGTGTTTGTCGTGATGTCTTGCGGTTTCACAAGAGTAAAATGAGTGTCTGTCCATCTGGAGATGTATTCTCGCAGGTACAAGAAGAAGTTTGTTGAGTATACAGTGTTGGAAGTTTGAGGAACCTGTGTCTTCAGTGAAAACTAGGAAACATCCCCCAGTGTCCAGGTGTACTGAGTGTTCTGTTGTTGTACTCAGGGTTCATACACATTTTACTACTAAAATTCCATGACTTTTCCATGATTTTTCCAAGACTTTCAAGTAAATTTTCATGACCTAATGTTTCATGCAATGTCTACATATGCGTGGTAAAAAACAATACATGTTAAAATTTATTACAGCATATCGTAAAACACACAACAATCTATTTAGTTTCAGCTTATATTTATATCTATGTAAAATTGATTTAGATAATGCTTACACCGCACTAATAATGTGGGAGTATGTGATTGGCCAAGGACAGAAAAGTAGTAAAGACAACTAACCTATATTCAAGTATACAGATATCTGTTTTCCATGACTTTTCCAAAACTTTGTGGGTTTTTCTGATTTTCCAAAACGTTTCCAGGCCTGGAAAATGCCATGTCATAAATCCATGACTTTTCCAGGTTTTCCATGACCGTATGAACCCTGTGTACTTGATATTCTGGAAGGGTCAGTGATTTCATATTGAGCTCTAAATGTACTGTATGAATGTCAGGAGCAAATGGCCAGAGTAAGCACCAATGGACTGTTCAGTCAAAAGGTCTTTTGTTCAGCAAACTGCAATTTGTTTGTGACAGCAATTCTTTAGGCACACCAATAATACTTTCGGCAAAAATCATGTAGTGCTGTCCTAAAGTCAACATGAAATCAGAACTGTACTTTTAATTGGATACTTTTGGCAAACAATTCATGTTATTCCACAGAACAAAACACCACACCTTACGACTGCCTAAAAAACAACTTTACCTGATGTCATCAAGCACTCTTATTTTTTAAACACCTTCTGCTCCAATAAACCCAGAAAGACTAAATCAAGTCCCTTGATATCAAAAGATTTCAGGATTGACCATGGATAAGGCCACGTCTATGGTGCTTTCCCAATAAGCCACTTGCCCCTCACACTACTACATGTGACAGGCTTTGCTGGAAAAGGAAGTTTGTAAGATATCAGCAGAATAACATTCTGAGGAAGCCTTAGCCTTAGAGTGTTACGATTTGACCTCCCCCTCAGAGTCACAAAAACAAACACAACATGTTGTGTAGATGCTGGTATGCCTAACACTCAGCACAGGGGAGGTAAAACAGCGGATTTATTGTTGCAGTTCTAGGATTCCCCAAGCCCACCCGCGTATTTCCCTCACAGTGGCAGTAAGGGCGCTGAGAAATGTTAAAGCAGAAGTAAGGTTAACAGTACCTTGAGTGCCCAGGCTCGGATTGGTGTAGTCCCATGTGTCCTGGTCATTCTTGAACACATTAAGGCGTGTTGGCTTAAAGCACAAAACAAACAGTTTTATTTTGATTTTTTTTTTCTGACATAACCAGTAGATATTATTTGTTGTGTGTTTTTTGCCATATTATTTGATCTCTTTCCCCAGCACAGACAGTTTTCGTTTGACACAATGTAATGATTCTCCTCCATTGAGAGACGTTTCTGGCAAGCCATGATTACAGCCATCACACTTCTGAATCTGACACTTACTGTCCAAATGCAACTACTTCTGAGAAAAATTACAAAATGTTGTGTTTTCTTAACTATATATTTACCCATGTTCAAATTGATTTAAAAAAAATGCACAAAGCTAAAATAAAACAGTTTAAATGTGGAGGTTGTTTTTAAAAATATACATCTTAAATTAAAATATATATTTTAATATTTATTTTATATATATATTGGTAATATAAATATATATTTTTTTCATTTAATTAATTGTAATTTAATCTCACATTAGATTCAGCTGAGTAATGATGCAAATGATGAGAACATTTCAAAGCCATTATTGTGTGAAATGAGAAAAGCATAAAATACATATTACATAACAGCTCATGTTGATTTACAGGTAGATTTTTTTGGCCAAATTGTCAAACACAGACAAAATTGTGGCTAAAACATGACACTTTAGTACTTGTTAAACTGTTAACTATGCTAACTTTAGAAACTGTTAGGGTGTTCATTTTTAACAACTTTATCAACAATTTGATTTAACACATTTAACCGACAGACCTAGATTTACTATTCACACAACCAAAAATTTGAGACACTGTGATTTGTTTGTGAAAATGACCAATAAAGCTGTGCTGGGTGACAAAAATAAATAAATAAATAAATAATGCTAGCAGGTTCAGCGCGCCGACAAATAATGCAACTGCGCTTCAGGCATTTCAAGTTCAGGACCCATTTCACGAACCTATCCCAATCCCATCCCCCTCTCCCACTTTACTTCCTGTCAAAATACTGTCCCATCATAATACATTTTTTTTTTTAAATACTACACTTTTTTCAAAAGTCCAATAGAGTTAAACATGTGAGTTTTACCATTTTTGAATCCATTCAGCTGATCTCCAGGTCAGCTTAGCATAAATTATTGAATCAGAATAAACCATTAGCATCCGATCAAAAAAAAAAAAAAACGTTCATTTTCATATTTAAAACTTAACTCTTAGTTAGAGTTAGATTGTGTACTAAGACTGACTGAAAATGAAAAGTTGCAATTTTCTAGGTTGATATGTCTAGGAACTGTACTTTCATTCTGGCATAATAATCAAGGAACTTTGCTGCCGTACCAAGGCTGCAGCAGGCAAATAATATTACACAGCATTGTTACCAAGCTGGGGATTTTCAGGTCCTGTGTAATATCAAAACCCAACTGTTTAACTCCAGGGGAGTTGTAAAATGTGTTCTTGCTTTTAAGATTTTTTATCTATATTTTTTGAAGCACATTTTTAATAAGCCATGCTATTAAAATCTGTAAAAATGACAATAGAATTGTTTTAAAAAGATCACCCAGTGAATTCATATGAACCTTACCTTGGCATACTCTATCTTTAGTGTGCAACAACCAGAGTATATATCAGCCCCATTGAGAGAGGCTTTGGCCCTTTGGGCGCTCTGAACAGAATCAAATGTGTGAGGAATTAAGGAATATAAGAGTAATCTTCTGCGTAACAACTACTTGCAATAAAAATTATTTCATGGTTAAGAAAATTTAGAAAACAACAACCGTAAACATTCATAGTTTCTAGCATCACAGTTGAACTCAAAGAACAAACTGAAACATAATTCACTTCAGCAGAAGGAATCTATCAAAAAGCTTCAATGTGCAGTCGGAAACAGTAAAGGATATTCCACCATGGCCTGGACTCCGTTCTTCCTAAAGATGACGATTCTTTGAACAGGACCACAGTTGTTGCAAATCGTATAGAGAACATCCTATAGAGTAAAAAAAAGAATGTTAGTGTGTGTGGAGGGGAGAAGTTATACAATTAATAGCTTCATTATTACACAATGGTTATAGGCATTACCGAGGTAATAGGATAAATGGGGTTCATGATAGTCAAAAGCAAGACATTATTAACACTGCGGGCATCATCAGGGTCACCCGGCCTGGAAATCTTCTGACTGGTAGAGTAGTTTACAAATGCAGGATGTCCGGCAATGTAGATCTGGTTGTCGTTGGCATAAGTAACAGCGTTGCAAGACCCATTCATATCCTCATATTCAACCAGGGCCTGGCGCTTCTTGGGCATGAGTACAACATAACTGCAGAGAAATTGAAACAAATGAGCCATAATACAGAATAATGGCACAGTGCTAAATATGTAAAAAGAAAAAAAAATACTACGCAAGTTACCTGATAGTTCCAAACTCTTGAAGGGCTTCTACAATGTCTGACTCCAGAACTCCATCCACTAAACCTCGGACATGGACCACAAGAGAGGGGAGAGTCTTATGTGGGTCACTATAGCCTTCCTATAAAAGATAAACATGAGGTTAGTCCAGTGAACTTGTATAACTAAATATTCATACAAAACTTATGACGAGACATAACCCTAACATTGCACGTTGTGTTTGTAACGTTAACATAAATGGTTTTGCGTTCTTAGCGTGTATTTGCCTACATTTTCTAAAATCGATGTGCAGTAATTGTTAATGTTGTACTAATACAACGTATTTTTACACTCGTGTAATTTTTTGAAGTATTGTGGTGTAGTGAAGTAACGTTTTGGTTTTTTTAGTATCTAATGGCGGTCGCGTGCAACACAATCCATTCATTCACAAGCCTATCACAATGTGCGTGCGTACCAATTACGTATATTTCAGAATAATTCAAGTGTTTCTTACTAAATAAATTTACGTTTTCATATGTGCGTTTTTACCATGATTTTGGCGCAAAAAAAACATGGTTTGGCACAATTGTTTGGTTAGCTGCTTAGCTAACTAGTGCTATTTGAGCTAGCTAGCTTACTAAGACTACGCCAGATAAAGTCTATAATAAATACCGTGTAGTATATAAGCAAATGTTAGTCTTACGGTCGCCATTCCCCCTTCGTTTTCCGTTTTTTGGCGTTTTGTCGCTCTGCCGCCTTCGCTGTAGTATCGAGCCGTTTGTGTCGCCATGTTGTCCCGTTACGATTCACACGCATCAAAATGAAATGGACGAAAACTACAGAAAATGGGACAGGCGTGGTTGACGCCCTCCAAGCAAGAACCGCGAATATTACTGGTGAAAAGAGCTGTCAATCACTACCGCCGTCCAATGAAAATAGCACAACTCTACGGTGAGGTCTACGATTGGCCACTACGGTCTTCATTCTAAACAGCGTCCTCATCGAAGTGATACGGAAGCCCAAAGATGCAAAGAATATGTCTGATCACGACTTCATTTTGTACCGACATAAAATAAGTTATTTTCGAGATCATGAAAATCCACACATCTACGCATATAGTACGAAATATATATGAATGTGTAAAAAACGATGAATAGAATCAGTATGTTTTATTGGTAAACTGTATGCTCACTTGGGGGAAAATCAAGTAAAGATTTATACATTCATTATTTATACCTATATTAGTCTGAATTCATTTAGAGAATGGGAATCTACATCATGGCGAGTTGAGTTCCACCATGTTTTGTGACATGCTCAGGAGCGCTCGGTGTAAACCAAATCAAAAAGTTCACTGTTTTATAATGATCCTTTTTGAAAGATCATCTTACAAACACTCAGAATAAAATGGACTAATATGTAAATATCTTTATATTAAATACTCTTTTGTGTGTCTGAGGAGCTGGAAATATATATTCCATATATCAATAATGAGCTGCCAAAAGAAAACAGTCCCACATATGACTTTCTTCTTCATTTGTAGTGTAAGGAGAGTGCTTACACTTTATTGCAAAATCAGTGTATATATGAAACAATAAACCTATAGAGCTCATGGGATCCATGCTCCTGTGTCTCCTATAAACACAGATAATTAATAGAGAATGGGAATGTGTCATCAAAGCGCAATACATTCTGGGAATTCGAGACACAGGAGCCTGGATCCCATTGGCCTCTGTATTTAAGTATTATATCATGGTATTTCAAGGCCAGAATCTTGTGGTCTGCAAATATGAATCAAAGATTGCTAACAGTAGGCCATCTTCAGAATATTAAACACCAGTCACAATACTGTACAAATGTCTTAAAAACATGAACATATCTTTAGTCCATTCCATATCTGTTTTAAAAAAAAAAAAAAAGCAAATGCGCTAAAAGCAAAACAGACCGAAGGGAATTAAATAGGCCTACATCAAGATGGTTGATTTTGAAAGTCCTGCTACCAAATATTTTGTGTTTATTTATGCTGTGTTATTTGTATTAATGACTCTTTATCATATACAAATACTATTTGATTGAATTTAGCCGAATTAATATAGTGATACTGATACATTCTTTAGGTGACACAAAGTTACAGACACATATAATGCCTCCTGGGTGAAAGTAATAATGAACTGAAAAAACATGTAAATTTGGCAACACTAATGTGTTTAAATGATTTTTTTTATAATTTCTTTAGAGTGGCGCAGTGGGTGCTGTGGGTAGTGCATCACAGCAAGAAGGTCAGTTGGCATTTCTGTGTGGAGTTTGCATGTTCGCGTTGGTTTCCTCCGGGTGCTCCGGTTTCCCCCACAAGTCCAAAGACATGCGCTATAGGTGAATTGAGTAAGTAAATTGTGTATGTGTGTGAATGATAGTGTATGGGTGTTTCCCAGTGATGGGTTGCAGCTGGAAGGGCATCCGCTGCGCAAAACATATGCTGGATAAGTTGGCGGTTCATTCCGCTGTGGCAACCCCTGATTAATAAAGCTGAGAAGAAAATGAATGAATGAATATTTTCTTTAATACCTTTTTGATACCTTTGGAGCTTTGCAGACTTTACATTTGATTTTTCAAGTTTTTTTGAGGGGGGGGCGGGGGGGGGGGGGGGGGGGGGGGGGGGGGG
>CAIGQV010001438.1:1258105-1279619 GCA_903798115.1 Danio jaintianensis | reverse complement strand
GGGGGTTGAGCACTTAAATAAGCCAAAATGTATAATTATTAGCCTTATTATTAGGGACAATGAAGATCCACTTCCAAAAGCAAAACATAAAATTAAAATAAAACAAAAATGGATTGTAAAACAATAACGCGCGTTGTAATGATTGTATACAGCATGTTATAGAAAACTAAGCTGAACATATTACAATAATTTCAAAATATTAATATATATTATTACATTAAATACAGTTATATTTAGGTGTCACGGTGGCGCAGTGGGTAGCACAATCGCCTCACAGCAAGAAGGTTGCTGGTTCGAGCCTCAGCTGGGTCAGTTGGCATTTCTGTGTGGAGTTTGCATGTTCTCCCCATGTTTGTGTGGGTTTCCTCCGGGTGCTCCGGTTTCCCCCACAAGTCCAAAGACATGTGGTACAGGTGAATTGGGTAAGCTAAAATTGGCCGTAGTGTATGTGTGTGAATTAGTGTGTTTGGATGTTTCCCAGTGATGGGTTGCAGCTGGAAGGGCATCCGCTGTGTAAAACATATGCTGGGGGTTCATTCCGCTGTGGCAACCCCAGATTAATAAAAGGGACTAAGCCTAAGTTATATTTAAACATTTTAAAATCTATTTTGTTCAATTTTTTTGTCATGGGTTCTGTAAAGTCATACTTTTTGAACTGTTTGAATGGGAAATATCATCATAAATAAACATTCTGATAATATTATATCAACAAATTTAAAAACAAAACTAATGTCATCTAAGCTTCTGACAGCTCTTTAAGACTTTAAAAATAAATAAAAAATTTGGGGGGTAATTGATAAAGCATAAAGTCAATAAGGCTGCGAAAGCCATTATAATTGCAATAATAATTATATAATAATAATAATAATCATCATTATTTTCACTATTATTATTCTTATAGTTATAATTATTTTTAGTAGTAGTAATATATCAATAATAATAAAACTTATTATTAGATTTCGTCTGCCTGTTTTTAATAGAATAATACACGTACTGATTCATTTTCCAGTAACATTTATTCAAGTCACAAGTAGGTTCTATATGCGTGAAAAAAAGCATGGTGGAATTGCTGATGTGGTTTAGCTAGCAGAATAACCACAGACCTTATTTTAAACCTAAAGTGCTAAAATGCTAAGTCATTCATTCATTCATTTTCTTTTCGGCTTAGTCCCTTTATTAATCTGGGGTCGCCACAGCGGGATGAACCGCCAACTTATCCAGCATATGTTTTACGCAGCGGATGCCCTTCCAGCTGCAACCCATCTCTGGGAAACATCCATACACACCGATTCACACACTACGGACAATTTTAGTTTGCCCAATTCACCTATACCGCATGTCTTTGGACTTGTGGGGGAAACCGGAGCACCGGGAGGAAACCCACGCGAACACGGGGAGAACATGCAAACTCCACACAGAAATACCAACTGACCCAGCCGAGGCTCGAACCAGCGACCTTCTTGCTGTGAGGCGAACGTGCTACCCACTGCGCCACCGCGTCGCCCCTAAAATGCTAACTCGTCTTATAAAAACATGTCCTTTTGCAAAACTCCAGAGCAATTTGTTAACCAGCTTTGTTTATTCTTTAAAAAATATCTGTTCTGTTTTATATATAAAATATATTCAATTAAAAAATTATAACTTCCCTTACAGCCAAATTTACCTTATATTATATGACAGGTCAAAGGCTGACCCTGAAACAGTGCACACACTTACTCCTATCAAATAATGTGGTTTATGAACTTTGATATGCTGCATATCTCACTAAAACACACCTTTTATCATTTAACATGGTATCTTTTGAAATGGTTATTAATTAGAGATCAGATTATCAGAAAGCACTTGATTGAGCCCTTTTATTTGCTGCGTTGAAATTCTCACATCAAGCACCAAATGATCGTTTTTGGCTGTTTATTAAAATTGCTTTAATAAATACACACAGCACAACATCAAACCCAGGAGTGAAAAACCGGCTGTTATTTGGGAGCATTAGTTTTTCTTCTTGAAGACTTGATGGCAGACTTTGTCTTGACAATGAATCTCCTAAAAAAAAAAAAGGAGACGGGGATTAATAGAATAATTATAAACACATACAGTTAAAGTCAAAATTATTCGCCCTCTTGTGAATTTTTTTTCTTTTTCAAATATTTCCCAAATGATGTTTAACAGAGCAAGGAATTTTTCACAGTATTTTCTATCATATTTTTTTTTCTGGAGAAAGTCTTAATTGTTTTATTTCGGCTGAATAAAAGCAGTTTTTAAACAATTTTAAGGTCAATATTATTAGCCCCCTTAAGCAATATATACTTTTTTTAATTGTCTACAGAACAAACCATCATTATACAATGATTTGCCTAATTAACCTAGCTAAACCTTTAAAGGGCACCTAGTTTACCCCTTTTTCCAGATTTAATATAAGTCTTTTGTGTCTCCAGAATGTGTCTGTAAAGTTTCAGCTCAAAACACCCATCAGATTATTTATTAGACCTTTCAGAAGTTTGTAATTTTTAGCTCTGAGCATCTTGTAGCTGCTTTTGTGGACTGTGCCTTTAATGCTAGTCCTCCCCGCCCACCGTTCCCACGTGCCTGTCAGTGTGCCTCAATCTCCGCCCTCGGCTGCCTCAGATAACAGACAAACATGAAGGAAGCAGATCTCACATAACGTTTGTGAGAAATATTACAGTAAGACTTTCCCAATGATTATTTGATGTATGTTTCGTTTGTGTTATTATAGTGGGGGATAGAAGGCGTGTCCATAGCCAGGTAGACTATTTATAGAGTGAAGTCATTCATTCAGTAGGAGAAGCATCTTAGCAACAAGAGTGTACAGATCCTAGTAAGTGTTATTGTTTCTAGCCTTGTTTAGTTTCACACAGTATCTGCCTTGACTGTTTACTACCGGCGTTTTCACGTGTTAAATCCGCGCTACTCACGCTTGCTATAGTGTTAGTTTCGTTTGTGTTATTATAGTGGGGGATAGAAGGCGTGTCCTGCTGAATTCAGACACGTGAATCAGGAAGTATTTAAGTGTGAATAGCACCGCGGCAGCGGTCGCGGCAGCCTTCATCGCGTGCAGCCCTCATCACCTGAAGACCGAAGAGAGTAAAGACCTGCGACTCTACCTGCGCGACTCTTAAAGACCGAAGAGAGTAAAGACCTGCGACTCTACCTGCGCGACTCCGCCGAACAGGGACACGGACAGGGCACTTGAGTATCGCACTTTGATTTGTATTTAGTTCTATCTAGCTCTTATCTGTGTATCTAACCTTATTTATTTTATTTATTTTCTCTCACGTTATTCTTAGCATTAACCATGTGTTTTCAAATTCCTACTGTCAATAACAATCATAAATCTTTTGGATCACGTCGTAGACGACACAACACTGCTAATTTGATTACTATTCATACATCTGCATCCAGTGCACTTTCTATTCCCATAGGCTTATGGAACTGCCAATCTGCTGTCAACAAGGCAGACTTTATTCCGGCCATGGCTAAACACTCTGGTCTCTCTGTTTTAGCACTTACTGAAACCTGGATCAAACCAGAGGACAATGCCACGCCGGCTGCCCTCTCAAATAACTACACTTTCTCCCACAGCTCCCGCACATCTGGTAGAGGTGGGGGAACTGGTCTTCTCATCCCAAACGAATGGAGGTTCAAACAACTTGCACCCTCATGTGACAACACCTCCTTTGAATCGCATGTGGTAAATATTATTCATCCTGTTAGAATTACTTTTGTAGTCATCTACCGCCCCCCAGGTCAGCTTGGACAATTCTTGGAGGAGTTCGATGTCCTCATGTCTTCTTTTCCTGAAGATGGCTCCCCTCTTGTGGTACTTGGAGACTTCAACATCCACCTTGAAAAATCATCAGCTGCTAACTTCAACAACCTGACCGCATCGTTTGACCTTAAGCGACTTGCCACGCCTGCAACCCACAAATCTGGTAACCAACTTGATCTCATCTACACACGCTACTGCTCTACTCACCACACTCGGGTAACCCCGCTGCATACATCTGATCACTTCCTTGTCACTCTTGATCTCGACCTCACCGCACCCGACACGACACCTCCTTCCTCGCTTGTAACCTTCCGACGCAACCTACGCACGATCTCTCCACTCACCCTATCCTCTGCTGTCTCTTCTATGCTCCCCCCACCTGACCAGCTCGCTCTACTAAACACTGACCGTGCCACTGACTCTCTATGCTCCACACTAACATCCTGTCTAGATGGTTTGTGTCCACTCGTCTCTCGAGCGGCTCGTGCTACCCCGTCTGCTCCGTGGCTATCTGATGTTCTCCGTGAACACAGATCCAGGCTCAGGTCTGCTGAGAGAAAGTGGCGCAAATCTAACAATCCTGCCGACCTCTCTCTCTATCAGTCTCTCCTCTCTTCTTTTTCTACGGACGTCTCAGCGGCCAAGACTCAGTTCTACCATACTCGAATTAATAACTCACCTGACTCTCGGACTCTCTTCAAAACCTTCTCTGCTCTTCTTTATCCTCCTACCCCTCCTCCCTCCTCGGACTTGACGGCTGATGATTTTGCTTCTTTCTTTGTAAAGAAGACTACCACCATCAGCAGTCAGTTCACTGCTCCGCCTCCGATGGTCCACGCTCCGACTCCTGAGACCTCGCTCCCCTCTTTCTCTCCACTAATGGAGGACGACATTGCAAAGATCATTGCCTCCAACCACCCGACTACCTGCCCGCTGGATCCCATCCCCACCCATCTACTTCAGGCTATCTCTCCATCGATCGTCCCTGCAATCACACACATCATCAACTCATCTCTAAACTCTGGTACAGTTCCTACAGCCTTTAAGGAGGCTCGCATCACCCCGCTCCTAAAGAAACCCTCTCTTAATCCTGCACTTCTAGAAAACTACAGACCGGTATCTCTCTTGCCCTTCATTGGAAAAACTCTGGAGCGTGTCGTCTTTGACCAACTCTCATCCTTCCTTACTCAGAACAACCTCCTGGACAGCAAGCAGTCAGGCTTTAAGAGGGGCCACTCCACGGAGACCGCACTGCTCTCGGTTGTTGAAGACCTAAGACTGGCTAGGGCAGCCTCTAAGTCATCGGTCCTCATCCTACTGGATCTTTCAGCTGCTTTTGACACGGTTAACCATTGCATACTCCTTTCGACCCTCAAGACCTTGGGAATCTCTGATACGGCTTTCCAATGGTTCCAGTCTTACCTCTCAGGTAGGTCCTTCGGGGTATCGTGGAAAGGTGAAGTCTCGGAATCGCAACATCTCAAGACCGGCGTCCCTCAGGACTCAGTGCTCGGACCGCTGCTCTTCTCGATCTACATGACATCATTGGGATCCGTCATTCGAAAGCATGGCTTTTTCTATCACTGCTATGCGGACGACACGCAGCTTCACCTTGCGTTCCATCCGGATGATCAATCGGTTTCAGCACGCGTCTCGGCATGCCTGAGTGACATCTCGCTCTGGATGAGGAACCATCACCTACAGCTGAACCTTACGAAAACTAAACTTCTCGTCATCTCCGCCAACCCTAAGATCCGTCACAACCTCTCTGTTCAACTGGGATCATCGACCACTGCACCCTCCAGAACAGCCAAAAACTTGGGAGTAATAATCGGAGTAATAACCTTCACAGATCATATTGCCAACACTGCCAGGTCCTGCAGATTCCTTCTCTACAACATTAGGAAGATCAGACCTTTTCTCTTAGAGCATGCTGCACAAATCCTGGTACAAGCTCTGGTCCTGTCCAGGCTGGACTACTGCAATGCTTTACTCGCTGGACTCCCGGCCTGCACTATCAAACCTCTACAGATGATACAGAATGCAGCGGCAAGAGTAGTCTTCAATGAACCGAAAAGAGCGCATGTAACACCCCTCTTTGTCAGGTTACATTGGCTCCCTATAGCCGCCCGCATTGAATTCAAAGCTCTGCTCATATCCTACAAGACCACCACAGGTTTAGCACCCGCCTACCTTCACTCACTAATACAGACATATTTACCCTCCAGACCACTGCGCTCTGCTAACGAGCGTCGTCTCATGGTGCCGTCCCAAAAAGGTAAGAAATCACTCTCTCGCACTTTCTCTGAATTGGTCCCACGATGGTGGAACGATCTGCCTCTTACAACACGTTTGGCAGACTCTGTGTCCATCTTTAAAAATCGCCTTAAAACTCATCTCTTTCGTCTACACCTGACCCACTAAAAAAAAAAAAAAAAACCTTGACTGCACTTAGCTCGTATATTGCGTTTTACCTACTCAAGACTAGTCCGATTTCACTTATGTATGCTTTGTTTTCTCTTGTACTGATTGCTTCTTTTGTGAACCTCAATTGTAAGTCGCTTTGGATAAAAGCGTCAGCTAAATGACTAAATGTAAATGTAAATGTATTTGTTGTGGAGTTGCAACGATGAGTCACACACAATGTCGTTAAAACTCACTCTTGATCACATTTGATGATGATTGATGATCCTAGCGAACTGAACAGATCTTTTATTCCCGGTTGCTTTGCGCATGTCCTGTCTTGTTGATATGATTATACGCGTTACTACGGAGACATGTTAATACGCAGCTGTCAATCAATTCGTTGGGCGGGGAAACCGCACTCCTACGTCAAGTTGCGGTCGGCCTCAAAATGGGAGGGATTTGGATGCTATTTTAACGTTTAAACTGCACTTTAAGCTGAATAGTATCTTTAAAAAAATACTAGTCAAATATTATGATAAAATATTATGTACTGTCATCATGGCAGAGATAAAAGAAATCAGTTATTAGAAAACAATTATGTTTAGAAATGTGTTAGAAATGTTCTCTTTGTTAAACAGATATTGGGGGGAAAATATACAGGGAGGCTAATAATTCAGGAGGGCTAATAACTTCAACTGTACATTGTAACTGTAACTTTAAATGCGTCAAATTAGGATTTTTAAAGCAACACTCAAGTCAAGTAGAGTTAAACAGTTGAGTTTTACCATTTTTGAATCCATTTAGTCGATTTTCAGCTCTGGCAGGAGCACTTTTAGCTTAGCTTAGCATAAATAATTGAATCAAAATTAGACCATTGGCATCTCGCTAAAAATGACCAAAAATGTTTTATAATTTCACTATTCAAAGCTTGAATTTTCTGTAGTTACATCATAAAGAAAATGAAAATTTGTTTTCATCTTGTAGGTTGATATTGCTAGGAACTTAATTCTGGCATAATACGCAAGAAACTTAGGTGATGCACCCAGGCTGTAGCAGGCACAATGATATTACACAATGTCTGAAAATATTCCCCAGCAGTACCAAGCCCTACACTTGCACAACCAGTTAGAATATGCGTAATATCATCGCTCCTGCTGCAGCCATAGTACAGCAGCAAAGTTCCTTGTTTATTACGGCAGAATGAGAATATAGTTCCTAGTCACAATCTAACTACAGAACAAAGATATTTACATTAGATGTTGCCTGCGCTGTTGTTGTCTATTGGAAGGAATGCGTCAATAGAGCCACCATTTTAGTACAGGGTAGCGCTCCTTTGAAATGAATGTGGGACCAAGGTGGAGTGGAGGACTGGCCATCCGGAGCCATAGATATATAGACATATATGTCTATGATCGTGAGTTTTCCCGGTGGTCAGTATTTTAATTATGAAAATTTAAATTTTACATTACTTTTCTATAATGATGGATAAGTGACCGCACAGGCATTACCGACAAAGAGCGTGTGTTTGTGTGCATGGAAATGTATTATCCTCCCTTTCTGTTAAATTTGATCTAATCCATGTCCTGAAACACACCCGCTCTCCTGCTTTCACTTCTAATTCTAACGGAGGGAGCGATTCGTTTGTGAATGAATCTCCGTTATGAACGACTCGTGGGAACCATCGATATCCCTGCGTCTCAATGTGCATATCCACCTTTCTGATCTAAATGGTATATACCATTTGTAATATTCAATAATTTAGGGTGGACAGTATGCACATTTGTTATCAGGCACTGTTATGTTATCAGGCACCCTTATAAGCTACTTCAAAAACTATCCGTTACTTCGCTTAGTCGACAATAATACAAGTTTCTAGCACTGCAGCGTCTTGTTGTCATATTTCATTTACATTGTTTGCTGATTTTATTCAACAAAACTAGCATAAGCCTATTTAGTTTAAGTTGGTGCTACTGGTCAGTGCAGTAAGTGACTGTATTATCATCAATAACGTTATTTGTTGAGCACAAAATTCGTAACATACAAAAACATTCATTCATTCATTCATTCATTTTCTTTTTGGCTTAGACCCTTTATTAATCTGGGGTCGCCACAGCGGAATGAACCGCCAACTTATCCAGCATATGTTTTACGCAACAGATGCCCTTCCAGCTGCAACCCATCACTGGGAAACATCCATACACCCTCATTCACACACATACACTACAGACAATTTAGCCTACCCAATTCACCTATACCACATGTCTTTGGACTTGTGGGGGAAACCGGAGCACCCGGAGGAAACCCACGCCAGCACGGGGAGAACATGCAAACTCCACACAGAAACGCCAACTGACCCAGCCGAGGCTCGAACCAGCGACCTTCTTGCTGTGAGGCGAACGTGCTACCCACTTCGCCACCATGCAGCCCATACAAAAACATAAAAAACTAAATCTTACCTATGAAATGTTATGCCTTTATGCTTTTTTTAAAGTTTGCTCATTACTACACCCATACGCAGCGCAAAAGTCCAGCATCTTCAGATTGGCTTTGGTCTTGACTAGTGCGGTTGAATGACTTTTGTCCTGGGAGCCCTGTACAAATCTGGTGGCGGTATTGACGCATGCTCAGGCGACATCTAGTGTATATATCTATGACTACAGAAGAGTCAAGCTTTGAATGGGAACATTTTTGAAACTCTTCTTTGAAATTTTTGAGCAAGATGCTAATGGTCTAATCCAATTCAATGATTTATGCTCCAGCTCCTCCGGGGGGATCCCGAGGCGTTCCCAGGCCAGCCGAGAGACATAGTCCCTCCACCGTGTCCTGGGTCTTCCCCGAGGCCTCCTCCCGGTGGGACATGCCTGGAACACCTCCCTAGGTAGGCGTCCAGGAGGCATCCGAAACAGAACAGTCAACCTCAGCTGACTTCTCTCGATGTGGAGGAGCAGCGGCTCTACTCCGAGCTCCTCCCGGGTGACAGAGCTCCTCACCCTATCTATAAGGGTGCGCCCTGCCACCCTGCGAAGGAAACTCATTTCGGTCGCTTGTATCCGAGATCTTGTCCTTTCGGTCATGACCCAAAGCTAATGACCATAGGTGAGAGTAGGAACGTAGATAGACCGGTAAATCGAGAGCTTTGCCTTTCGGCTCAGCTCTTTCTTCACCACAACGGACTGGTACATCGACCGCATTACTGCTGCCGCTGCACCAATCCGCCTGTCAATCTCACGTTCCATCCTTCCCTCACTCGTGAACAAAACCCCAAGATACGGTATGGCGCAGCCGGGGCCCCACCCTGGAGCCAGGCCTGGGGTACGGGCTCGGGCTTAGCCCGAAGGAGCGACGTGGGATCATCCTCCCGCAGGCCCACCACCTGCAGGGGGAGCCGTAAGGGGCCGGTGCATTGTGGAACGGGTGGTGGTCGAAGGTTAGGACCACGACAACCCGATCGTCGGGCACAGAAACCATAGTATATATTCAAGTAAATATTTATTTGTTCCTTTGTTGACTTTTTATTGACCGTTTTGCTTTTGAATTCTTTACCAAGTGAAGCAAGTCTCCTTCAATCCATTGCTTCCAGCCACGGTTCTCCTTTTCTCCCTTCTGCACACACACCAGTTTATCACCATCCCACTTCACCAGGGTCTGAAAACAACAAACAAACAAACAAAATTAAATCAGCTGTTTTTTTTTTTTCCCCTCAATGTGCAAGGTGAGTATTTCTAAAGCCCAAAATATACTTTGGTTTTTACTTGTACGTGAAATTTTGTCAGTAACACTTTATTTTACAGTCCTGTTTCTTGTGTACGAACTATGTACTTGCCGTAGTAATTACACAAACTGGGTATAACGCGGTACTATCCCTAAAAAGCTACACCAAACTAACCTTAACCCATGTAGTTAACCTGTATAAATTAAGCTAAGTACATGTTAAGTAAATGTATTGTTAAATGTACCTACTTAATTTAACAGTACATGTACTTAATGTGTTAGCTTAGATAATGCAACCATATTGACACCAGAATGGTACATATGGTGCTTAACTAAAAACAAACTGTGGCTTGTACTATTGACTGTGAAAATATCTGGACAACACATATCTGTCCACTATAGAAAAGTGAAAATGTCCAGTCAATGTAATCGTGTGCCGATGATGTTTTTAACCTGAGTTTACTCAGTCTCAATCTCACACGGAGACTCAATCGCAAACACACAGCTAACTAAAAGCTAAACAATAACAAAGATTTTCTGAACACACCTCAGCACAGCTTTTGGGAAAAATTATTTGAGGCATAAATATAAATTTTTAGTATTCATTTTGATGGAGAGAGTGGTGTTTATGACCTTTATACTGCAGACAGCCACCAGGGGGCGATAAACAGGCTTCATTTTTCAGGAAGTGCGAGGCACATTTGCTAGTTCACACAGCTCACATATGTGGTTTCAATTTTTA
The DNA here is from genome assembly GCA_903798115.1 of Danio jaintianensis. Classification (NCBI taxonomy): domain Eukaryota; kingdom Metazoa; phylum Chordata; class Actinopteri; order Cypriniformes; family Danionidae; genus Danio; species Danio jaintianensis. Next base: position 1,268,973 of record CAIGQV010001438.1, on the reverse strand, counting down.
CTTTTTTTATTATTATTATTATTATTATTATTATTATTATTATTATTATTATTGCACTAATTTGTCTACAAGATGGCAAAACTGGCCCGGGACTTTAGCTGTTTTGTCAAGTCTGTGTCTTTCCTATGGAAGTGGGTTACTTTTACATTGTTATTACGTTGTTTTGGGTTGCTAGTCTGCAGAACAAGATTCATTCTGAGGAGCATTGCCAAAAAAAAAAAAAAAAAAAAAGTATATATATAATCCAAGAGTTTCCCCAGAATCCATTTTCATTCAAAGAGGTACAACCCTCTCTCTCGGGAATAAAATTAGACTACTTTTAGGACTTGTGCTAGTGTTTTGGCCAGGGTTTTGTTACATATAGTAACCCTGCCATTGATTTACAGTCCAAAAAGAAATAAAGGAGATGGAAAGACAACAATAAACCTTTCAAGAAGCCAAAAATAAGAATGTGAGAGTGAGAGGAAACTTTAGATTTTTAGTGCTCAAAACATAATAAAAATCATTCTAGTGAGACTGTTTCATACCTCCGTGTTCATGCATGCTGTTAAATATAGTTACGTATACTTTGAAAGCCTATTTACACGTTACATTCACTTATCATGTAATAACAGTTAATTATAAGTACATAATATTCCTAAACTCAATAGTAAGTAGTTAATAAAAGTTACTCAACACCTGAATGTATAATTACACTGTAACACGGACACCTTTTCAACCACTTGAATTGTGTTTCACAGTCAAATGAATGAATGAACGTGATGTGTTTTTCAGTAATAAAAAAATTAAACCAGTTAGAATGGGTAAGGTGAAAATAAAAATCAATAAATAATGTATTTGCATTTATTTAAAGGGGTAGTTCACCCAAAAATAAAAATGTTATCATCATTTGCTCACCCTTCACTTGTTCCAAACCTGTTTGACTTTCTTTCTTCTGCTGAACACAAAAGAAGATATTTTGAAAGAAAACCGGTAACCATTGACTTCTATAGTATTTGATTATCCTATGGAAGTCAATGGTTACAGGTTTACAACATTCTTCAAAATATCTTCTTCAACAGAATCTGTTCAACAGAAGAAAAAACTCATGAAGGTTTGGAACCACTTGAGGGTGAGTAAATAATAAATACATGTTCATTTTTGGGTGAACTGTCCCTTTATAGAGTGAATAATCATAATTGTAAAAAAAAATATTTACACAACTATTGAAAGACAATGGATTTATTGATGTTAAATAAACAGTTGCAGTCAAAGTTATTAGCCGTCCTGTGAATTTTTCCAATATTTCTCAAATGATGTTTAACAGAGCAAAGAATTTTTCAAAGTATTTTCTATAGTATTTTTTCTTCTGGGGAAAGTCTTATTTGTTTTATTTCGGCTAGAATAAAAGCAGTTTTAAATTTTTAAAACCCATTTTAAGGTTAATATTATTAGCCCCCTTAAGCAATTTTGTTTCGATTGTCTACAGAACAAACCATCATTATACAATGATTTGCCTAATTACCCTAACCTGCCTAATCTTGAAAAATATTGAGTAAAATATTATGTGCTGTCATCATGGCAAAGATAAAAGAATTGAGTTATTAAAACTATTATGTTTAGAAATGTGTTTATGTTTAGAAAATCTTCTTTCCGTTAAACAGAAATTGGGGAAAAAATATACTGGGGGGCTGATAATTCAAGAGGGCTAATAATTCTGACTTCAACTGTACGTGGTTTATTAGCACTTTTGTTATTTTTCTTTTACTTTATGGACACCTACCTTAACAGCTCTGTTGTCCAGGCCTTTTGTCTGCTCGTCAAACTCCTCTCCAATGACGAAATTGACCTCATAGTTCCTGAAGGTGCTGAGAGTTTTGGTCTCAAATTTGTCCCCATTCTGCACAATGACCTTCGTCTGTTTGAGATGCACTGCGATCTTGCGGGTGGCGAAGTCGATATCTATATATAATAAAGTACACTGTTAGATGTTTTATTGTATTTTTGCGGTACCTTACTGGCAGCATTGCCAGCAAGTTACCGCAATGGCTCCTTTACAGTAACTTACCTGTAAATGTGTTTTACAGCAGCAGGGCCCTACCGCAATTTCATTTTACAGTAAAATAGCCTTACCTCAACTTCTTTTTACGGTAAAATGCCCTGTAACACATTTTAATTTTACAGTATGATGATTTTTTTTACAGTACGTTTACTGTAATTTATTTACATGTTACACTAGAAGTACAAAACCCTTATTTTTAGTATTTACTACTGAATTTAATAAATTTCAAACAAGTGACTAAGTTTTTTCATGAACTGTCTCATTTTTGTCTTCAACTACAGTAGCAGTACTTGATTACTTTGATTACAGTAGAATACTGCAAATTTCCAATATGCAGTAAGTTACTGCATAAATTTTAAAATGGCCCACAATCCAGCAAGTATCACTGCAGCCCGGAGACCTCCAAGTGGGAGGGATTACACCGCAAGTAGGTTGGGTGACCTCCAAGTGGTAGGGACTTAAACCACAAGTAGGTTGGGTTTAGGTGGTGTAGGCGGAGCAGATATTAATAAAACACATCAGGTTACTGTGAGGTTGGGTTTAGGGTTGGGGTAGGTGTAGACATTCATAAAATACAATACAAGACATTAAATAAATAAAAACTCCAGGTTTGTACAGCCCACTTGGAGCTTGAAGGCCCACCCACCCACTCCGACCTCCGTTTATACCCTTCTCCAATGCAGTGCATATTTCAGTAGTCAACTGTAAAGAATGTATGTGGTATTTTACTGGCTGTTTATGCAGTAAATAACTGTCAAATTGCACAATTGCAAGTCTAACAGTGTAATATTTTAAAGGCATAGTTCACCCAAAAATGATAAACAAACTCTTAAGTGGTTCCGAAACGTTATGAGTTTCTTTTTTGTCTGTTGAACACAAAATAAGATATTTAGAAGAATGTTGGAGTCCTGTAACTATTGACGTCAACAGTATTCATTTTTCATACTATTAAAGTCAATGGTTACAGGTTTCCAACATTTTTCAAAATATCTTCTTTTGCGTTTAACCTAAGAAATTCTAATAGATGTGTGACAAGTGAAGGGTGGACAGAATTTATTTGAGGAAAGATTGGGCAAACAGTGCTCTGTATTAATACGTGAATGTAGTGAAAAAGAGCTTTGGACTCTGGGGACGCTGTGGAAACAGGGTCATATTTCAGCGGATTACGCAACAGAATAGATCTCAGACACTTTCGCACACTGGGTCAAAGGTGGCCGAAGTGTTCAAGTTCGCTCATCTGTCAACTTTATCAAAGAAAATTGATAAGATACTGTGACCTGGTGTGAACTTGGACCCTGGAACAAGCACCAGTTATTTTATTATTGAGTTAAGATTATGGTTTTAACTAATAAACTATAATATAAGCTGCTCTTGAGTGGATTGTCTTTCAACAATGACACTATCAGTACAGTATTAAATGCATAGTTCACATCAAAATGTAAAATTCTGTCATCACTTGCGCAGCTCACCTTTCACTTGTTTCAAATCTTTATGAGTAACTCTTAATGTTTTAGAATCACTTGAAGGAGAGTATAGTGAGTAAATTGACATTTTCAGGTCAACTATCCCTTTAAATTGAACTGAATTAGTTTTAAACTAGCATTCTAACAGCCTGGCATGCTGAATAAGTTGTGTTTGGGGTTTTTTCATCTATGTAAAGTGACTTTGACATAATCTACATAAAATGCTAGAGGTGAAATGACTAATATATAACATGTTTATGTCAATTGTTTTGTAAATAATTTGAGGTTGTTTCTGTAGTACAGTTATACTAAAATGGAATTAGAAAACATGTTATGGGAACTAGCTAAAATGAAAGAAACAAGTTGAAATAATTTTAATAAAAACAAATGTATAATGTTATTCTACAAAAGATATTTTGGTAGAATAGAATTTATTTATTTTTCAATATTTTTTTTCCCTGTCTTTATACTTCATCACTATAGTCTACCCATTTGTCATCGTGTTTTCAACCATTAAACATATATATGTAAAAAAAAAACGGAAAAGGTCCGAATGAGCATGTTGTTTCATTTTGCATGGATATCTATTTTTGCATGAATACACTCAGTTACAATGAAACACAATTTCACTCATATTTTAACATTTAATTTTCAATAATAATAATAATAATAATATTAAAAAGTTAAACTCTATTGCAAATTAAATATGCAGTGCGGTGGCACAGTGGGTAGCACTGTCGCCTCACAGCAAGAAGGTTGCTAGTTCGAGCCTCAACTGGGTCAGTTTGCATTTCTGTGCGCAGTTTGCATGTTTTCCCCGTGTTCGCGTGGGTTTCCTCCGGGTGCTCTGGTTTTCTCCACAGTCCAAAGACATGCGGTACAGGTGAATTGGGTAAGCTAAATTGTCCGTAGTGTATGTGTGTGAATAAGAGTGTATGGGTGTTTCCCAGTCATGGGTTGTAGCTGGAAGGGCATCCGCTGCGTAAAACATATGCTGGATAAGTTGGCGGTTCATTCCGCTGTGGCGACCCCAGATTAATAAAGGGACTAAGCCGAAAAGAAAATGAATGAATGAAATTAAATATTGCTCATGTAAACCCAGCACGTCTTATATTCGATTATGACAACAAATGTTTTAATGTTACTTTGAATTCTTTTATTAAGTTAATCAGGTATCAACTAATGTTTTTAAGTTATAAAGTTTAACTTAACATTTTGTTTCTGTTTGATTGATATAAGTTGAGATGACTAATATAGTTTGATTTAACAAAACAAATGTAAGCCGCATGAATCTTTTTAACAGTGTACTTTGCGCTACACCCTCTTCACATTCTGCAACAACTGCGCTTTCTTTTAAGCAGGATTACAGCGAGCTCGATCCACTAAGACCTACATAACCTATATGAACCTACTGTATAAGAGCCTGATCTGCGTCTTTGGGGATCCAGTCCATCTAATCCTCTCCATAACTTTATACGAGCAGCAAAAGAAATGCTGGGTTCCACACAATCCATTTGTGTTGTGGCAACATGAAGGAATTAAGTTGACTTATTCGTTTTTACACATTTAAGTGGATTGAACATAAAACAATTAAGTTTTACATAACAAAACCCTCAAGAATTGTGTTGTTTCAGCTCATTTTAAATAAGTAGTTTGAACAAACAGCAAATGTAATTTTTCAAGTGAAGAAAGGACTCACCCAAAGCCTTCATGACATCTTCAAAGTTGTCATTGCTGAGCATCTCCCATGTCCCATTGTAATCGGCCGGCATTGTGAAGCTGGATGTGCTGGTTTGTATATTTGAGAAGAGTAGGATGAGGTGAACCGTGGCCTTTTATAGCTGTGTGTGTGTGTGTGTGAGATCAAATGACCCGTAGGGACAGAGTTCTTTTGATAAGACCCTTTATCTCCATTAAATGAAGGGGTGGGCTTTAGGAAGGGGATGTACTTGCGTCAGCTTTTTCTTTAATATGCTCTCAGAGAAAGTCTACAGATATTGCAGTTGTCATGAAGTTTTCAGGCTTGTGACAGCGGCATTTCACATTTTCACATTGCATACTTCCTCTTAACTATCTTAAATCAGCAGGTTTTTTTTTTATTCTTCTTCTGTATTTATTGTGCGTGGGTTGTTGCTGGTTTTGATTAAATTGACTGTTTGGAATACAGCATTTCCCAAGCAAACTTGCAGTGCGCTCTCAAAAATAAAGGTACCAGAGCTGTCACTTGGTTTAAATGGTACATGTTTATACCTGAAATAGTCTATACTGGTACCTTAAAAGTACAAATTAGTACCTTAAGTGTTCATTCATTCACTCATTCATTTTCTTTTCGGCTTAGTCCCTTTATTAATCAGGGGTCGCCACAGCCCTGAACCGCCCTGAACCGCCAATTTATCCAGCATATGTTTTACGCAGCGGATGCCCTTCCAGCCGCAACCCAGTACTGGGAAACACCCATACACTCTTACATTCACACACATACACTACGGACAATTTAGTTTAGCGCAGTGTGTAGCGCTGTCGCCTCACAGCAAGAAGGTCGCTGGTTCGAGCCTCGGCTGGGCTAGTTGGCATTTCTGTGTGGAGTTTGCATGTTCTCCCCGTGTTCGCGTGGGTTTCCTCCGGGTGCTCCGGTTTCCCCCACAGTCCAAAGACATGCGGTATAGGTGAATTGGTGAATTAAGCTAAATTGTCCGTAGTGTATGTGTGAATAAGTGTGTATGGATGTTTCCCAATGATGGGTTGCAGCTGGAAGGGCATCCACTGCGTAAAACATATGCTGGATAAGTTGGCGGTTCATTCCGCTGTGGCGACCCCAGATTAATAAAGGGACTAAGCCGAAAAGAAAATGAATGAATGACTGAAATGTTTGTAAATATGTGTCAAAAGTACTAAGATAAAATAATAATGATATTTGCACTTAAACATAAAAACATTCATTCATTCATTGATTTTCCTTCGGCTTAGTCCCTTATTTATCAGGGGTCGCCACAGCAGAATGAACCGCCATAAAAACTATTTATAAAATTAAATTTATAATTAGGAAAAATTATTAGGTTTACTTTAGTAAACTGTTAAACTGCTAAACTTTTCGGAATCCATTCAGCTGATCTCCAGGCCTGGCGGGAGCACTTTTAGCTTAGCTTAGCATAAATCATTGACTCGGATTAGACCATTAGCATCTCGCTCAAAAATAAATAAATAAAATAAACATAAATAAAATGTGATCATTTTCTTATTTAAAGCTTGATTGTTCTGTAGTTGCACTGTGTACAAAGATCGATGAAAAATTTAAAGTTGATATGTCAACGAACTATGCTTTCATTCTAGAGTTATAATAAAGTGAATTTGTTACCATACCAATAGCAACATTTCATTTTCTGTCAGTCTTTTTTTTTTTTTTACTAAGAATTTTCGTTGGTCTAGAATTTTTTGAGCAAGATGCTAATGGTCTAATTGGATTCAATTATTTATGCTAAGCTAAGCTAAAAGTGTTCCTTCCAAACCTGGCTTAATGGATTCAACAATGGTAAAACTCAACTGTTGAACTCTAGGTACCTGTAAGATTAGCCTTTTCCCCTAAAAAGTGGAATGTTCCTTGAACCTAGGTTTTTTAAGTAATTCACAGTTTTTCAGACTGCATAATTACAGTCAGGCATGGACAAAAATACATTGAAATGTATTTTAAAATAAGATACCAAATACCTCAGTTTTACATGTATCAAAATAAACTACAAAATACAGCAGCCACAAATGTATCAAAATAAAATACTGTATTTTTGTATTTTGAAAATACTACAAAATACTTTTTCAAGGAAGGATGAAATTTATGCACAAACCTTCCATCAATTCGATCAATCCCTGCACCATTAAACTGACTCAGTGAAGTAAGCAATGTTTGACAGCAACAGCGTTTCTCTGAGCAAGTTTAAGTCAGCTTCTCTGCCACCCCATTCACCTCTACTCCTGTACATGAGGAGGTATTCATAAACCTTTGTTTCTCTTTGATTTTAGAATAAATGTTGTACAAATTTCATACAGAAAGTCCTGTCTTGAAGATGTTTAATCACTGTAAAAACCATGTAATGCAGATAATGAGTTGGAACATAGTATTATATCTCTTTATTGTTTCCATCCATTGCGTGGCCAGTAAAATTGACACCATCTCTTAACAGTCTTATATTTTAAAAGGGTGATATATGATGAGGTTATTTGAATTTTTTGCCCACTTAATTTTTTTTATGAATTTAGATTGTTGTTTTTTTTATTGAAATCTTCAATAGTTAATGTGAAAACATGATTTCTGAAAACTATTAAAATCTTCCGTTTTAGTCATTTCCATAAATCATGTTTTTTGCAATTGTACTCTTCAATGCACAACATAAAACATGATGTCTCTAAAAAATGAGTTATCAGTTTTTGCAAATAAACTCTTCATACATCCTGCTGCTGCCGTGTAACAGGAGTCTGGAGTTTTTGACCAGTCAGTATAGACTGGAGTATTATTACTTATCTGTGTCTCATATACTGTATTGTGCCACTGACATCGTTAGACAGACATCTTTCCTATTCATTAACTATACAGTGCACCTGCAGATCAGCTACTGGCATTTGAAACAGCCGATGAAGTATTGTAGGAATCGCCACTGTGGGACTTATTTTAATGTTGTTTGTCTTTTTTTCTCCGCACCTACATCAGCAATTCATCTAAAACTACTATTATTTGTGCAGTTTACTCATTCTTCCAAGAGATTTTCAGTTCTTCTTTAACTGGAAGAGTCTCAGTTTGCCCCCTTAGTGAACACCAGTACACCATCTTTAGGTGTTTTTTCTTTATTTCTAAACTTCCTCTGCATTTCCACCTGCAGCACTGAGACTGAGAATGATGATGTGCTGAAGGCTCCACATTCCGGTTTTTGGACTGATATTTTATTCCATCTGATTTCTTTTTTTTATTTATAATTATTTTTTCAGGGTTTTCACCTGTAATGGATAGGATAGCAGAGAGTATTGACAGGAAAGCATGGGGAGCAGAGAGAGGGGAAGGATCGGCATGGGACCGCGAGGCGGGAATCGAACTCGGGTTGCTGTGAGCACCGAAGTGCACTAACCACTACACCACTGGCGCCGACCCATCTCATTTCTTAAGCAAAGACGCTGATGCACTGTACACTATACTGCCATTAAATATTACTGGTCTTAGCATTGTGCAGTATACTATTTTCAATGGTTGTGGACTTGCTCCCAAATATACCCCTGCCATTTATCTGTTATTTTCTTTATATTGACAACCTTCTTCAATATTAATCCATTCTCTGTTTTGATCTCAAGCTTAGACAAATAACTGAGAAAGCACCAATCTGAGGTCGCATTTTTATGACGTCATCATGTAGACTTCTTACAAAGTACTTTACAGTATTTTAAAAATACAAAAATACAAGACACTAAAGTATTTTGATAGAAAATATTAGCCCATTTTCATAAACCCTATCAAATACAAATTACAAAATACTGTTTTGTATTTGAAATACGTATTTGAAATACATGTATCATACATGTACATGCCCATCCCTGATTACAGTATCATACTGTAAACTGTTTTACAATTATATGCTATACATTTCATATACAGTAACAGATACTGTAAGCCTTTGAAATGAATAACAGTGTATTCAATCAGAACAATGCTAAATCAAATCATTTTCACATGTGGTCTCATACTTTTGGAACCATCTCTAGATAAATTGTTAAAATATGTTTAAAAGGCGTACAAAGGCTGCATTTATTTAATAAAACAGTAGTTCTTATTCTTTCACGTAAGAGTAGGCACAGCCATAGGAACCTTACTGGCTCAAAATGTCTGGACTCATTCACTTCTACTGATTGATTTCTAGCAGTATAAACTTTTAAGCAGATTGATGTTGCAAACAGGTGTTTTCTTATTTTCTTATTTTTATTTTTATGTATAGTTATATGCACACTTGTTTGTAGAGCAAGTTTGACTATTTCTCCCGTTTGGTATTCCCCATAGGCAAATAAATTGGAAGTCAATCGCAGAAATCAACTTCACTCAAAAAAAATTACGTTTTCTGTTTGTTCAAACTACTTATTTAAAATGAGCTGAATCAACAGACTTCTTGATTTCTTGGGGGGGATAACTTACAGTTGTGCTCAAAAGTGTACATACCCCTTGAAGAATTTGTTAAAATGTGAATAATATGAACAAAATAAGAGAGAGCATACAAAATGCATGTTATTTTTTATTTAGTACTGTCCCGAGTAAGATATTTTAAATAAATTATGTTTACATATAGTTCACTGCACTAAAAATCTAGCTGAAAATATTAAAATAATCCCCTGCAAAAGTTTACATACCCTTGGTTTTCAATACTATGTGTGGTTTCCTGATGATCTACGAGTGTTTTTTTTTTCTGCTTTGTGATGGTTGTTCATGAGTCTCTTGCTTGTTCTGAACAGTTAAACTGACTGCTGTTCTTCAGAAAAATACTCAATCTCCTGCAGATTCTTCAGTTTTCCAGCATCTTCTGCAGATTTGAACCCTTTCCAGCAGTGACTGTATGATTGTGAGATCCATCTTTTCACACTGAGGATGATTGAGGGACTCAAACACAACTAAAAAAAGGTTTAAACCCTCACGGATGCTCCAGAAGGAAACACCTAAGAGCTGGGGGGGTGAAAACTTTCAAACAGGATAAAGATATCCAATCTTATTTTGTTGAAATAACTTTTTTTTTCTTCATTTAGCACTTGTATTCATCCTGGAACACAAATTAAGTGCAATTTACCTTGATCTTCAGATTCGAAAAGTTTTCACCCCCCAGCTCTTAATGCCTTGTGTTTCCTTCTGGAGCATCCGTGAGGGTTTAAACCTTTTTAGCAGTTGTGTTTGAGTCCTTCAATCATCCTCAGTGTGAAAAAGTCACTGACTTCAAATTTGTGAGCAATACTTCATAACAAAATCTCTAAATCATATATTCATTCATTTTCTTTTCAGCTTAGTCCCTTTATTAATCTGGGGTCGCCACAGCGGAATGAACTGCCAACTTATCCAGCATATGTTTTTACGCAGCGGATGCCCTTTCAACCGCAACCCATCACTGGGAAACATCCATACACACTCATTCACACACATACACTACGGACAATTTAGCTTACCCAATTCACCTATACTGCATGTCTTTGGACTTGTGGGGGAAACCGGAGCACCCGGAGGACAGGACCCAAACAGGTACAAGTACAGGTTTCTAACATTCTTCAAAAGATCTCCTTTTGTGTTTAACAGAATAAAGAAACACATTAAAGAAGATGTGCTGTCCCGACCTAGAAGCACTGTTTATTAACTG
>CAIGQV010001438.1:1163817-1257705 GCA_903798115.1 Danio jaintianensis | reverse complement strand
AACATACCTGGCAATAAAGCTCTTTCTGATTCTGATTCTGATTCATTGTTAGAACCACTTGAGGGTAAGTAAATAGTGAGTACACTTATGCATATACAATAATATAATACTGTCTCACATGCATTTGTGGATTTGTCAGTGCCACGGTAATACCGGTGAAAGTATAAGACACATGATGATAAGTTCCCGAGATGATAAATGACTTTACACTGCTTTTGATCTCAGTGACCCTGAAACAAATCACACTCATTATCAGCTCAGCACACAAAGGTGTGTAAAGCGCCATCTTTGATCATAAAATATCAGTCATCACAACATAATGCAATCACTTCGCAGATTTCACCACAAACCAATGTAATATTTTTACAACAATGTAATATTATAATGTAATGACATTTAAAACAAAAGTTTCATATTTAAAAAAATGCACTGTAAAAATACGTAAATTAGCTGTTTTCTGTATTTTGTGATTCATGTTTTTCCCCCCCGTTTATTTATGCTTTTGAATTGCATTATGGGACCTTGACCTTCCTTCCAACAACTTTTAACCTTGAAAAGTTTGAAAAAGTGACTTTTATTAACATTTTAAATAGTTTAAAGTGATATATTGTTTGGGTTATTTTTTATACATTATATTATTTGAAATTACTAGAATGTCAATAAAAGTGACTTTGTTACACTGTAGAGTTGAATTTTCAACATCAAGAATCGACAGAGCAGAGATCAAGGTCCCATAACCATAAATTACTGAGTGGAAAACACTTGTGAATCACAAAATACGGAAACTGTTAATCAACAGATATTTTTTACAGTGTGCGATCTGATGTTTTTTGTTGTAAATGCTTTATTCAAATTTTACCATGCAGCATATCACGGGACAGTCATTAAATGTGTGGTTGTCAATAGAGCGTCATGATCAAATGTGAACTATGACCTTCAGACAACTCTTGTGTTAAATGTCATGTTGTAGCCAAGACAAAATCAGGATTTGAGTCCAAGATTTGACCAGATTTCCTCAAATTTATCTGAAAGATCCACATTTACGGTCTGAAAATGTCTTACATGTAATCAATAATTGCAATCCCAATAATAAGAACTATACTTAGAGCTTTTATCAATGAAATTAATCAATTAGGATCAGAAATGGACGCCAGTTATGCTGTAGATTTTGTTTCTGCTGCAAACACGTTTGAAAAAAGTGTAAAATATGTCACCTATTATTAATTTCTGGTGAATATCATGTCTGTATTTGTTAAAATAGTCATCTTGCTCTTTTGATTTTGCTTATTGATTATGGTTATATCATGGTTCAATGATTTTTAGTAATTATTTTCATTTTGATGTTATTTTATTTGAAAACATAACTTAAAATTATTTAAGTTATTCTTTGATGACCCAGAATTTTATAAGAATATAAGAATTTTTGATGACCCAGCACAACCGTAACAAAAGAAATCGAATTAGAAACAAGTTACTGGTAACATTTGAAGTAGGACTTTTTACATTTTCATTCATTTTTCTTCTGCTTAGTACCTTTATTCATCAGGGGTCGCCGCAGTGGAATGAACTTATCCAGCATATGTTTTACACAGCGGATGCCTTTCCAGCTGCAACCCAGTACTGAGAAACATCCATACACACTCATTTACACACATACACTGCAGCCAATTTAGTTTATTTAATTCACCTATAGCGCATGTCTTTGGACTATGGGGGAAACCGGAGCACCCGGAGGAAACCCACGCCAATACAGGGAGAACATGCAAACTCCACACAGAAATGCCAACTGGTCCAAACCAGTCACCTTCTTGCCCCTTTTTACATTTTTACATCCTGAAATAAAATTCAAAGTGCTCTTAGTCTTAATTAAGAGACAAGACAAGAGATCTGGCAAGCCTTCTAAGCGGCCGTTTACACAACATTTTCAGCCAAAATGAGAAACTTTTTACCAGTTTTGTCTGTTTGTTTTTACAAGACAACAGCATTTTTGTGACTGAAAATGCATAAATCTGCACTCAAAAAAATGCACTTCAAAATCTTTATTTAAAATGAGCTGAAATATATTTAAAATGAGCTGAAATAACAGAGTTTTTTTTTTTTTGACAACTTGATTGCTTCATGTTCAATCCACTTAATTTTGCAAAAGCTAGCAGGCTAACTTAATTCCTTCATGTTAATTCCCAACACAAATTGATTGTGTGGAACCCAGCATTTTTTACAGCGTGAAAACGGGTGTCAAAGTAGACATTTGTGAAAGCGCCGCCGTTGACGTGTCCGCGTAAACACAAGAAAATGAGAGTCTTAAAAAAACATTGTTTTTAGGGAGGTGCAGATTAAAGGCAAGCACAAACAAACACGCAACAATAGACGAGCAGTGTTGGGGAAACTAACTTTTGAAAGTAATGCATGACAATATTTAGTTACTCCCCAAAAAAGGAACTAGTTGAGTTATGCTAAGTAATGCGTTATGTTACTTTTTCTTACCTGGCTAAGGCTTGATCTAATTCAGAACTTTTTTTTTCTTCTTTTTTTTAATAGAGGGGCTCTGCAAATAACAATGCACTGTATAACCTACACTTTCATTTACCTTTAAAAAAAAAAACACATTTAAAAATAATAATGTAGGATAAAGTTATCTTCTGAGAACTTCCTGACCTCAGAGCTATATGTGCCATATATACAGATTAATGAAAGTTTAATGCAATGTGTTTGCTAGTTTTGTACTTTTTATGTTATTAGTGAAGTAAAATCACTGTCCATTGAGACAATCCCCTGTTTCTTTACTTCAATGCGTGAGAATACTTCTGTAACGACGCAGGGGTGACTACAGAGATGGAGTTCCACATGCAGCTTTTTTTAGTGAGTGGTCAGGCAGGCAGGGGTCAAAACAGGTACAAAATATACATAGCAATGACAATCCAAAAAGAATAGTCCAAGAAACAGGCAAAGGTTGGGGCAGACAGAAAACTATCACAATCCAAAAACGGTCCAAGAATCAAAAACCAGACAGAGCAAAACATGGAAGCAAGGGATGAACGTTTCTGTGGTGCTTAAATAGTGCAAGTAATCAGTGAGGATGATCTGCAGCTGTGTGTGTGAAATCAAGGAGTGATCTAGAACTGGTGTGTGAGTGCCGGGCATGATGGGATTGTAGTTCTCCAGCGATCTGCAACTGCTACTAGATCGCTGCTGATCACGACAACTTCCATCGCAGAAATGTAAGGCTCTGGTCTTAATTTGTGTGTTCCTGCGGGGAATTCTCTCATTTTCATTTTAATTCAGCAATTTATTTTTTAAAAGCTAATTAAACTAAAAAGTAACTCTCATTACATTTTCAAAAAAGTAATTCAAGTATTATTTACTTAATTTTTTGAAGTGATGCATTACTTTACTTGTTACTTAGAAAAGTATTATTATAACATAACTCGCATTACTTGCGTTACACTGTAGACGAGTACATGGTACCGTTGTTGTTGGGCAAGTGTTTGGTAATGCAAAGTGTGTATTTTCTTCACATTACAACCAACAGCAGTACACATGGCAACACACATCTTACACACATGGCAAATTCTACATACACATCAGCACTGAGGCACCGATGGCACTTTGTCACTTCCCTACAGGTTCCCTACAGCACCAAATATTGACCTGGTATTGTAATACAGTTTTTGGTCGTTTTCATGGATATGTAAACACAGATCTTTTTGAAAAAATTGTTGTGTACGTGAAACTTTTTTTGGATACATTGTTGTCGAGTAAACGCAACCTAAAAACTGCTTTGCTTTCTCGCCGGCTAGAAAGTCACTGCAGACTTAGGTCTGACGTCACTGAATTTGTCTCATCTTTCCCAGCAACACAAATGCAGAAGCATCAAATGCAAACGCAGCATCAACAATCCATTGCTTTTAATGTTAATAATTTCCTAACGTACATCAGCATCCAAACACAGCAAATCCAATGTGTTCATGCACCATGCATAGTTTGAATAGCCGAATATTAGAAGTGATAATGTGTTCAGCATTATGTTCCAATGATATTTCAAAAATAGCACTCAAAATTGTTTCTGTCCATCCGTTTATCATGGTAACTGTCCTCAGCCCCTGATGCAATTGGTTCTTACTTCTAGCCCAGCAATGTTTTGGTGCTACTAACAATGACCTTTAATGTTTCAGAGTTGGTGTCTCGATAGACAAAGAACTGATTTGGAAGTAGGCTCTGGACCAGCACTAGAAGTGCCTTGGTGGAAAAGAATGTTGATTCTTAAGAATTGCTGTAAAATTGCCAGAATGCCTTCTGTGTGAATGGGATTGTGACTCGAGAATTGTTTCTTGGATGGGGACTTAGTCTGTGAACAAAAGCCAGAGCCAATGCTGTGATGTATGTTGTATTTACTGTGCGACTATTTGACCAGGGTGTATTTGAACATTCACACAGATTTGAGAATATCACTGTAAATAATCCAAAATGTAAAAAAAATAATAAAATCGCGGGACTAATCCTTGCAGAGTATTTTTCTAAATTTCTGTGTGAAAGCAACTAATGGATGCTTTGTGTGTGGTCACTGTTTAAGCAAGAGGGCATTACAAAGTATTGGCAGTTCACCTGCCTTACTAAGCATTTCTGTTCTATTGTCTGTATTGTATTATGAATGAACTTTCACCTGACTTCATCGACTCTGTGTTTGTAATATCCTTTTGGACTTCTCTGTTCGGACTGCTTTATTTTTTGTTTGACCTTTCTGCCTGATCTTTTCACTGCTGCCTCTTAAATTACCCCTTTGTCTACCATTTGGACTGCTTCCTTTTGGTTTCTGACCCTGTGCATGAATACATGGTTAGTTTATGAACTGTGTTTTTTAAAGCTTCCACATATTGATTCTACTTTGGCTTCCGCCTCATCCTGTATCATACTTCACCTACCATGAACCAAGCAGAGGTTTATGAGCTTCAAGCAACTCTCTTGCATCCAACTGAAATACTGTTGGTGTACTAGGAACAGCCAACTTTGATCTGCCAACAAATATTTGATCCATTACAATAGAATGCTTCCTCTTATGCCCAAACCGGAAAGTTTAGCTGAACAATGCAATAGTTTTACCCATCAAGTTTTGTTTGTCAGGTTCATGAATCACAGCTAAGTCATAAACCCAATGAGCTGGGTTACACTAAGCTCACAAAGAAAGAGAGAATGAGACAGTAGCAATTCAATCTGTGTTACTACTGATCCCACCGTCACCTGGCATTATGGTGACTTCTTGTGTAGATTTTTGCATACAATTTTAATTCCAATGAAATCAAACCATGCTTTACTACCAAAATGGAAAGACCAGACAGTGTGGAAATCCCTAACCCCAGCCTGCTATGTGGAATACACTGTGTTTAGTAGAGTCAAATCCTCCCAGTTGCCACCCCATAGTTATTGGTATTGTAGTATTGAACTGTTGTCTAATGTCTTGCCACCTAAAAGTAACATGTATCCATTCTCACCAACAAAACTCCAGGAAATAGAGGATTACATGAAAGAGTATCAGAGCTCAGGGTTCCATGAATTGATTTCCAAAGATTAAATAATGTCACTCTCCACTTTCACTGGTCCCAGCAGCCCTGGAGCAACTACGGGAAACCAAAAAACCCAAATTAAACCCCAGAAGTGCATACAATCTAATCAGAATTTGAGAAATTCATGCCTCATGGGCTTGCTAAAGAATGACTGGAATACAGCAAAAGCATCAATTACCCTTTTCCCACCAACATGAAAGAGGTGCTAGTTCGGAGCCAGTGCTATTGCCAGTTGCTGGTTCATCTGACAAGTCTTTTAAGACTTTTAGACATCCAGTGAGCCACCACAGAGCCAGGTTTGACTTCACTGCATACCTCTAGTCTTTCCCAGCAACACAAAAGTGGAAGCACCAAAAACAAATGCATCGTCAATGATCCATTGCTATTAATGTCAGTAACTTTTATCTTACATCAGCATGCAATCACAGGAGATCGTATGTGTTCATGTAGTTTGTATAGATGTAAAATACAAAGAAAAATATACATGTTTGCGAGACTCTCTGTAAATTTAAATTGAGGGAGATTAGAGGCAATATTGAGTTCAGCAGTATGAGCCGCTGCCATTTGCATATGGCACTCATTCTGTTGGTCATGGTAACCCACCCTCAACACCGGACGCAAGCAGTTTTTACTTCTAGACC
Organism: Danio jaintianensis; assembly: GCA_903798115.1. Taxonomy (NCBI): domain Eukaryota; kingdom Metazoa; phylum Chordata; class Actinopteri; order Cypriniformes; family Danionidae; genus Danio; species Danio jaintianensis. The sequence goes on along the minus strand of CAIGQV010001438.1, from coordinate 1,251,506 downwards.
AGCAATGTTTTGGTGCTACATGAGAACCAATTTGGAACTAGGCTCTGGCTCTGAACCAGCACTCAAACTGCCTTGGTGGAAAATGGGGTAAGTTAGGTCTTTCTAAACCCAGTGTGTCATGGTATATGTTGATGATATTTGACATACACTCCCAGGTCTGAAACTTAACACATCTGTCATGTCACAACAGTGCTCTCTCGACACATGCATAACCAACTGTATTTCAAGGCAGAGAAGACTGAATTCCATCTTTCCTGGGATACAACTTCAGTCACCAAAGAGCAGAAATAGATCAGTCAAAAGTTCTAGTAGTCACTGAATGCCATCAACCTATAGCCGTCAAGGCACTACAAAGATTTGTAGGCTCTGCAAACCTCTACAGATGTTTTATTTCGAACTACAGCCTGACTACTTCCCCTTTGACATCACTCCTTAAGGGTAAACCAGCAAAACTCAGCCAATTAGAGAAAGCCACTAAAGCATTTAATCAACTGAACCAATGCTTTAGCACAGCCTCCATTATGTAATATCCTAATCCTAATCTCCCAGTTGTAGGTAAGGTTGATAAGTGGAATCTGTGCAATCCCAACAGGCTTGTCAGTCACCAGTCACTGTCACTTTTTTATTTACACTTTTTTTATTTGACCTGACTTCAGTTTACGGCCATTAAGGTCAAGTTCACACTGCATGATTTTCATAATCATCAGATCGGCATTGTTTTCACTCTGCATGACTATCTAGGGTAGCGTTAAGTTGCTGCTGTGTGCATATGGATCTGCATGATGGATCTGTGATAGAAGGATACACACTGCATGACTACCAGGGGCGATTCAAATGGTCCGTGCTCTCACAATGGTTTACAGTGAAAGTGCAAAAAGAAAAGAAGATTATGGAGGAGGACATGTTTGGGGAGCTGCAGGGAACAAGGACTGTATAAAGAGAGAAAAAATAGGTTGAGGTCAATAAGTAATTTTGCAATGTGCTGCTGCTGATCAAGCAAATGTTTTTTTTTTGTTAAATGTTAGTGTAAAGCTTATTTATTTCAATAATGTGGTCTAAAACTCCTCCCTCAACTCTCCACTGACCTGTATCCTGTTCTCCCATTGGTTGTTGGTCATCGCTGATGTGTTTTTCAGTTCAGATATTTAGTATGCCAAATATTTCACAAGCATCTGCGATTCTCTCTGATCGCGTCTTTGATAATTCACTCTGTGATTGTTAATCATGTGAATGAGCAGCAATTTGCCTTCGAATTTCAGACTTTGTCTGCAGTTTCATAAAACCTGTCTGTGAGTGAAAATCAGGGCTAAAATCATGCAGCGTAAACTTGCCATTACAGACTAGGCAGCAAAAACAGTAAGGCCAACACTTGGTCTAGACTTTATCATCTTACTGTCTTACTGAACGTCTTACCTTAATCCATCATCATCACTACTGTTACATGGGATTAAGCTGTAGAAATTCAATGTGCTCAACAACAACAACAACCCCATCCTGCCAAATAAACATTAGCTCTGGTCATTATGGTATCTCTCGCAAATTTTGACTAGTAGGACATTGTTCTGATAGCTATCACTGACCAAGGACATCTCTATGTAACATTCTAAGACCCTAAAATAAATAGCCAGAGGATTTCTTGCAGCCCTACCTATTTCAAATAGTCCCTACTCTCATTTGTCAATTGACTTCATCACTGACCTGCTCCTCTACAATGGTTCTACAGCCATACTGGTGATCATTTACTGCTTCTCTAAATCTTGCCTCCTCCTTGACTCACCCCTCCACTGGTAATACCTCATTCCAATGTGTCTGTTTCCGTCGTTTGGAGAACCATCATCTGTTCCAGCTGAGTACAAAAGGATCATAAGTATGAACATCATAGTGAGAGGGTGTGGAACAACACCCATTTTTGTTTTCAAAAGCAATCAGGACCCAGGAAACCCAGACAGCACCCACATCCAAACTTTTAACCAGGTCAATGGTTCTGGCTCAGCTAGTGGCTACCAAGCAGGAAGCTCATTCCCTGGTATGTTGGTCTATTTAAAATCTTATGAAAGATTAAATGAGGTTACATACCAGTTAGAGCTTCTTGCTAATTAACATGTCCCACCTGGATGCTGAACCTTATGCTGAAAATAAAGAGCTTAGAGGTTAAATGATTGACTGGAGACTCATAAAAGCTCAGCTCCAATATCTGGTGAACTGGAGGAAAGGATCAATTCGGAATCTTTCAATTCAATTGATCTTAATTACAGGCGACGCGGTGGCGCAGTGGGTAGCACGTTCGCCTCACAGCAAGAAGGTCGCTGGTTCAAGCCTCGGCTGGGTCAGTTGGCATTTCTGTGTGGAGTTTGCATGTTCTCCCCGTGTTCGCGTGGGTTTCCTCCGGGTGCTCCGGTTTACCCCACAAGTCCAAAGACATGTGGTATAGGTGAATTGGGTAAGCTAAAATTGTCCGTAGTGTATGTGTGTGAATGAGAGTGTATGAATGTTTCCCAGTGATGGGTTGCAGCTGGAAGGGCATCCGCTGCGTAAAACATATGCTGGATAAGTTGGCGGTTCATCCCGCTGTGGCGACCCCAGATTAATAAAGGGACTAAGCCGAAAAGAAAATGAATGAATGAATGGATGAATGATCTTAATTACTATAGCACTTTTTAAAATGCAGATTGTGTCAAAAAGAGAATAAAATCCATAACTATATTTTAGATTGTAGAACATTCTAGCAAGTCAGACAGGCAGGAGAGTAGTGTAGAATGCTGGTGTAGTTCTGGTTAAATTAAAACTGATGCAGTTCAGTTTAGTGTAAATGTCACTGTTGAAGTTCATTCAGTTTAATTCAGATCACTGTATCGCAAATGTTACTGTAGAGCCCCCGAACACCACCAATGCACAGCTCAACCAGTCCCAACCAAGCAAGCCAGAGGCGACAGTACCAAGTAACCAAAACTTCACTAATTCAAGTGGAAGTGTAGGAAAAACCTCAAAAGAAACCCAATTTAGCTGGGCACGACCAGTTCTCCTCTGGGTAAATGTCTTGGGCAGAGCATCAGTCTGGACATTGGAGGGCTTGAGAACAATGGATGTTCTTCATGGAGAAGGTGCAGGTCCAAGACTAGCCAACGGGATAAATGCAGAGACTCATCTGCCATTGGGGTCTTTGCAGGAATCAGACTTGTGCTCAGGAATCGATGATCTGCTAATCAGCATCTGGACTTTTATTGAGACAGACCAGATCAACCAGTACTATAACCATGTGGCCACGTCGATTGCCAGGAAGCTCTCATAAGGGTGCGGATTCTGCTCTCTCTACAATTACTTCTTTTTTTTGTCACCATTAAACCATGACTTAGCAAACAACTAAGCACTGCACGATATTACCAGTTCACCTACTTTAGGAAGAGTTCCTGTTCCATTGTCTGTATTGTGTTGTGTATGAACATTTGCCCGACTTCATGTTTGGAAAATCCTTTAGGAGTTGTTGCCTTTTAGGACACGTGTTTGACCTTTCTGCCTGATTTTTCCACTGCAGTGTCTTTGATTACACCTCGAGTTTGTCTACTGTTTGGACTGCATCCTCTAGTTTTTGAGCCAGTGTCTTATCGCACATTTTGTTTTTAAGAACTGCATTCATAAAAACTTCCGCATATGGGTTTCTACTTCAGTCTGTTCCTAATCCTTACACTATGCATGTTTTAGTACTAGTAAAATCAGCAAGAATTTTTCAGTGGTATTTGTGATAACTTTTATGATATAACAATAATGATAATGTCTTACAGTAGAGTACCCAGAAATTGAGGTACTTAAGTTAAAAAAATTTTTTAAACTTTTTTCTGATACATTTCAAAACATCAAAAGCAAATTCGGCTGCTCCATCTTCAGAAGTAAATAAAACAAATCTGTAGTTTTAACTACATGCATAATATTCATTCATTACAAATTTATTCATCAGTGCTGATATAAAACGTGTACAGGAGCAAAAGCCAGAGATAAGGACAGAGCTAACTATACCCATATACTTTAGATCATGTAGGCTAAAGTTCAGTTTGCTGTCTGCAACAGTGAGTACTCTTGTGCAACCCTTTAAAAAAACTCAATAATTCCATGCAGCTCAATTATGAAGTGCTCTCCAAATGTACTGCATCACTCAGTGTTGACAGAAACTTTTTATATTTATTTCAATTCAGACAAAGGTTTACACCAAGTGTACTCTATTTTTTCCATTAACACCGTTTGTCACTGTAAATAGTGAAGATAAAATTTGGAATGATCTTATGTCAGTCCTCAATTCATAGTACAATACATACTATGGAAGTTAAAGAAGACCATCAGCGGTTTATAAACATATATACATACAAATAGGAAATATTTTGTGAGTGAAAATGCCTTCTTGGTGCCAGGAAACTGCTCAGATTGATAAAAAGGCAATGGTACCACTTGTGTTACAGTCAAAGTCTGCAGAGGAGCATCTCTGAACACACAATGAACTAAACTTTGAAGCAGATAAGCTTCAGCAGCAGCAGAAGAGCACACTGCTGACACTTCTGTCAGCTAAGAACTGGAAACTGAACCTACAATTTACATGAACTCAACAAAACTGCACAATAGAAGAATGGACAAAAGATGTCTGGGGTTTGATGCGTCTCGAGTTCTGCAGAAACATTTGGATGGCAGGGACAGAATTTAGCGTACACAACACAAATGCACTGATTTATCCTTTCATGCATCAACAGTTCAGTCTGGAGGTGGTGTAATGGTGTGAGGTACTTTCTTGGCACACTTTGGTCCACTAATTACCAGCTGAGCATTGTTTAAAACTCACAGCTATGTTGCTCATCATGTCAATTACCAGAGTGAACCCAACTTATGATGGAAATTGCATAATGTTGAACACAAAAGATATTCTGAAGAAGATAAAGCTGAAAACTGGTAAAGGCCCCCGGTATACATCAAACTAAATCAAAGAACTATCTAAAATGGCGTAATTTAGAACAAATCCCAGCCAGAATTAAGTTTTTTTGTTTGTTTTGGCAGTTCCAAACAGCTCACACCAAAGCAAACTTTTGGAGGAATTTGTTTTGCCTCCTAAACACCTTTGGTCTACGGCGTTTATGCAATTGGTGGGTGTGTTCTGGTACTCTGCCTTCTTTGAAATGCAATTTCTTTCCCCCTGATTTGTTTCTTACTCACGGGGGTCAGACAGGAGAAGGGATTTAGGGTTCAAAAACAGTATACCATTGTTCAGCCGTTTCAAACTTTTTGCCCTCTTTCCACGAACAAAACAAATGTGGTTGAAGTATACTTAGCCATTGACTTCCATAGGAAAATAAAATACAACAAAAGTCAATGGTTATCAATTTCCTGCTTTCTTCAAAATAACTACTTTTGTGTTCAACAGAAGAAAGGTTTGGAACCACTTGAGGGCGAGTAAATTTTCATTTTTGGGTGAACCATCCCTTAAAGTAGAAACAGGATGTAACGCAGTACTAGCAAGGTGCACCTAATAAAGTGGCAGGTGAGTATGTGTGTGTATGACGCTTATGATGCTTACAGGGGTACACTTTCAATATCTAAATATTTGGAATGGTCAGCAATTTTTGAAATGCAATCACAAACAAAAATATTTGTACAAGAAATTACATTTTATTTGTCCTGCATCTGTTCAATTAAAGATTTATCGAAACAAGTGAAAAACAGATTCTCATTCCAACCTGAAACAGTATTTTATTTATAGGAAGTCATCCCTCTCTCTTAAGCAGCCAACAGGCTCAACATCCTCATTGAAACTTGTATTGAAGAAGCTCTAATGAAAAAGACATTAAGCAAAATGCCAACTGACAACTGCATTACATAAACTGCGATGCACAATTCAAAGACTGTGTACAAAAGTTAATTGCTGTTCATAAGTTAAGTCTGAAAAGTAATTAATACTGAAAGTATGCAACAGATCACTAAAACATCTTCCCAATATGAGAAATCACAGTACTTTGCTGGAAGTACTCTCTTGATTTACTGTACTTAGCAAATAGGTACCATATTATAGTTCATGGCATGGCAAATCATATCAAATGAATACAAAAAGTAATGCTTGACAGAGGAATTATTTTTTTTTTTTAAATATACAATGCTTTGCTACAAAAACTGATTCTCAGAAACCTGGAAATATGGTCAAAGAAAACCAATCGAAAAGGAACCAAAAGGATGACTGGAAGAAGAATGTTTGTACAATTTGGCTCTACAATTCCTTTAACAGTGACAATACAGAATTTGAGTGTCAAAGTCAAAGACAACTTGTTCTTCTTCTTTTTTTCCGCAAAGTGTGTTTGGACCTAAACACTCAAGTCAAAAACACGACAATAGAATCCTAGAACTAAAGATTGAAACAAACAAATGCAACTCTGAGAACATGGTAAACGTAGTTGACCCCTGAGTTTCTAATGCAGAACTAGTGTATAAAATACCTCATTACAGTGTGCCTTTTAGTGCAAGCCAGCAAATATGCTCGATTAAACAGGAGGTATATTAAGATAGCACCCAAGCAAACAATGCTTCTCAATGCAGTCTTTCCTGTTGGCCGAATCACAGAGTGGGGCTGGTTTGAACAGTCAAACCAGTAGATCAAATACATCTTATTTATAGTTCATTTGTTTTGTTTTTTGTTTTCATAGAAAATATAAATATCCCTGAATGAAACCGATTCACAGTATATTGAGGACTCCAGTGCTACTACCATTGTTTAATGTTGGGACAATCAAGTGTCTTCAAGGTCTCCAGTTAGTGTCTTTTGCATGGCTCGACAGTCCCTCATTCACTGTCTTGGTAATTCACAGTCCGTTTGCCTTTGTTTCTGGTCTGGATGCGCCTGACTCGACGAGGTTTCTCAAACGACACGTCACTATCCTCGTCGGAAACAACCCTCCGATGTTTCCTGGAGCATGCGGTTCCTCGGTCGCGGTCTCTTAGCCTTCTCTTTGGACTGCTCCGTGAACCTGAGCTTGCTTCTGATTCCGACTCCGCAGACTCTTTGTTCTCAAAATTGCTTCCGTCGTCATTGCTTCCTTCATCGCTTTCACTTTGCTTTCGTTGTTGTCGGGACACTTTGGGAAGCTTCCCCTGAGACCTTTGCCCCCGACCGTTCTCTGATTTGCACCTAGTTTCGAAATCGCTCTCACAGTCTGTCGAGCCCATTGATTGCTTGAAGCGTTTCGCACTTTTTCTTTGAGGTTCCACAAGCTTATTGTCATCACTGCTCCTACTACTTTTGCTGTCTGCGTCTGACTCGGAGGAGCCACCATGTTTCCTTTTGGATCTGCCGCCTGATGGTTTTCTTGTCCGGGAGTTGGCCTGCTGATTTCTTACTCCATTCTTAGCTTGCACTTCCATCTTAGGACTGAATTCTTCATCGGAGTCCTCCATAATGTAGTTCTTCTTGGGACGAGTTCTCAGAGAGACTCCTTTGGATGCAACTGTAAGGTAAGGCTTTCTCTGTGGATGTGTTTTCTTGTCTTCTTCTGATGTGTCGCTCTTTTGCCACTCATCTGAAGATGTTCCCTCATTTTTCATTTGTCCTTGCTCTGCCTTTCCATCGCTTTCTGAACTGGATTCATCCGAGCTTGCACAGAACTTCGGTTTGCGAGCATTTGATGGCCAATTTCTGTTTCTGGGTACCCTTCTTTGATCTGCGTCATCACTTTGATTCTCTTCATCTTCTGATGCAATTCTTTTCCTGTGTGTGACTGAGTTTTCCACATCATCGCTGAGTTCCTCTGAATCCTGGGTTGTTGAAATCAATGCATCCGAGGGTGAAGTTTTCTTGCGGGGAGTTTGCCGTTTCACAGCAGAAGATTGTTCTTGGCTTTCTGATGGCACTTTACACCTCTTCAGTTCTTTCGCATCCACCTTTCTTCCATTTTGATGGGGGTGCTTGAGAGTTCTGGTTGTTTCAACATCCTCATCTGAACTACTTTCAGACTCCTGCTTTATTGGCCGATGCTTCTGACGTCTATCTCTGGTGCAATTTTCCTCCTCTTCAGCATCAGTGTCATTCATTTTTTTTATTTTACTGACAGCAGCTTTTGCAGTCCTCCTGGTGGACTTTCGCCTGACAACAAAGCTGTTGTCTGACTCCAAATTGACACTTTCATTCTGACTGCCCCCATCGTCTGAATTGTCTTCACTTTCCTCCCACTGACGTTTGGTGCCATGTCCATTAATTAATGGAGATGTTTCTAAAATAGAAATAAGCAATTAAATAAAAGAACTTAACAATAAAAGTTAAACACAGGCCCTAGACTGACTTTCATACAGAATTCAGATCCAAGCTTGACCAAGCTCTCCAGCATGTAGGTTTTAAGTAATGCCTAGTTCACACCAAAATTTTTTAAGTCCAATTGGAGCCAAATTTGCAAGTTAATGAGCTTGCAGACAGATCGGGCTGTAATCATGGGAAAATCAGCAAGTGACTGGCACTCTTTATGTGTGAACTAGTGTTGGGCGATATATGAGATTTTCAGATCGCCATATCGTCCCCCTGTGAGATCGCCGATACACGATACTATCGCATGGGAGCGCGGCAGTGTTATATCTTATTTGCTCATTTATTTAACTATTTCTAAACGTATTTAATAACCTTTCGGCTGATTTTTTTACTTATTTAATAATCTACGTCACTTGCATTACATTTTATCTTGGAAAATAATTCAAACCAATGCAAATCACAGCGCTCTTACAGCTAAATAGGCGCTGAGACCGAAATAATTTCAAACAAGTCTCGATGCAACAGTGCGGCGCGGGACAGGATTTGATGGTGACTTCGGGTACATGCCATTATCCGCGGGACTGCCGCAAAATGGATATAATATAAATAGATGAAAGCAAATGTTATGATATTTATCTACGCACAGAAGAAACAAGGATGCATTAAGGTCCTTTCAGACGGGAGGTTGACGGAAGACTCGCTGCCCGCGTGTGACTGTTTCTTTGCGGTGAAGGCGTTTTCTCCATGTTTTTGTTCAGTGAGCGCGGCGCGGTCAGGTCTGATCATAATCACAAAAGTAGTCATCAACAGTGTCACATTTGTATTTGCTAAAATCTAACACAATATTAGGCTAGGGGTATGTGTTTTCTGATAACAGAAATAGTTTCATTTTAGACATAGGCTTTTGCCGATTTGCCGCAGCCATGGCTGTAATATGATTTCTTTTTTGACTGTAGGTCTACATACAAAAACTTTTCACTGAGCTCAGTAAAATGTTCTTTGATAAGTTATCAATAATCTTTTCAATAGTTAGTTAAAGCCAAAACGAATGGTAAAATGCAGGTTGTAATTTAATTTAATTTAACATAGGCTAGTTTAAATAAATAAAATATATTTTAATAGCCTATATAAATAAATATAGGTCTAACATATTTTCAAATTAAATAAATAGGCTATTTTCTGAAAAATGCGCATGTCCGTGTTTATTATTCCATCGAATTAAACACAAATAAGACACAGGTATATTCCGTGTATTTGAAGAAGCAGTCAATGCGTGCACTGAAATAAAGGCTATAGGCCACCTTAAAACTTAAATAGGCTATTAATAATGCATATAAATTAAAGATAAATAACGTTTTTTGTGAAAGCAAGAGAGAATATTGTGGAAGTGCTCTTATAAAGGAGTCTAAAATAACCAACGATTGTGTATTACCGCAACACGTTTTATTCGAGAACATTTGAGCTGGTTTCAGTTCTTAGTTCTTTCATTCCCTTTTTGGCTGTTTCATTTTTACAAATCGATTTAACTTTTTTGTTAATGAAATCCCGTTTTGTTATTTGGCCTATTATTTTTATGCAGCAAAGTTGCATGAGATGTGGTTATGTATTATAGTGCCCTCATGTGCAGCGCGCGCGTCTGCTGCTGCTGAGAGAGTGAGAGAAAGAGAGAGCGCATGAGTATGAGTATTATTATTATTATTGGAAATAATAAATTTTTCGCATGCTGATCTATGTGAAATTACGAATACATGTCTATAATCGCCTTGCAATAAAAAAAAAATTATTGTATTTTTTCTTTTGAGTATATAGGCTTGTCTAATTTTCAATTAATGCTAGATGCGTGGTGCTGCAGTCCGAAAGTCTCGGTCAAGTAATGTTAATGTGAACAGCTGAGGCGGTCAAATTATTTGTAGTTCATTTATTATTAATGATGATGATTAAAAATAATAATACTGTTCATTTTATTCATTCATTCATTTTCTTTTCGGCTTAGTCCCTTTATTAATCTGGGGTCGCCACAGCGAAATGAACCGCCAACTTATCCAGCACATGTTTTACGCAGCGGATGCCCTTCCAGCCGCAACCCATCACTGGGAAACACCCATACACACTCATTCACACTCATACACTACGGACAATTTAGCTTACCCAATTCACCTATACCGCATGTCTTTGGACTTGTGGGGGAAACCGGAGCACACGGAGGATTGTTCATTTTATTCATTAATGTAATTAAAACATGTAATAGGTCTACATTAATGCGAAATGAGCTAAATATCGTCTTTAAAATCGTCATAGGTCTCAGCTCTCGGCGATATCTTTGCCTATCGTCAATACACAATACTATCGTCTATCGGCACAACCCTAGTGTGAACTGCTAAATGATCCATCAAAGAGGCTCGCTCCCGCTCTGCCAACACCTCTCAGATGAAAATGTAATACCTAACATGCTAAATATTCCATGTGGGGTCAGATATAGTGACAAGCAGAGGTGGGAGTAAGTCACACATGTCCAAGTCATAAGTAAGTCTCGAGTGTTAACCTTCGAGTCTCAAGCAAGTCAAGTAAATCTTTGTGAGACTCAAGTCAAGTCTCTGCTATTTTCAAGCAATGGCATTTTCAGTTTTTTGGCCAAAAAAAAAAAAAAACCAAAAAGAGAATGAAAATAAAAGCTGCCGCACTGCTGTACCAGCAGTGTTTAGCAAGCTGGTTTCACTCTCCCTCCACATTGTACACAGAAAGCCCTGCTCTATGAAATCTGTGCGTTGGGCAGGGGTGGTTTGTTGCTTGCCAGATCAAAGCACAAGAACAGTGGAGCACACTGTTGACTAGCTATCATGCAGTCATGGCAACACTGGTAAAATAATGCCTCTACAATTATTAGATATATACACGATTTTAGTCAATAAAATGTGATTTTATTGGTTTGGTTTTTAAAATCAGTAAAATTTAAAATTTAGTTTAATTTAAAAAGTCATACAAAATGACTTTTCACACTGCTCTGCTTTGATGCGTTGAGTGTGTAAGCAAAGTATAGCCCTTTGATATTGGAATGAATGGAATGGCATTTAATGACAAAACCACAGGATGGGTCTTTTGTCTATAAAGAATTGTGAAAAGGAGGCATCCACGAGAAAGGGGACACAAATAAAACTTTTCAACAAATTGTGGAGAAGGTGCAACCTTTCCTAATAAATAAGGCCCTATTTATCTCAGCCTGAATAAGCTATTGTGAGTCATTATACTTCGGATGATGAGCTACTTGATGAGCTGGAGAATTAAGCTGCGGTCACACTAGACTTTTTTCCCCATAGACTTCCATTCATACGCACGCAAATGCGGCAGACCGGAAACGCAAGCTCGTGTGGCAAGTTTCGCAGATCGCTGCGTTGGAAAGTTCAAGCTTGGTGAACTCTGACCTGCGAAATCGCATCACATGATTGCGTGAGACCAATCGAAGATCAAAACATGTCCTCTCTGGACAGAAATTTAAAACATGGACCAATCGCTCGCTTTTTTTTTTTAATGTCTAATCATCTTGTTTAATCCCGCCCCTTTTCGTAGCGCCGTACCACAGAATTTCGCACGCACAAACTCTAGTGTGACCGCAGCATTTCCTTCCTGCAGATTTCAGTTGCAACCCTGAACAAACACACCTGTCTGCAATTATAAAGTGCTGCTTGAGGGCCTTGGTTCATTGGTTCAGGTGTGTTTGATCAGGGTTGGAGCTGAATTCTGCAGGAAGGTAGCTCTCCATGAACAGGGTTGGTGACACCTGGTGTAGATAAATAAGCAAATTGATTTCACTGTAGCTGTGATAACCAAACGCACCCTTTTTCTCTGCTGGTCGTCTACATGGTCTCCGTCCAGCGGTTCTGCTGTCCTCTTTGCTGTGGGAAGAGGAGTCACTGTCTGCACTGCCCGCACTTTTCTCTTCTTCACTGGCTGAGGAATCACTTTCATTCGACTCTATGAGAACAACAATAAATGATGGGACTGAGTTTCCGTTATGCCAGATATTTGGAAAGAAATTTTGGTTAGTGGTGGGCAGGGTGAAACACTGAAACAGTTGAAGCAAATGTGTCAAGGCTTCGAAACGTTTCAAAACCTGTCTCTACAGTGACATCTAGTGGTCATTGTTTATGTATTGCTCTGAAACAGCTTTTGAGGAATTATACCCATCCTTGTATAATTGAGGTATGGAGTGATTTAGTTGGAGCGGCTAGAGTTCCTAACTAGCATGCAGAGATAATGGGTTCAAATCCAAGGTGATGCAACTCTAGAAATTTTTTTTTTTTTTTTTTTTTAAATGTTCTTGTAATATGGTTTGTTTTAACATTGGTCAGACATCCGAATGAACACTTTGTTATTAAAGAGGTCTTGTTTTTGGTCATTAAAAAATAAACATTATAAAAAGACATCAAGTCACAATTTCTGAGTATTTGTACAAGCCGGGATTCGAACTCGAGACATTTGCAGCACAGTTCCTCTATGCACAGGCACGGTCCACTAGGCTACATGAGATAGTGGCTTTGTTTCGACCCTGTCAATCAAAATGCAGATTCACCAGGTCTCGAAACGCTAGTAAAATGACAGCTTTAGTCACATGACCTGGGTGTTTCGACACGTTTCGGAGCAGTGTTTCAAAGCATCTGTGGTTCGGATCTCAACACCACGATCAGCCATCCCTTATTTTGGTTAAACAATTTGAAAGTAAGCCACATAGATGTTTATACCCTCTTGTGAAGCTGCCTCCTCCTCCTCCTCGTCGTCTGAATCAGAACTGCTCTGAATGACAGCAGAGCGTTTGCTAGCACGGGTTGCAGGTCGGGTGCTGCCTCCACCACCTTCATCATCCGAGCCTTCCTCATCTCCCAAGGTATCCATGAGTTTCATTTTATTGACTGCAGCCATGGCAGTCTTGCGTGTCCTCGGTCGGCGGCTGACAGAAGATGAAGTCTCGTTCTCTGAAGCTTCGTCTGAGCCTTGCGATGGTTCTTGGTCAGAATCACTAGATGTCCGCGGTCTCTGACGCTCATGTGACCTGCTGTGCCCATTCATCTTGGCATGGCTCTCTACGATAGATAGGACTGTCAACATTAATTTCAAAAACTCTATGTGTGAGCGTGGACAACAAAACTAGCCATAAGTGTATTTGACTTTATTGAGATTTACACATCACATGGAAGCTGAATAAGCTTTCAATTGATGTATGGCTTACTATGATAGGATAATACTTGGCCGATACACAACTAATAGAATTCTGGAATTTGTGGGTTCAAAAGAAATATATATATTATTAATAATAAGAATAAAAAAAATAAAATAAAATAATAATAATAATAATAATCATCGATAATTTTGACCCATACCATGTATTTTTTCTATTATCAACAATATACTTGTGCAACATAAAACTGGTTTTGTGGTTCAGGGTCGTATATGTTACCATTTGGTTACAAATTCCACAAGTTGAAAACATCTGAATGTGCTTGAAATTTCACTTAACAGCACACAAATAACACAAAGAATTTAACAGATTGTTTAAAAGATCTCACCAGGTTTTCGTTTTGTTCCTTTGTTCTGTGCAGCTTTTATTCTCGTGGCTCTAGTCTTTCGTCTCATGACACGTGATGAAGACGAAGGTTCATCATCCTCATCTGACTGACTCAAAGACTGTTTGCTGTCCTGATCAGACCCTGTTTTTAAAGCAAACATTTGTACTTGACATACAGTGCAGTTTCTTAAAGCTCAATTTAATAAACTGAATTATTGGCTCTTTCACTGGGAAAGGCTTTCGAGAGTGGGCTTGACAAACCACCTGTAGAAAACCTGTAGTCTTTCATCACTATGACACTTAGCACTTGCCCCAGACATTTTCTTAAAATCACTCCATATCTCTATAAAAGACAGGCGAGTGGGCCTGACAAACCACCTGTAGAAACACTCTCTTTATATGCACTGGCCACTTAATCTCCCTCATACAAGGGCTGAATAAGGAAAACAATGTTTATTTGTGAATGTACCACAAATCTTGTTTTCATAAACCTTAAATACCACAATATTGTTCTGTCTGAAAAGTACTTGTATAGTCTGTCTTAGGTTATATGTGTAGTTAAGTATGTATAGTTAGTAGTTAGCATAGTTAGATTACTACTCTGGTATGTTAGTTATGTATACGTTTAAAAATAGCTCCTATGTCTAGTGTTGTGTTCTTATTTATGACCATGTTTATTTATGTAGCAGTGGTCCTGCGAGACGCGGCATTTGGTTCCACTGTATGTCCACACATGTAGTTGAATGACAATAAAGCTTGCCTTGACTTGAGATTTACCACTACACTGACCAATTACTAGGTAACTAACAAATGGCTCCACCTTGTGGTTTACTGAAGGACAGCAACACTGGTTGAAAAAAAGTCAAGTTCATTATGATCCATGATCTGTTGTTGTTTTTTTACTTTATTGAGCTCTGCTCTCGTTTTGTCAGTGAAAAAATTGTGAAAATGTTTCGATGAAGGACTTGTACCATTGTGCATTGAATCTGTTCATTCCCAAGCTCAGCAACAATGTATTTTATAACATCCTCATTTCAGCAGTCAAACATTATCCTCCATCCAAATGCTCAGAAGAGCCCTGATATCTTAAACTGTCCAGTACTGTTCGTTTTCCATTCTTTCTTTCTTTTTATTTAAAATATATATATTTTTTTAGTTTTCACCTTTAAATGTACAGGACAGCGAAGATTACAGACAGGCAAAGAGAGGGTAAGGATCGGCAAAGATCCTCAAGCCGGGAATCGAACTCCAGTTGCCGTGAGCACCTCAGTGCTGTGTCGATGCACCAACCACTAGGCTATTGGCATCAACCATTCTTTCTTTTTTTGTGTGTGTACATTTGTTTGCAATTGCAAAACTAGCCCGCCCTCTTTGGCCCAAGGTATTTGGCTGGCCGATAAAGCCCAGCCATTGGCCCAGAAGGAAGCCCCAACAAACAACAGTCAGACCCTGGAATTTACTGTAAAAATGCAACTGGCCCAGGCACGCACTAGTATGCTCCCTTTAGGCATGAGAATGGATGGCAGTGCAATATTAAGAAGCGCTTGAAAATAGTCCCTAGCTAGGTAACAGTGCTGCATAATATCATTGTTCCTGCTGCAGCCATGGTACGGCTACAAAGTTTTTGGATTATTATGCCACAATAAGAATGCAGTTCCTAGCCATATCAGCCTTGAAAATAGCAACTTTTAATTTTCTGTCTTTCTTAGTACATGATGTAGTGGCAGAAGAGTCCAGCTTTAAATATAACCCTAAATCTGAAAAAAAGTAGTGATTACTAAAATTTACTTATATTTCATTGGTGACAATACAACAAACATTATTTAATGTGTTCCTCATGATTCTTACAATTTTGTTTCTTGCAACACATTTAAAAAAAAAGTTGGGACAGAAGCAATTTAAGGCTAGTAATCAGGTAATAATGATGTGATTTGTAATTATGATTTGGTACAAATGCAGCATCCAAGAAAGGTCTATTCCTTTAGGAGCAAAGATGGGACAAGGATCGCCAGTTTGTCAACAAATATGTGAGAAAATTATTTAAATGTTTAAAAATAATGTTCCTCAAAGAAAGATAAGACGACGTTTGTATATTTCTCCTTCAACAGTGCATAACAATGAAAAGATTCAAGAAATCTGAAGGAATTTCAGTGCGTAAAGGACAAGGGCGCAAGCCTAAGCTGAACAACCATGATCTGCGATGCCTCAGGCGGCACTGCATCAAGAATCCTCATTCATCTATAAGCAATATCACCACATAGGCTCAGGACTACTTTGGCAAACCTTTGTCAAGTACTACAATATGTAGTTACATCCACAAATACCAGTTAAAACTGTACTGTGCCAAAAGGATGCCCTATGTTAACAGTGTCCAGAAGCGCCGTTGACTTCTCTGGGCTTGGAGGTGTCTGGGATGGACCATCACACAGTGGAAACGTGTACTGTGGTCAGATGAATCAGCATTTCAGGTATTTTTTGGAAGAAATGGACACTGTGTGCTCCGGACCAAAGAAGAAAAGGATCATCCAGTCCAAAAGTCCGAGTCTGTCATGGTATGGGGTTGTGTCCATTGTGTGCCCTTGGCAAAGGTAACTTGCACTTCTGTGATGGCACCATTAATGCTGGAAAAGTACATCGAGATTTTGGAGCACAATATGCTGCCTTCTTTTCCAGGGACGCCCATGCATATTTCAACAAGACAATGCAAAACCACATTCTGCACACATTACAAAGTCCTGGCTGCAGAGGAAAAGGATACCGGTGCAAAAATGCGACAACAAAGACCCCGTACTGTTGCCCAACTTAAGACTTGTTTGCAGGAAGAATGGGACAAAATTACACCTGAAACACTTCATCACTTGGTGTCTTCAGTTCGTAAACGTCTTTCAAGTGTTGTGAAAAGGAATGGCAACATTACAAAGTGGTAAATGCTTTACTGTTCCAACCTTTTTTTTTTTAAATGTGTAGCAAAAAACAAAATTGGAATACGTGTTTATTTAGAAAAAAACTAACAAAAAAAACAATAAAAATCCGTGCTTGAACACATTAAATAATGTTTGACTTGTATTTCATTGCAGACAATACAACAAAGTAAATTTAGAAATCACTTTTTTTTTTTTTTTTTTGCGTTTTCCATATTGTCCCAACTTTTTTGATTTGGGGTTGTAAGAAAATTATCAAAGCACTTTTTTGAGCAAGATGCTAATGCTCTAATCTGATTCAATGATTTGTGGTAAGCTAAGCTAAGATAAAAGTGCTGCCACAAAGCCCAGACATTGGCTGAATGGATTGGTAAAAACCCAACTGTTGAACTCTAGGGGAGATGTAAAGTGAAGTGTTCCTTTAATACTGAAAAGATAATTCTGTCTTACCAGAAGAAGATGAGCGACTCCGTCTGAAGGTATCCTTGGCTTCATTGACTCTGCGACGCTCTGGTCCAGACACTTTGGCTGAGGTAGATTTGGCTATAGACTGTTCTGTATTTTCCTGAGTTTTTATAGTAGCCCTCTTTTGACTAGGGTTAGGAGGAAGGGTTTATTATCTTTTGCTTGCAACAATTCATGGAAAAATAAGAGTAAGGAGGCAAGGAGATCAGGCCTACCGTGTGGATCCTTGGCTAAAAGGAGCAGACTCCTGATGCTGCAACTTCTTCCTGAATCTCTGACTGCGCCGTAGCTTTAAGCTACTTTTGATGGCAGTCTTGTAGTCTGAAATTATTTTGCGTATACTCTCCTCAAAAAATGCGGACAGACGCAAAGTCATACTGTAAATCTGTAAAACAGAATCAGGATATCAATGAGACTTGAAAAAAATAAAGCAGAAAAAGACTAAATATATGATTGCATTACCTTTGACCGCTTGTTTGGCGTATAGGCTTTAGCATTGGCAAAAATAAGCCTGGTGTCCTTACAAACGTCTATGGGATTTTCATAGCGGTCTTCTTCAAGAGTCTGCCGTACAGTTCCAAGGTCCATAGGTGTGTCAATTATATTAGTGTAATCCTAGAGACATTCAATAGACATTATTATAAAGATTCAGCTAATATAATTACATTAAAAAGCAAGATAAAATAGCAACACTATAACATTTTAATAAAATTATATATTTTTTATTAAAAAATCCTTTATTAAAACAAAAAGAACAAATTGTCCACACAAAGTTTGTTGGAATTTTAAAGCCCATTGCACAGTCCCCAAAAACACATTACCTCAACACTAGCCCATTTAACTTGAATATTTGACATGAGCAACAATAATATAATGACTCAAATTTAATGACTCTGTGGACAACTCTGTAATCTTAAAATTAACATGGCAAAAAAAAAATAATAATAATAAAAATCTATGTCCTGTATATCTATTTTGTAACCAAGGTGATCCTAGGGGTCGATTTGACCACAGACTCCTTTAGTATAATACCATGTTACAATAAAAAAATACTAGATTTCTATAGAGCATAGAATAGGAAGATTCACAACAAACAAATGTCTTCATTGGGTGAGGAGAGTAAGAATACAATTTTGCTACCAAAAAGAATGCAAGCAGCTTATTTAATAGTGAAGGTTTCAAATCAGAATCTCAAGATTAAGAAAGAAAACCATTTCTTGAACATTTATCCTTTAATTTTTTAGAGACTCACTGGATAATCGCTTTGATCTACAGGATCCCTGAAAGGCTCTGAATCCTCACACTCAAACATGTAGTCCAGTAAACGTTTGCAGTTGTCCTTCCAAGCATCCCTGTCCAGCACAACCTCCACTGATGGCTGTCAAAGAGAGAGAAGGTGTTAGAAATAATTGGGCAGATACTGCCCATTTAAAGTACTCAACTACTATGCTAATGAAGTATTATGTATAAAATATACATCTTACACTACCTGGCGAAGTCTTTGTCCAGATGAGGTTCCTGGTGCATCAATGTCATCCATTTCCTAAAAGCAACATATGAATCAACATTGTGTTTTTCAGCAAAATGGGATTACAAGCAGAACTAACTCACCTCATCGTCAGAGTACTCCATGTTCTCAACAGCATTATAGATCTCCATAATGTCTGTACAGTGAAGTTTACTGCCATCATATTGGGAATAAAAAAAAAATAAAGTTACAGATTAGCACAAAAATAAATCGACTAATAGGATATGTCACAATGGATATGTCTGGACCAACCTTATGAACTTAATAAGAACATTTGTTATGATTTTTGCAGATTGTGCAATCTTGCTGCGGGGTTCATTGAAAGTCTTGGCATTGTGTTCAATGTGTTTTACATCCCAGATCAGTGCAGACAGCCTCCTTTAAAAAAAACAAAACGAAACAAAGAGACATTGAAACAAACCAAAAGCAGGCTACACAATCTTAGAGTTAACTCATTCCAAACAAATAAATAAAGTGATAATGTCTGTGCTGTAGACCCAATTAACCCAATTCATATGGGCAATGTAGAAGTATTAGTACAAAAAAAATGCTGCTGCCAGACTTAACTCATACAAAAAAAGAGAGAGAATTTCTCCAGTTTTGGCTCCTTACACTGTTTACCTGTAGAATTTAGAATTTAAGTGTACTTTTGATGGTCTTTGGAGCATAGCATTTCTCTAAGATATATTGATGAACTTTTAATTATATATCAAAATACAAGAAACTTGAGATCTTTCCTCTTATTGGGTTAGTGTGTAATCGAGTTGGCCTGATTCATCATGTAGAATCAGCTGAAGAGAGCAATCTAATTGGTTACTCAGCAACGAATCAGAGCAGAGAACAAAAACTGAAGTTACCTACCAAAGTAAACGATTCAAGTCAAAAAAAAAAAAAACCACAAACAGCCGGCTGTAATTTGGCTACATTTCTAAAACAATTGCAAACTATCTGGATTATATTATCAGACATATTTACATGAGTGAATCCCTCTGTGGTATGTGACAATTACTGCGTTAATGGCACTAAATGATTTTTCATGTTTGTCTTTGTGCATTTCATGTTCCAGTTTCCCTTTATGAAATGGAAAAACTGATTACTGCCCCCTATGGGTGTGGAAAGACGCATTCTCTCACACAGATGCAGAATGTGCACTTATTTCAGTCAGCTGCTGTCCGTTTGGTGTGTTCACAGAGAGATTTTTGGTCCAGACGCGAGCCAACAACACAGTTGCTTTTCATCTGTGCTAGTTGTTTGGAATCGGCTTGATGGGTCCCGTCCCTAAGAGCGACGGGGCCTTTTCAGTGGCTGCTCTCTTCCAATGTATATTAAATTTTGCCCAACAGTGAATGCTTTTAGGTTCTTGACTGAAATCATACCTTTAAGTAAGAGCTTTCACATTACTGTAATGTTATTATGAATATTTTTTCAAGCATCAGTTTTTTTTTTCCTGTTGGATGAACTTTCAATGGATAAATCTCTTCACTAAATATATATTCTGTGATTCAAAGACGAATGATAGTCTTGAAATTGTTTGGAAAATACGGATAAATAACCCAACTAAACATTGGTTTCTGACATACAACAGATTACTTGCTGTATAGATTATGTTCTTTGGAGCTATAGCTTTGTGGTATTGATGAGCAGCATGGACATTCATTAAAAAAAATCTATTTCTGTTTATACCGTGCTAGAAAGAATGCAATAAGGGTTTAGAGAATTCATGGAGAGGACAGGTAACAAATTTCATTTTAAGTTGGCTACACCAATTAAGCTACAAACCTGTAGAAGTTGTGTTTGAGCCGCAGTTTGATGGTGTTCAGATCGGTGGGATATGCAATGACAGTACAATATGTAGGATACTGAGTGAGGTCAACCGGACCAGAGAAAGGTGCTGTAATATCTGTTGAAATGGACAAAGTAAATTTCAAATCACATTTAAAGGGACAGCTCACAGAAAAAAATATGTTTTTAAATGTTTTACCCACCCTCAAGTCATTTCAAACCTGGATGTCTTTTGTCTAATTTTGGAAGACAAATAAAAATATTTGTAACATTCCCAAGCCAAATTTGTCCATACTTTTAAATCCTTAAAAAGTCGTTTTGAAAAATCACAGTAACTTGAAATGCTGTACAGACGTCATTTTAAATTTAGGCTTTTATTCATATGTAAACATTGATCAATCTACATTGCAAATGATAAAAGATAAACAGCAGCTCTAAACATCTGCTTGACTAGTGAGAACCAGTGTGGTTTGCTCTCATGACCTCCATCTTCAGACAGAGTTACATCAACTAATTCATATACATAAATGTTAATTACATGGACTCTAAATGGATGGGCAAAAACCAGAACTGAATGCATTTCAAAAATGATCTGTGTCCCAATGATTAACAAAAGTCTGATGGGTTTGGAATGACATGATGGGGAGTAAAAATCCTTAAAATTCCTTGCCGAAATGACAAAAATAATAAATGTTTATGCAAAAACTAGGGAAAAATAATAATAATAGCAAAATCAAACGTACCCACAGTCATAAGCTGCTCTATTCCTGCAATGATGCGTGTGCTCTCTTCTTCTCGACCCCTGTCCCCCCATTCACCCGTCTGAGGTTTATACAGGATATCCATCATCTCCTCATCCGTCACTGGTACTCCCGCAGTCGCTGACTCTGGCTGTTCAGCTGCAATATAGAGAGCCATTCCTGAATGAACAGCTTTATTTAAACTAGAAGCTAAAGTTAGTTTTAGGAACTTTAATGTTGGCTTGATAAAGTCAAAACCCAGCTCCCTAGGATGTTTTGATATTGCTGTTGTTAAATGGTTGCTAGGTTAGTCTCTTTTGTTTTGATGGATCTGATTAATACTTTTTGAAGTATCATAAAGTGATGATACTTCAAAGCTTCTTGCCAGTATAAATGATATGTCAACCATGATGTCTCTGTGACAGTCAAAATCTGGACTTCGACTAGACAATGTAAAAATGTGTTGCCATATTTATTGAAAATATATTGCTTAAATTATTTATTGGACAACTGTACATGTGGCCAATCTTCAAATTTAAAGCAACAAACTTCAAGTACATAGCTTTTGGCCAAATTAAGCTTAAATAGCATAAGAGTATGTTGGCTTTCTCAAGTCCAAATTCAAAATATTGGAGAGGCCCCTCCCCAGACGAATCAACATAAACGCAGGTTGCCAGATTGACAACACCAATTGGAGCGAGTGAGCCTGACGATCAAGCCTTGAGCCTCATTCACGCTAACAATGACTTTGTAGTTGCCTGTCGCTCTGGGTGGTGACTGAAGGCGCTAATGGGCTTTGCCATCTTGAGGTTGCTTAGGTAATGTTTGGCTCGAAAAGATTTTCCTTTTGTCAAGATTTTGTTTAAAATTACGTCATTTCAATTTCGTTTGAAGTATATGAAACAAAGTTGCTTAAATTCTCCTTCTATGTATGGCAAAATGTGCATTCGGTTTAAGATAAAGCTCAAGTAGTCAGAAGTACCATTTTCAGGAATAGCTTCCACATCCCATGGACTCAGCTTTTCGGTCTCGCCGTTGTCCCACCTGCAAAACAACAGAACATTATGTACAGAGGCCAGAAGACTCCGCACACTCCAACCAATAATCCAATAAAAAGTTGGGGCTTACTTGACTTTGAAGCACTGAAAATGGCTGTCGGGATATTCCGATTGATATGGCTCATGACAAACTATTGCCCCAAACCACCAGGCGTCATCGATCACAGAGCGAAAACGGTCATCTAAAAGAACAGAACAGGCATATTTTATTTCTGTAGACTACTCAATGATTAATTTGAGTATTTATTTCTTTATTTATTCTCGGGTCATTCTTTTAACTTACTCGAAGTCCACACTCTGTTACACGCCTCATCGTAGCTTTGACGTAATACCAGAAAATCTATTACGTCCGCCATATCATGATATCTAAGAATTTAAAAACAAAAAGTGCTTAAAAATCTAAGCTTTATCAAAAAACAAATGTTTATCAGATAACCAACATTTATGAAATATACAACATCCTATTGTCAATTTACTTTATTGAAAAGCATCGGTCTGTTATTTTGCCAGTTCCAGGGTCAATCTGGGTCAGTTTCAGACAGCATAAAGTTGGAGGGCAGACTTCATATTTGATCCCTGTTATTTTCACAAACTCTTGGTCCTGGAAAAAACATGATTTATGATTTCAAAAGTCAAAGATTAGGTGCTATGAGATGTTAAAAGCTGAATGCAACAAAAAAAAGCAAGCTTATAACATAAATTCCCTGTTGCTAGCCTATTTCCAAAAAAAGTGGAGAGTTCCTTTAACTCTTTAACTTGCACTCTAAAACAAATTATAAAAATAAATTCATCCATCCATCCATCCACATACAGGGGTTGGACAACGAAACTGAAACGCCTGGTTTTAGACCACAATAATTCATTAGTATGGTGTAAGGCCTTCTTTTGCGGTCAATACAGCATCAATGTGTCTTGGGAATGACAGATACAAGTCCTGCACAGAGCCGAGAGTGATGTTGAGCCATTTTTCTTGTAGAATAGTGGCCAGGTCACTACGAGATAGAGTAGGAAAACGTTTCCTGACTTGCTCCTCCAAAACACCCCAAAGTGGCTCAATAATATTTAGATCTGGTGACTGTGCAGGCCATGGGACATGTTCAACTTCAATGTCATGTTCATCAAACCACTCTATCACCAGTCTTGCTGTGTGTATTGGTGCATTATCATCCTGATACACAGCACCACTTCAGAAAACAATGTTTAAACCACTGGGTGCATGTGGTCCTCCAGAATGGTTCGGTAATCCTTGGCAGTGACGCACCCATCTAGCACAAGCATTGGGCCTTGGGAATGCAATGATATTGCACCCCAAACTTTTTTTTATTCACCCCAAACTTTACTTATTCACCTCATGCTTCACTCTGGGCATGCAACAGTCTGAGTCGTA
This sequence comes from Danio jaintianensis, assembly GCA_903798115.1. Taxonomy (NCBI): domain Eukaryota; kingdom Metazoa; phylum Chordata; class Actinopteri; order Cypriniformes; family Danionidae; genus Danio; species Danio jaintianensis. The sequence goes on along the minus strand of CAIGQV010001438.1, from coordinate 1,227,811 downwards.
CACTTCTTTGGGGCTTCTCCACACCATAACTCTCCCAAATGTGGGAAAGACAGTGAAGGTGGACTTAAGAGAACAATACATGTTTTACATTGTCCACGGCCCAAGATTTTTGCTGCTGACACCATTGAAACTGATCTTTGGCATTGGCACAAGTAACCAAAAGTTTGGCAATAGTAGCCCAGCCAAGTATATTGACCCTGTCGAGCTCCCAACGAACAGTTTTGGTGAAAACAGGAGAGTTGGTTAATTCTGCAGTGAGTTGGGGAGCTGTGGTTTTATGTTTTTTTAGATACAATCCGGGTTAGCATCCGGGCGTCCCTTTCAGAAAGCTTCTTCTTGCATCCATAGTTACTCCTGTTGGATGTATAGCCCCTGGATACTGTGGCTCTTGATACATCACAAAGACTTGCTGTCTTGGTAACACCTGACCGCAAAAGAAGGCCCTACACAATACTAATGAATTACTGTGCTCTAAAACCAGGCATTTCAGATTCTTTGTCCAACCCCTGTATGCATGCATGCATGTATGTGTGTACATATCTATCCAACAAATAAAATCAATAAGAACAATCAACTTAACTTTTGTAGCTTTGATAGACTTATTAATATTTGTTTTATTACAGTGAGAATTACGCAATGTAAGTGTCCATTTGATTATGTGTGACATTGATCTGTGTACTGTTCCAATTAGAATGCAAAATTGAACAAAACCCTTATAAAAGGAATCTCTCTCATAGAACTTTTTGGTGAAACCCAACATGTTTTGCTCTTACTCTTAACTGCATCTTCTTCCATGGCTGTTTGTCTAGGTTTATGGGGTACAGGTTCATCCGACAGACTGCATCCACATACGCCTCATGACCCTGACGGAAATAGATAACCTGCGTCCAAAATAATGGATATAAATACCAACAGTGGGTTTAGACATGTATCAGTTGCACATCAATACAGATGAGATGAGAGAAACTTATTCTATACCTCGTCTCCCATTTGAGGGACAAATGGGGACTTTCGGGGAATGACGTCAGTAATCCATGCTGGAGGACGGAACTCATTCGATATCTCTCTGTTAATGGATGGCCTTGGTTTAGGGTGCTAAGGGTAAAAAAAAAAAGTCCATTTATTATTTGTTAACCATACTTCCATAAAAAAAACTAAGTTTGAGTACTACTCAAGAACAATATCTCAGAGTTTAAAACAATTGTTTTGATACTTTTCTCCAACATTTTATGAGACTGGAAAGCATGGGATGCAGAGAGAGGGTAACAGAATCTGTAAAGCACCTTGATCCGGGAATCGAACTTGGGTAGCCACAAGTATTGTAGTGCTATGTCAACACTGTATAAGCACCAGTAGACTCTGTTACAATGTCGATACTTGTGACCTGTTCTATTAAACAGTACGGTTCTGTAAAGTACAGAACGCATTTATGTCCAATTTCACGTGAAAGCGTTCCTAACTTTAGTGCTCACTGATGGGACATTTACTCACGTGGAGCCATGTTTCAGAAAACATGCACAGACCCAGTTCAGAGAGTAATTAAAGAAAGATTGGGGGGGGGGGGGGGGGTGAAAAATACAATTTCGAATTTTAATGCAAAAACAGAAAAAAAAAATAAAAAAAATTTATTGGTACCATGGAGGTCATTCAAAATTATATAGAGTATTGCAGCATCCTTAGTGAACACTATGTAGAGAACATGTCAATCAGAAAGCAACAGGCGTTTTAATAACAGAGATATGCAAAATGTGTGAGGGTGTCACGAGGACCAGGATTGAGAATCGCTGCTTAAAAGGACAATTTAAGAACTTGTAAGAGCTTTTCATTCACTTTCTTTTGTTGTTATTGTTTTGTACAGCACTTTGGTCAACAACTGTTTGTAAATGTGCTAACTAACTAACTAACTAACTATATTGACAATGTCTGTGCTGCAAGGCCTGTAAGATACCTTTGGTGTTTTGCTTTTGGCTTTCTTGTGCTTTCTAGGCGATGACGTCTCCTCTTCATCTACAGCTGGCTCCTCATCTGCTGGCTCTTCTTCCTCCTCATCCTCCTCCTCCTCCTCCTCCTCAGAGCTGCTGATCCTGCGGGAAGTGCGGCGTCTAGAAGAATCTGATGTTCGCAAACTTATTCCTGCATCTGCCATCCAGTCGGAATAATCACTGGAGGAGCGGCTTATCAACAAAGAGGCATTGGAAACCATTAGATTCACAAGGCAACATCAATTGAAAGCACTGTATGAAAGACTTAAAATTACATTCATCAGCATCAAACTATCCAAAAGATCCAAAAATAATGACCGTTTACAAGTGAACCCAGTCTTGACTTTTGCATTCTCAAAAGACATGATCCACAAATGGTTTCATGTTTCTATCTAAAGATGTGTAAAACCGGAATATCCCATAAAACATTTCAGAATAAAGCACGGTTTCCATCCAATGAGTCAAAGAGAACAAAATTGTCACTTCCCCGAAAAACTGTTGCTAAATATAAAAATAATAATAATAATAATAATAATAAAAAATTTGTAAAAAATTACTTTTTGGTATATAATAAATTACTTGGAAGACTAAAATAAAATGCAATAAATGTGCGGTGGCTTTTGGAGCTGAAAGACTATTTATTTTAGGAGCGCAGAAGTTCCGGGAGGTAATATACTGAACCACTTTGATGACAGACTTTGGCTAAGGGATTTTAGAATATCCAGAACAACATTTCAGAAAGTTAAACGTGGTCTGTCCATTGATGCAGTCATATCGTACCCATTTTGTCATCACATGATCTGTTAAAACAAAAACCCCATGACTTTTTTCGATGTGCATGCAGAAATTAATTCTGTACTAATGTGTTAATGTGTAATTAATGTGTTTCCATTGTAGTTAATCCACATTTTTTCTTACTTTTTTGTGCATTTTTAAAATCTATGTGCATCTTGGCATTTCCATTAATAATTTTTATGCAATACTCCAACATGCATATAACAATCGGTGAATGTTAACATAGCTATATGGCCAGTAAAATAATATATATATATATTTTTCCCAAGCTACCAACCAGTAGCAGGTGTGAAAAAAACCATGTCTGGCAGCTAGCTTTTGGCAGCTCTCACATGGTCGCCAACTGAAGCTAAGCAGGGCTGCACCTGGTTAGTACCTGGATGGGAGACCACATGAGAAAGCTAGGTTACTGCCGGAAGAAGTGTTAAGTTTATTGCACACTTAATCCGAAATTTTCGTCCGTAATTTTCGCACGTTAAAAAACAATTTGAAAAAATTCAACCTCACGTTGTGTGAATCGTATTGACACACTGCCTCTAAAACTTTCATTCGTCATAAAAAAATTTGAACCGGGTTCAATTTTTTTCCTGCTTTTCGCATCCGAAAAAGTATTTTAAGACTTCGCCCTTAGCTGATGATTGATTAAAGCGTGTTTGGCATGCTATCCCGGGAGAGAGCCCTGAGCTCATGAGATCCTCGAGCCCGGGGCTCCCTCCCGTTGCAGGGCGAGAGGGGAGTTTGAGCTCAGGTAGGTCTCGAGAACTCCCCTGCTTGATAAAGGTGAATTCAAATTATGAATAATTATGGAGAGAATTACTGAATTTAATCACTCGTCTATGGTGTCGATTTGGTTGGTCAATTTACTTATGTTACATGTTTTTTGGTCTGTGGGAGGAAACCGGAGAGCCCGGGGAAAACCCACGCGAACACGGGGAGAACATGCAAACTCCACACAGAAATGTCGACTTGACAAGGTAAAGGCTTGAGCAAGTGACATTCTTGCTGTGAGGCAACAGTGCTAACCACTGGGCCTCCGTGCTGCCCTGTCGAGGAAAGGGGAGGAGTAGGGGTAGAAGGGGGGATTCTTCAAGACGAAGATGGCTAAGGTAAGATACTCTGGTTATTTATAGTGGTTTAGGAATCATCTGATTGGTGGATCATGCATTAGCTAATGCGGGGACCAGCTGCTATCAATCATAAGCACGTGCTCCTCTCGAAATTAGTTTATAAATAAACTTCACTTTGAGAGGTGTTTTGACAGTCCAGAGCCAAAAAGCTAAATACAGAATGCCGTCATTTGAGCCACAGATACTTGACAAACAGTGCATAAAATAAAGACAGAATGTAGCAGACAGTTGAGAACCCCTATGCTGGATTCAGTGACTGGCGCACCTCTCCCCTGCTGCTGCTTGGTGTGTGCGTGTGTCCATACGTTTGCCGTACTGCTCATAGACATTATAATAGAAAGCATGGTCCGCTTTCGGTCCGTTGCTTTGACACATCAACGCGGCCACCATCTATTACAATGTCTATAGGTACTGCCAGTCTCTGTTCAGGATTTGTTTACGTACGTGAATGTGTGAAGTATCACAAGCAATGTATCAAAATTCCACTGATTTCCTGAAAAAAACTTTGCATTTCGGGATAATCGTAGCGCAGCTCTTTGATAATGAGTTGAACTCTCCTTCCTCTCTATGTAGGCTAGTATTAAATGAACACAATATGTAGCCCATTCCTCTTACTTTTTTTACTTTGGAAAAGAGAGAAGAACAAACTATCACTGCTTAAATTAACTTTACATTTTTTCGTGATGGATTAATTAATATGCATCGATCTCTGTCTGCAAAGTTTGTTTACGTGACGAATTTTTCACAAATGAATACAACAAAAACGCATCCGAAGATTTCAGACTTCATTGTGCAAAGTCCTTTAGAGAGGCCAGCAAGTGGTGCACCACCTGCGGACTGTGTGGGACCTAATGCCCAAATATAGTGGCAGGGACACTATACTGTCAATGAGCACTGTCTTTCAGATGAGACATTAAACCGAGGTCTTGACTCTCTGTGGTCATTAAAAATGCCAGGATGTGTTTTGGGGGAGAAAAAAAAAAATAATAATAATAATAATAATAATAATTTTGCCCACTGGCTGCTGTCCATTGTGGCCTCCTAACAATCCCCATATCATAATTGGCTTCATCACTCAGTCTCCTCTCCACCAATAAACTGGTGTGTGGTCTGCCACAAAATGACTGCCTTCGCGCCATCCAAGTTGATAATAATAGTAATAATAATAATAATAATAATAATAGATTTTATTTATATTGCGCTTTTCTAAAACCCAAAGTGCTACAAAAACAGATAAAACAAACATGCAATAAAATACAAGGATTCAACATAGAAAAATTATAAAGTATAAACACATTAGAATGATCAAGAATCTAAAAATGCAGTCTTAAAAAGATGACATCTTTAACATTAACATCTTAAAGCTAGCTAGTGTGGAAGCATTTCTTACAGAATAAGGGAGAGCATTCTGCACACTGGTGGTGTTTCAATTCAATTCAATAAACTTTGTCTATCCCACAGGGGTTAGAAATTTGTCTTTAGACAGAGGCTCACACGCAACAGCAAAAACATAAATACACTTCAATAGACATCAAGACTTTTTAAGGATCCGCTGACACCCTGTACTATGTTGTTTTTGCAATTCTGCTTTTGGAATTACAGTATCTGCACATTTCCCACCCTCCCTCTTTGAAACGATTATGGTGATGGCAGCACAAGTACCTTGAGCTATCACTCTTCCATTCCTCTTCGTCTTCAACGGATGAATCGACGTCACTGCCTTCCACTTCACTGACCTGCAACAATAACACAAAAGGAACGTTACAGACAAGCCAAATATGGGTCAACGGTGCTTTAATAGGTGAATTAAACACAACCTCGGAAGATGCTGTCTCCTCTCCCTCTTCACATGAAAACTCGATGTATTCTTCAGCCAGATTCTCTTTGCGTTCCTGGTTCTTTTGCCGTTTGCGAGACTGTGTACGTTTCAGGCATGGCCCTTCTTCATCAGAATCATCCTACAGGTGGAAAGAAATCACATTAATGAGGTTCAGTGACATCATTACCCATAATGCAGCAATGAGGAAGAACGTACCCTGAATGTGGAGTGGGTCACTCTCCTTTTCTTGGTGTTGTAAAGATTAACCTCCTCGTCACCTTTGGCTGTTCTAAATGACTCCTGTGCCCTAAATGAACAAATCATGAAATATATTTATTCTCTTTCATTTTTTTATTTACCATATTCTCTATATTTTGAGGATTTGAGTAAAGTTAGATGAAATGTATTGTTTAAATCACAATCTTGAGTCTTTGTGCAAGACTATGCAGTCATGAAACTCTATCAGTCTGGAAAATGGCCAGGAAAAAAACAAGTGCACTGTTCGATGAATCAAGATTCCTAAAATGAAAACATTATGCAACATTCTACCTTGAAATAATAATAAAAAATTGTTGTCAAGTGAAATTTTGATAAGTTGACATGAACAAAATGATTTGCTGTGGTGATAAATTCATTTGTTTCTTCATTCATTATAAAAGCACATTTTCAAAACAACCCAGTGTTGACCAAAGTACTGTACAACTGACTTTAATACAAAACAATAAAATACAGTATGTTAAAAATATGGCAGTTCATTCCACTGTGGCGACCCCTGATAAATAAGGGACTAAGCAGAAGGAAAATGAATGAATGCTAAGAATACATAAATAAAATATACCCAAATACTGTACATTAATCAGACGCCCACAGTAAAAAATAATGCTAATAAATAAGTGTTTTGAGTTTTGGTTTAAGATAGATTCAACAGGTACATTTACCCCAGAGAAGAAAATACATGTTTTGTTTCTTGGATTTCTATTTAGCTTGATTTTTCAGAACTTTCTTTGGGGACAACAGTAACACACACGCACACACACACATGCACACAAATAAATAAATTAATAAAAAAAACAGTCAAGGTTAGAAATTTTGTTTTTCTATTTCTATTTGTTTTTTCACCAAACCGTATAATAATAATAATCATAATAATTCCTTACATTTATATAGCGCTTTTCTATACACTCAAAGCGCTTTACACATTGGGGGGGAATCTCCTCATGCACCACCAGTGTGCATTATCCACCTGAATGATGCGACAGCAGCCATATTGCGCCAGACCGCACACCACACACCAGCTGATTGGTGGAGAGGAGACAGTGATGAAGCCAATTATGATATGGGGATGGTTAGGAGGCCATGATGGACAGAGGCCAGTGGGCAAATTTGGCCAGGATGCCTGGGTTAAACCCCTACTCCTTTTTGAAGGACATCCTGGGATTTTTAATGACCACAGAGAGTCAGGACCTTGGTTTAATGTCTCATCTGAAAGACAGCGCTCACTGAGCTGTATAGAGTCCCCATCAATATACTGGGGCGTTAGGACCCCACACAGACCACAGGTTGAGTGCCCCCTGCTGGCCTCACTAACACCACTTCCGGCAGCAAACCTCTCCCATCCAGGTACTTACCGGGCGCAGCTCTGCTTAGCTTCAGTGGGCGATCATGTGAGAGTTGCAGAGAGCTAACTGCCGGCTTACCCCATTATTATTTACCCTAGAAAACTTAGAGAAGTGACCGTATGGAGGAGAGCGAGAAGACTCTCTCTCTTTATTTTAAATACTCCTTTTAAAGGAATGAAAAATAATATGGGCATAAGGTTTTAGAACAAAACCAGGATGAGTTAATGACAAAAGTTATAAAAATTGATGATAATGAATTGCTGGAATGTTCCACTATTTGAAATACTATGGTTTTTAACTCATCATATATGTTAAACTGCTTTGACACAATCTAAAATCTGTAAAAGCACTATGGAAATAAAGATGAATTGAATTTAAGGTACCTAAGGGATATTTTATAGTGCCCACGATACCAGCACGTCTAAAATGCAAACAGATATTTAAACAGATATATAAAAAAAATAATAATAATAATAAAATAAAAAACCTTCAGGGAACAAAATAAAACAAAATTCACCTGTATCCACTTGGCGTCAGCTCAGGAATCACGACCCTGCGTCTCCAGGCCTGCAGGTCTCTCTCAGTGGCCATCTGACTGCGTGGAGCGTTCTGGTGCATCTGCCGGACTCCCTCCACCTGCCCACTGCGCCGCAAACCCACGTTAGGTGGAGACTGAACCTCCATGCGCTCATTTACTGACACTGCAATCAAACAAAGCAATGTGTTTTATTTCTTTATAGAAATATAACCCATTGACTGAACTCTACTTTAGATGGTTCACTTAGTGCTTCTTAATAGTACCAAATTCTATAATATAAACTTGTATAAAATATGTTTCACTTCCGTAATCCTGCTCTTGCTTGTATGCAAAAGTCTTTATGCTGGGTTCACACCAAATGTGAATTTAAGTAATCACACGAGTAGATGTATACAAAGTCAATGTCAGTGTTGGGGAGTAGCTACATTTTTAAGTAGCTTGACAGCAGCTCAGCTATTTATGATACAATGTAGCTTTTCCAGTAGCTAACTACATTTTTGGCAAATACCACTACATGCTACAATGCTACATTAGTTGCAGTTCTGTACCTAGACTCTTGACAGCCTGAGAAATTTGAAAACTGTGTAATAAGACATTAAGCTTCCACATTATAATGTAACACTAATGTAACACTCCTTTCTGAAAAAAGAAGCTTCAATGTAACTAGCTACGTTTAGGAAGCAACTTGTAGTGTATCTAGCTACTGTTTTAGAAGTGTAGTTTGGCATAGTATTTAGTTTATGCTACAGTTTCAGAGTACCTTGCCAAACACTGGTGAAAGCAGACATGTGAATTGAGGTGAAGTTCAGCCGGGCGGTGCGAATGTGTGGAATTTAAATTGTATCTTCCACGCAAATTAAATAAACTAAATCTGAGCAGAAAAAGGCAAAATACATCCAATAAGTAATCTAGAGTGAGTGACGTCATGCTCTTTTTGTGTCTGACATGAACCAAGTATTACTTTTACTATACATTACATATAATTACTTACATAATTACTACATAATATCTTATATATAAAAAAATAATAATAATTTTGGTTTTCATTACTTAAATTGATTAATTCTAATAGGCTTCATTATGCCTGTTTCTTGTTAGCTGATGAAAAGTTAAAAACTGCTACTATATTATTATAAATAATTAATTTAAATAACCCTAATAGAGCTACAAAGGATAAAGGCAAAAATGGGTGTATGGCTGTAAAAGTAAACACTAGTGGAGTTGCATATGTAGGCACCTCTGCGGGGAGTTCCGGGCTCTGGCACACGGGCAGGTGCAGGAACACCAGCCTCTCCCGGAGCGCCAGACTGTCTGTCTTGATGCTGTTGAAGCTGACGAATGGCAAAATCCAGAGCGCTGTGACGAACCTCCTCAGTCTCCGCAGACTGCTGACTGATCACCTGCTCCACCACCTCTCCATCACCTGAAACAGCAAAAAAGCCAATTTCTAAAGTCAGAAACACTTGGGATAATTTACTACAAACTATTTTTGGTTTAAGCAAATAAAAAAAAATATATATTTTTTTTTTGTTTAAACCTTTCACGCATTCGATCACACCAGTGTGATTAGAACGATCAGAACGCACGTTATCAACTGCTAAAATTAAAATCTGATGGCACTTAGTGAGCGGTGCTTGTCATAAATTACCATTTATTAGTGTTTTCAAACAAATAACATTTATTTTAGCTCTCAGTCTTTCAAATACACAACTATTATCAAAACATAACATTGAAGGATTGTAAAATACACACTGATGTCTATGGAGCAGGCAATAATAATTATTTTTAAATATAACTTGACAATGTGCTTTATTGATTAATACTTATATTATGAATAAACATCCCTCTTGCGGCGTAGCATAATAGCAACACATGGCGGTGCCCATCAGCCATCGTATATAAAATAATGCAGTGCCTCCCACGGGTTTGAAATATACTTGTGGTGGTAGCCGGATTGAAACACACCTTTTACCCACAGCACATAAATGGTCAACTACATGCGACAAACAAAAAAAATAATGTGATTTTTAACTATATTTTTATTTATTATGACACAGCTCTACATCTTTTATTTTCAATGGGTTAAGGTTATTAAAACGACTTTTATGCTATTTAGGAGCCACGTCTCTAAAGTTGCTTTATTGGCATGACATTTTGTACAGTATTGCCAAAGCATTTTAGATATGTATAAAGTTAATAAAATATACAGCAAATGAGAAATAAATAACAGAAAAAAGGAATAAAAAGAGACAATATTGCTAAAAATTATAATAATTACAAGAATAAAACATGTAGTGATTTAAATAAGGCAAATCAGTTGATTAATTATTTCTAATGGTGTACAAATATTTTGCAGCCAGTATAGATGCCATTTTGTTCTCTCAGAGTATATAGTAAAGTTTATCTGAGTCGTTTATTAAATAATTAATCATTTAATGTTTCTCTCGCGGCTGTGCGCACACAGTCAGCTGCGAAAAGGTAATACAAAAACACATATAAATAACGACAACTTTAGAAAGCGAAAGCCGAATCCCGGACATTTTAGGAGATTCAGAAACTACAACCGGACGCATTTTGGCGTAAAAGTCATCTCTGTGGGTCTGCAGAGCACGTGAGATTGTCTGTGTGAGTGTTGACAGTTCTCACGTACACAGAACCAGCAGTAGGAAATGAGCAGAGTGAGAGAAGATTTTCCACTGGTTAATCGATTGCGAATGTTTGGCTTTCTTAGGTGTATACAAAAAAAAGTGCAAAAGGATGATAATAATAATAGTATTATTCATGTGTCACCAACAAATATACTTGGGCGGCCGTTAATATACCTGGGCGGCCCGCCCAAGTAAAGTCTATGTGTGGGAAGCACTATAATGTGATCATTATTAAGCAGTTTAAAAGACTAAATGCATGTTCTTACACATATTTGAGAATCTGAATATCGATATTTCACAATATAAATAGGACGTTTGTTAATATTTGCAGAAAAGGAAAAAAAAAAGAAACCTATGCATAAATCATTGTGGCTGCAGTTGTGTGACACATGGTTATGGGAACTTTAAAGGGGACCTACTATGCCCCTTTTATAAGATGTAAAATAAGTCTCTGATGTCCCTAGAGTGTAAATGTGAAGTTTAACCTCAAAATACCCCACAAATATTTTTTATAACTCTTTGAATCTGCCCCTTTTAGGCTTTGATTCAAATTATGCCATTTTAGTGACTGACGCTTTAAATTCAAATGAGAAACCCCTCTGATGACATGTACAAAAGGAGAACGTCAAAGTGTTTCTGCAGACTGTTTTTATCAATTGTGATTATAAAAAAATAGAATTAATACATTTTTACCATTAGATGCTAACTAGATTCACACACTGTTGCCACACAACTGTGTTTAAACCCCTTAAAAAAGTGAAAGGGTTGATACAAAAGAATTGGTTCTGAAACTGGTTCTTCTGTGCGATATTTACAGTGAACGCTGTGCTATGCTAAAGCAGTCAACAGAGAAACAAGGACACATTACAACACTGTTATGACAACACTAGGAAACTTACTCGTAGCAACGTAGCCCAGTTGAGGAACTAGATGCTCATCTGCAATATTTTCTCTTCCTGGGACCAGTCTTTGGAATCTGGGAGGGTGAGGGTTTCCATCCACATCCACCAGGAAGGGAGGCGGCATCAGGTGCGGAGCCTGCTGAGTCTGCTCATCCAGAACAAAGCCATTGGTGTCCCGGATCAGAGGCCGGTAGTCGGTGTGGAAAAACACCTGGTCTGGAAGCTACAGATCATTTCGGAGAGAACAGAAGGGTTGAAAGATTACACTAAGGAACTTGTGAGTTGTTTTTACAATTAGGCATGGTAAAAAAACGACTATAAATATTAAAAGATGATTGTGATTATAAAAATCAAACAAACCTTTTCATAAGGCTTGGAGCTTCCAAAGCCAAAAATAACCAGATGTCCATGAGAGTCTGTCATTGCAAAGCGATGGCCATCAGGGGTGAACTTGCAGTCAAATACAGCACCATGTCCTTGACCTTCAATCTGCACAACAAAAAAAAAACAGCACGTCTAATTAATATAATTGATAAGACTTTATTCAGCTTGGACAGTACAGACTGATAACGTTACAAAAGATTTCTCTCTTTTTTTTATATATATATAGCGCTAAAAAAAAATGGATGCTGAAAATTCAGCTTTACTATAATATAAACATTATTTAAAGAGCCCCTATGTTGCATTATATATATAGTCATATTTTGGTTTTGGGGGTCTCCAACAACAGGCTGATATGCATGCAAGGTCAATAAACACTTTCATTGTCTTATAATATGCATTTATTTTTACCTAATTATCCCAAAGACTCCCATATGATTCGTTCAGCGATTCATTTGTTCCTTTGTTGAAGCTAATCTGCGCTGATTGGTCCGATGACCCAGTCTGTTGTGATTGGTCGACTAGGTTCAGTATGTGAGAGCCCAATGCAGGAATGCAATAAAGCACTGCAGTTAAACACCAGAATATTACTCTACTCTTAACCCTAACCCCAACCCCAAGTAATAACAACGACACACATTCAGTATTAATCCACAGTGGCTAAAGTTGAACTATTTTGAAAACTGACCGCTTTGCGCGTGTGAGGAACAGCTGCTGGTGGCCATAGCAACAAACCGGTTGTTTACCGTAAATCGGTAAAGGAAAAAGCACGCTGCACGTTTTCAACGTGGTTTTGGACACAATATGTGAATAGTCCCATAAAGATTTAACCTGAGAGATACAGTACAAGCACTGATCTATAATAGATAAGTGATTACAAGCCACGTGAAGCGATTACAACTTATAACACACAATTAAACACACATTTTGCAAACTACACAAAACGAGGCAACAATTTTAATTACACTTACATGTTATGATCCGGAGGAAGAAGAAACTGGTCCATATGAACTGCAACAGTTACTGAAAAAGTCCCTGACAAAGTCCAATACATAATAGTGTCTGCTGTTCCTTCCTTTAATAGCAAATGGCTGACGAATCCCACGTTGTAGCATAGGTTATTGTATCAAAAATCAGAAATATGACAGGAAAAAACATAGCACAAGGCTGGCTATACTGTGGTGTCGTTGTGAAAATGAACTTTAACCCTTTATTCCCCGCAACTGAATCTCCATCAGTCAGTGATCGTCATCTTCGCGTCATGATCAGTCCCGTGATCCTCAGCACTCCGCTAGTGTCTGAAGTCAAATGTGCATTCACATTTTACCGGATATGGAAATACATATTTGGTGATGTACCGTGATGTACCGTATCGCGTTCAAACAAAAGATCTGAACCAAACTCGATTCATTCATTCTAAGTCAACTATTTCGCTAAAGAATCAACAGTTTTAAACGCTGTGCACTTTCAGATTTAAACCTCAGCTGGATGTTTTCATTCACTTAGAGCTGTGCTACACACTACATGGAAGCTCATTTTCAAAAACCCATAATAGGGGCTCTTTAACATGTATTAAAATACAAAAAGAACCAATTTAGGCCCCGATCACACTGAACGCATTTTTTGCACTGAGAGGCAACTTTTATAATAAAAATAATTCTATTGGCAGTGAGCGTTTTGCACACTATTTATGCACCTAGAGTTCTAACTGCCTGCAGCTGAATTTTTTTTTATATAAAAATAAAAAAAGTTAAAAGATCATAGGGATACTCTACCATATTAAAGTAATGCATGGTTTTGGTGCCCTTGATGAGGTCCCATACGAAGACATTGCCATCATGACCTGCAGACAGCATGATGCGAGGGTCATAGGGATGCGGCTCCAAAACAAACACCTCCGCCTCATGACCCTGCGAGCAAGCAAAGAGAGACCCATTTTTTTACCCAGTGTCAGTTTTGTGCTTTATTTGAGGAAAATAAATAGTATTTTTTTCGGTTTACTTCTCCTTCAGCTAAATCTTCGGATCTGAGCAGTCTTACTTTAAGGATATGCAGCAACTGTCCAGTGTAGGAGTTCCACACTTTGAGGAGATGATTGTTGACGGCGGTAATGACTGTGTTGTCGTGGCGATCCCAGGAAACCATGGTGACTTTGGGTTTGAAAAATTTTTCCTCCTCTGTTAAAGGTGCAGACCTACGTTAAACAAGGGAAAAAAAAAAACCCTGCTATTAATGTTTCATTAAAAGTGCCATGATCTGCTAGATGTTTATCATTACATACCCTGGAAGAGTGGCAGACATGTCCAATAAAATGCTCTTCCATTGATGTCTCTGATGCAGTCTCCATATGCGGGCAGAACCATCTCGACTGCCACTCACAAACCTAGGAGACATTACACAGTTATTTGAATGTTTAATTAAAGTTTTGATCATGCGTCAAATGAACACAGCATACTAAAAGATTTAGTTCATCACAATGAAGACTGATAAAAAATGTATATTGTTATAGCCCAGCTCTAACATCCACACTTCTCACATGTTAATCTGCTGTAGTTTATGATGCATGTTGTGTACACAAAATATGCTATCAGTAGGGCCAGACAGAATCTGCGGACATTTGGCTATTTCTGCGCAGAATTTTGTAAAAAAAAATCTGCGGATTTATGCAGAAAGTAACGAAATAAAAAAAGTAACAAAAATATATGAAATAAAAAATAAATACTTTTTAACTTTTATTTAATGTTTACAATGCAAATCCAATTAGATCCACTTATTTGGTAAACAAATATCATCTAATATATCTACTAAAAAACAAAAAATATTACTTTACAAACTGTATTGTAAATAAATCAAATGAATATTTTCACATTAGTCAATAATATGACTGAAATTAATTTAAAAACTGAATAAATAAAAACACATATTATAAATATTACACATTTTCACAAGTAAATAAATAGACTCAAGGATGGGCTAAGCATCTGCGGATTTCTGCGTGTGCAGATTCCGTGTGGGCCTATCTATCAGTCAAGTGCTGATAATTAAACCACCGTTTTATGATTTTGTTTCTAGTCAAAAAAATCAAAAAATTCTTCAAAATAAAGTAAAATGTATAATCTGTTTTTTTTTTTTTTTTTCTTACCCCAGTGGCAGATATTTTGCTTGTTTTACAGTCCCTCCAGGATTTTGTGGAGAAAATAAATAAATAAAATACAAATTTGCAACTGACTGATTATGTGACGAGTTTTTGCTAAATTATTGGCAAATTTCACTGCATTTCTTTTAATGTTTTGCTGTGAAGATATACACAAACGTACACATCATTGATTCAGCGGGAATTTGAACAGTGTGGGACAAAATATGCAGGAATTTGTGCCAATTTCTTAAAAAATGTGAACTCCATTTGCTTGATTTTGCGTTAAATTCAGCAATTGTGGTATTGCTAAAATCCGGGAAGGTCAGGTTTTAAGAAAGAAAAAAAGAAAAAAACACTTTTTGACAGTTTTTTTTTCTGAAAACAAGCTTCTTACCTTTTTTTTTTTTTTGGACTAGAAACAAGACAAACGTTCTAACACAGAAAACCATTTTTTTCAACTGTAGTCAATGATTTTGCCTTCAAAACCTGAAAATTAATTTTCTCTTGTGAAATTGCTGCACCACTAAAAACATTATTAGATGGCATTAAACCACCAATATTACCTCTCTCCAGAATGACAGAACTGGATGCTGTCAACCTTGTCCTGCAAATTAAAACAAATACTGTGAATCACAGCAAACCACCTGATATGTTCCCTAAAATCTGTTGGTCAATCATTTATTATTAAAAACCAGTTGCTCTTACTGTGTGAGAATCAAGCTCAGCTAGTTTTTCTGGACTGCCACTGCCCAGGTAATAGATCCTGATGACATCATCTGTGCTTCCCGTTGCAAGGAACATGCCACCTGTATATAGAAAAACATATTACTGAGAAAGCCCTAACTAAAAATACAAAGAATAAAAGGAAATGTAGTTGAAAAATTCAGTCCATCTCACCAGGGCTGAAGGAAGAGCAGACGGTCTGAACACCAGGCCTCGGCCTCTCTGTGAACTTGTGTTGACGATCACTGATAAAAAAAAAATGCTAATCAAATCTCAATGCTTGACCTCAGAGTCATTCTTCTTAATTTCCTTCTAACCTGGTGAAAAATCCTCACCTGAATTCATTGTTATTTACATCCCACTGCCAGAAACAGACAGTTGCATCAGTTCCTGTGGACACCATGTACCTTTTGGAGCCCTTGACAAATGGAGAAAACTGCAAAAAGAAAGAGGAACTCTAAGCACCCGTTGAAATGAAACTGTACACATTAAAAGATCCCATTAAATTAAAATAAAGGTTTTTAGATGCTAGTATCAGTATGTTAGTCTTAAGGATATCTATAAGCTAATGTGCTCCAAAATAGTGACAAAA
This sequence comes from Danio jaintianensis, assembly GCA_903798115.1. Taxonomy (NCBI): domain Eukaryota; kingdom Metazoa; phylum Chordata; class Actinopteri; order Cypriniformes; family Danionidae; genus Danio; species Danio jaintianensis. Next base: position 1,211,549 of record CAIGQV010001438.1, on the reverse strand, counting down.
CTTGCATTTAGAAGATCTATGCATCCAAAGCTTGCAGATTGTCACTTCCACCTAAATTTTTTTGATAGATTTTTTGACATCACCTCATACTTCAGATTCTCATCAAACCTTGAGATCAATCAAATGCTCTCTAGTATCTGACATGCCACGCCCCCTTCAAGATGCTTCTCATTTGCTTTTCATTTGATGTGATTGAGCTCAACCACTCTCATTGGCAGAGCTGTGATAAAAAGGAAACACTATTGGCTTTATTTTTGTTTGATATTTGCATAACCCCAAACCCTTTCCTATATAAATTAGATTAAAATTACATTAGTAAGTAAAAATGTACCACAATAACGGTAGAGTTTTGTGGACAGTGTAACCATTGTATTTTTAACATATTAAAATGTACCGCATTACGGCATGGGGTTTCTCCTCCAAGTTATAACATTAAAGCTAAACAATTCTGGAAAAATATGTAATATTGTATTGAAAAGGATATTTCTAGTGATTTAAATGCACAGTATGTAATTTCCACCCCTAGAGGGTGTGTATTAACAACAAAGGGGTAGTTTGATGACACTGAGATGGAGTGTGGAATCGTGGTCTTCGTTACATCCTACAGGAATCCTGCAGAAATCATGTTCATGGGTGAGCTAGGTTTCAACACTTATTATCATAGTTGTATGAAGCAGAGGGTCAAGGGTGTACATAATTAGCATGACAACAAGGGACATGCTCCGTGCCACTAGTTAAAGTTGCTTATTTCTCTGGATTTGAACAGTCTTCAAAACTTTTGGGAGAACTTAATGACATAAGCAAGTAAAATATATAACCCTCTTCTAGTGGTTTTTGGATATTTTGGTACAAAAATCTACAGCCGCAACTGGGAAAGATGGAATAAAGAGAGTAGGGCCCTATCTGATTGGTCAAATTAGGATAAACAACCTATGCATGCACCGCACAAAAACTTGACACATAAATTAATTTTAATTTAATCGCACCTTATTCATCTGCGATACAGATATGGGATTTACATTATATCAATAATTATCATTTTTCAATATATTGTCCTATATTTTCAATATATAGTCCTACATAACACAGTCATTATTCAACTAAAATTAGGGGAAATAAATGAAATACATGGCTATGAACTAATAAGTTGGTAAAAGAAATTCTTTGTGGCCACAAATTTTTTTTTTACTGCATTTTATGTGCAGGGCTCTGTAAATTACAGCAGTAATATCTGTAAAACATTCGCTGTCAACCAGAGTTCGAATCCAGAGTTTAAATCCTGGTTCTTGGTCATTTCCAATCCCGGCCCTTAATTTAATGTCCCCAGTGCAATGTGACCTCAATTTCCACAAACCAGGAGAAGAAAAATAATAGATACTGTTGTCATAAAACAAGAATGTGCTCCCGTGGCTTCTTTATTTGTGGCCGCGTTGCAATAATTTATTTTCTCATTTCAGCCAACTTGCATCATGGCTATGACTGAGCTAAATAAAAGGCAAAAACAATTCATGAAACATATGCCCTCCTTTCCTGTTTTACCTAAAATGACAGAACTAATAAACGAGTAGCTGAAAAGCTCTCAGTTCAGTTCTTTGTATTACCGTCTATGAGAAGAGCTGCATGAACCTTTAAGAATCACTGCAGAATTCCAAAAAGTAACATGAAGTGTTATATTATGAAGATTAATATTAATTACTTTAATTAAAGTTTATAATATTATCATTTTACGCTTCCTTTGAAAATGCTCTTTAATCATTACAACTATTGTATAATATAAATATAATAATACCAAATTGGCTGTGGTGTATAGCAAGAGAGATAGTGTGTGGTGTGCTTTTTATATCGCTATAGGCAATGACTGAAATCAGCTGCGTATTGTGCGTGAGCGTTGCTGTTGATATTGTTATAATTGAGAAATATTTAATAATATTGCAATATTCAAGATTTGTGAAGTCATACAGCTCTGAATAAATCAAAACAGCGACCACAAGACTCTCCTGAATCTTTGAAAAAAAAGTGTCTGTAGTCGTATTGACAACACAAACACTGCTGTCACCTCAACGGAAACCCCGCCTCTGCTTTCATTTGATTGGACAATGAAAAAGACGCGACTGATGTAGCGTTCTTTTTCCATTCAGAGTTGACTTTTTCAACTGCAGGCGCACAGAGCGCAGCGACAAAAATGCGAGGTGCGCAGGGCGCAAAAAAAAGATATAATTTCTTTTGTTTGACATTTTGAAGAATGTAGTAAACCAAAAGGCATTGAAAAAAAATACTATGGAAGTCATTGGCTGCTGCTTTTCAACATTCCTCAACATCTTCCTTTGTGTTTAACAGAAGAAAGAAACTCAAGCAGATTTAAAACAAGTGGATGAGGAATAAATGATGAAGTGAACTATCTCTTTAAGACATACCATGTAAAATACAGCAAAATACTAAGGCTCTCTCACCTGTAAAGAGGTAATAGATCCACTGTGGCCCTGCAGGACTGCCACTGGGGCACATGTACGAAGGCACCAGACTCGAATGGTTTTGTCGCAGCTCCCGGCCGCAATAAGTGTATTCTCAAAGTTAACAGCGAGGTCTGATATCTCAGCGTAATGTCCTCTGAGAGTGGAGTGAAGCCTTCCGTCAAACGAGGACCAGATCTTCACCAAGGCATCGTCGGAACCCTGAGGACCAGGAAATAAACAGGGTTAATTGTATTTTATTAACGTTTACCCCCACCCCAACTCGAACCCTTACTTAATATAAAAATAGTAATTGTTGTATTACTGTAATAATATAAATAATTTAATTTAATTTTGGCTGCAGATGTCTCCCTTCTAGACTTCACCTACTATCCTTGATTGTGTTAAATAGTCGATATTCAAATCCAGCTAACTAGGTAATCTACGCATGAAGAAAGGTCCCCATATCTTGTGAAATGATCAGACGGTTTTTTTTTTGTTTTTTTTAAAGAAAAAGTCCAGTGCTTCAGCAAATAATCAGGAAAATTTCAATCTGAAGTTAACTAATCCTTTAATGCAGGCAATAGAACTTCAATAAGGTCATTAATCAGAGATTAATGGTTACTATGCCTAGTCGAGACCCAAAACAAAGACCCAGGGAATTTCAACAGATTTTTGATGCTCACCGTAAAAATCCTGGAACCTGTTCGATCAAAGGCGATACAGTACACAGCAGAGAGATGTCCCAGGATCCTCCTGTGCATCTTCATGTGCTGATAATTGCTGACAGGGTTGATGGAGCTGAAGCGCTGGGCTCCTGTGAGCTCCCTGCCTCGGCACACCTCCACTACAAAGAGAGACAGGAAATCCACTCAGAACACTCCACATTTAAGGTCTATTTCTGGCAAGACATGACGTCAAAAAGTGTGCCCCAATTTGCATACTTAAAAATCCATAAAATAGTGCTTTACTGCCAACCCACTCGGTCAGCAAAGCTGGTTTTGGAAGTATTCTTCTCATTCATTTTTCCTCATTGTGTTGAAGGCTTAGTTCCCCAACAAATGAAAATTCGATTATTAATTTTTCACCTTTATGTCATTCCAAACCCCTGAAACCTTCCTCAATCTTCAGATTTTAGATGAGTTCTCTCATCTTCCATAGACAGCAAGGTTCCCAAATGATTCAAGGTCCAGAATAATGGCAAAAAAAAAAACATCCTCGAAACAACCATATGTCTTCAGTGATTGAATCGGGATATCATCAAAATAATTTATCAGAATACTTGTGCGCACATTAAAAAAATAACTTCTCCTCAGTGTCAGTATTGTTACAACCCTATGGTTGTCTTGTCTCATCTGTTTCTCTGCTTTGCCTAGAACACATCTGATTGGCCACTTCCAGCTGATTGCTTGTTCCTGATTGGCCTACAGTGTTTTAAAAGCCATGACACAACTTCCTTGGTGGCCATCTTGTTTTGTTCACTTGCTTTGTGTTTGTTGAACGTTTGTATGTTGTATAGGGCAGAGTTTTTGAATGTGTTAAAGTTGTGACTACAGAGATTTGTGAGTACTATTTGTTTTGTGTTTGCTTTGTTTATGGTACTTTGTTCCACTGGCTTGTTTGACCTTTTTATTTCTGCTGACATTGATTTTTGGATTGTCCCTTAAATGTGGTTGCCTGTTCTGTAAAAAGTTTGTAAATAGTGTATATAAGATTGGGATAGTAAGGAGTTTGATGCCATTTTATTTGGAAAATCTTTTGAACTCTGTTTTTGTGTTAGGTAGTTAGGGTAGTTAATTATATTTTCTTTTCTTTCATTTCTGTTCAGGTAAGTTAGAGATTTAAAATAAAGGAATTTTTTGTTTGTTATTTTGGCCGTGTCAGCTCCCGAATTCAAACCCCAATAAATCTTTGATTTCATTTTCTTTGTTTTGTCTTTCATGTTATGCACCATCCCTAGACGGTGCGTAACAGTATAGGGAGCGCATTTATGCGTCACGCTTGGTCACACTTCTGACGTATTAGCGCTCCATTCACACGGGCCTCTGCGTTTCGCTTCACACAGAAATTGAATGGAGTGACATCAAGCATTGCCAAACTGAATTGTGGGTTAGTAATTGTTGAGTCGCGTTGGGTCCGTTGCTTGCTGCAAAAGTTGAAAACTTCCAATTTTTCATTGTTTTATGTGAATACTAGTGCAGACACCATCCAATCACATTGGTGCAACAAAAGAGAATAGCGGTCTGTCAAAATAGAGTAAAAGCTTATCACAGCTGGTAATCACCCAGTGCTTCATGATCAGTCTTTATATGCATCTTTGTACACTAATACTTCTGTGCCTTTTTGTGTTGCGGTCCAAGCTGGATGTGATTGGCTGTTGTCGTCATGATGATAACATTAGTTATGTTTCCATCCACCCATTTTTATGCGCATTTTGGATATGCGCATAAAGAACAGTTGATGGAAGCGCCAAGATGCACATAAGTTTTGAAAATGCACATAAAAAACATTTGTGCATAACGGAGTAGGATAAACTTTTGATTTGATAAGAAAAGATGTGCATAAACTATGATGGAAACACTTTTACTGAACAAATTCCTGTATACACTTTAAAAAAAGTCATGTGATTTTGTTATAAGAGATCCTGTGATGATAAAAATGTGTGTGAATGGACAATTGAATGGCACATTGTAAAACATCTGAAATTTTGTTTTGGTCATTCTAAAACACCTTAACCATTTCAGTATTAGTGTTATTATACTATTAATTACCTCCAGAATTGTTAAGAGCGTCTGCGCTCCGCCTCTTACGCCTTCAAACGCCACCACGCGTTCATTGCATGTCGGCATTTGTCTTCTGAGGTGCAAGTCATTTATTAAATAAAGAAAAGATTCACGCAGCTTCTCCTACCGCAATAAATTCCGTTTTTACTTTTGATATTTGGCGCCAGTTAATCAGGAGGTGACGATTTTGTTCTCTTTGACTACTTGGATGGAAACACTGCTTTATTCGCATGTCTTTTAAGCTATATTCCAGTTTTGTGCATAAATTTAAGTCGCATCTTTGGATGGAAACATAGCTATAGATGTGTGAATGGGTCATTACCTCTGATGCACCTGTGCTTTGTTTCAAACAAAGGAAGTCGTGGGCAGGCATCAAAGTATCACACAAGAAACTACTGAAAGTCATTATTTTTGTTTTATGAGTGCACAAACGTATTCTCATCGCTTGGTAATATTCCTATTGAACCACTGAAGGCATATGGACTGTTTTTAGGATGATTTGGGGTATTTTTCTGGACTTTGAACGAGTCGCACTTTTTCTGGACTTTGCGCTCAATGGAGGATAAGGGAGCTTTCCGATTTCATCTAAAATATCTTCATTTGTATTCCGTGGACGAATGAAGGTCTCAGGGGTTTAGGACGACATAAGGGTGAGTAATTAAGAATAGAATTATCATTTTTGGGTGAACTAACCCTTTAAAGCCATCATTTAAATGTTATAACCCATGATGATCACAAACTGATTTAGAATTTAGTAAAGTAGTATTTAAAAAAGACACTAAGATTGCACACCATGTCATGTAACGTTGGACATATCTACAGTGATTAAAATGAGACCGCTTAGAGTCAGGCTGACAAGAAAGGGTCAATGTCATCTTGCATAATTATCCAACATCAATGTTCAGAGTATTAGTCACAACACATTAAAATGGACGCAATTAATGCAGCATCCTTTTTCTCACTCAGTTCCTCAGGGTGCATTAATGTTTCATCCCCACTTCCTAGATATGAGTCCCTCTGACAAGCAATTATTGCCTAAAAAGGTTACTAAGTGTTCTCCCTCATCAACAAAATGCTTACGAATAAACCATTTTGCCCATTGCTCCAATTTCCCCCAGCAAAAGAAAGCATCCTTACAGCAGAGAGGTTTCACTTTTAAGTGTCACAATATGGAAGAAAACACAACCTCTATTTCCATTTCATGGCCATTTTAATTAACAAAAAATGGAGAGGCAGTAGAAATGGAGAAAAGAAAATATGAACTACAAGCCTTGATGCAGGTGGATCATTAAAGCTGGATTCTCACACCTTTTCTAAAGTCAAATTGAAGCACTTTTCAAGTGCATTTTCAAACTTTTCCAGTACTTCAGAACTTTGGCGAATTACATATTTAAGGGCACCTATTTTACCCCTTTTTCAAGATTTAAGATAAGTCTTTTGTGTCTCCAAAATGTGTCTGTAAAGTTTCAGCTCAAAACACCCATCACATTATTTATTATAGCTTTCAGAACATTGGAATTTTCTGCTTTTAACACATTGTAGCGGTTTTTGTTGCCTGTGCCTTTAATGCTAGTCCTCCCCGCCCACCGTTCCCACGTGCCTGTCAGAGTGTGCCTCAATCATGTTAATACGCGGCTGTCAATCAAATCGGTGGGCGAGGAAACCGCACTCCTACATCCCTTTTGAGGCTGACCGCAACGTGGAGGGATTTGGATCCTATTTTAACATCAGGAAATTTTTAAAAAGAGACTTATTGTCTTTATATCACCCCAATATGACTGTGGACACACTATACCTACACACAGTTCTGTCCAAACAGCTTACAAAAGATGATTTTATTCATAGGTGCCCTTTAACATACAAACTTCATCCCATTATAGGGGATGCTATTCATTACAGTATTCTATAGCATAGTATACTATTCTAAGAGACCCTTTTGGATGGCATGTTTGCTGCAAAATAAAGATCCCTTTATTAAGATTTAATTTAAATATTTCACTATTATGACTAAATTTGATTCCCAATGGTAAAACTGCACATTAGGTAAAGCCATTCCTCCAAGTTTTTTGGGTCTTCGAAGAAATGATTTGCGAATTTTGGGGATTTTTAGGATCAAGGTGTCAACTATTTCATTATTATTACCCATTTAGTAAGATAGGTTATAATGAAAATGACATTTTCAAGCACTTTATCCAAAATCTAAGCACTTTTAAACCCTGAAAACACCACATTAAAATGCAAGCATTTCCAGCACCCGTACTCACCTATATTTGCATCCCTGCAGTTTAAAGGCCTCTCTGGTGGTCTCCCTCTATGAAGGGCTGCGAACGTAGAGGTTTTCCATCTGCTAGTGCAGCAGTCTAGAGGTATCGAGAAAAAGCAGACAGTGGTGACAATTAGACTTGGATAACTCACAAACTATCCAATGCCAATGGGTCTGAATCACCTGATCTCACCTTTTGTTGTTCGCAGTAAAGAGTGCCTTCCGGCCCCCAGGAGAGAGTGCACTCCTGGCACACCAGACGGGACCTCTCGATCCAAGACTGGACCGATTTGCTTGCATATCTGCAAAAGGTGGTCTGGTGCGATATGCCTATTGGCTGCAACCTAACAAAGAGAGAGTTTTGAGTTTATTGCCACATCTGCTTCCCAGGCTATAAGAAACAGATAATATTCCCAAAAACAGATAAGATTTGCAAACATTTTACAAACAACACTTTTATATATTAAAAAGGCTTATAATAATAAAAAGACTTAAACAGTAATAACATGCATAAAAATATATAAAAACCTAAAAATTTACTTTTGGTAAATATTCTAAAATTTTTGAAGGATTCACATTTTAAAACTAATACCTTTAAAGATCCTCCAGATAAAAAAAATAAATAAAAAAAAACATTGTCTAATAACATTAAAAATACGGCATTGTAAAGGTATGTTTGACAGTTAGGTTGCTATTGGAATGTTGATATTCTGGAGCAACTTCTCCTTTAAGTGGATGTCTATGAGTGAGTCTAGAATCATCCTAACTAAGAATAATGGATCTTTACACAATGTGTATGCAATTCAATTGGGAAGTTTCTAAAATTAAGACAGCTTAAGCATAAGTGTACAAACAAATTGTATTGTGTAAAATTTAGGACCCTATAATTACAGTGGTTAAGAAAAGGAGGACAAAACGGAAAAATATAGTCTTACAAAAAAGATTATATATTGTATTACTAGTATTAATCTCAAATATGAATATAAATATTAATCTCAAAAATCGTTTCATATTGAATCGGTTTCATGTGTACAAATACTGAAGCATTATATTATATTGAATAATATAATTTATTATTATTATATTACCATATAACCATCTGTGTTATATATATATATATAAAATAATAAAAACAAATGTCAGTTTAACTTGAAGAAACACATTACTATACATTTGTACAGCAGATAGTACTTCTAAAATTCAGTAGTAAAAAGTTATAACACCATTATTGAAACCATAGATATATACACTAGATATCGCATACGGACCCTGAGCATGCGTCAATAGCGCCGCCACATTTGTACAGTGCTCCCAGGACAAATGTCATTCAACCGCACTAGTCAAGACTAAGGCCAATGTGAAGATGCTGGACTTTAGCGCTGTGTATGGGTGTAGTAACGAGCAAACAAAGAAAACAAAACATAAAGGCACCCCATTTCATAGGTAAGATTTCGTTTTTTTACGTTACGAACTACTGTGCTAAACAAGTGTTATTGATGATAATACAGTCTCTTACGGCACTGTTCATAAGGCAAAGCAGCACCAACTTGCACTGAATTCTAGGCTTATGCTTGGCTTTTGTTGAATAAAATAAGCAAACAATGTAAATGAAATGACAACAAGATGCTGCGGTGCTAGAAACTTGTATTATTGTCGGCTAAGAGAACGAGTCGTTCATAACGAAGATTCATTCACAAACTAATCGCTCCCTCCGTTAGAATGAGAAGTGAAAGCGGGAGAGGGTGTGTGTTTCAGGACACGGATTAGATCAAATTTAACAGGGAGGGAGGATAATACATTTCCATGCACACAAACACATGCTCTTTGTTGGCATTGCCCGTGCGGTCACTTATCCATCGATATAGAAAAGTGATGTAAAATTATAATTTTCATAATTAAAAAAAAAAAAATTGCATACTGACCACCGGGAAAACTCACAATCATAGATATATGTATATATGTCTATATATCTTTGGCTCTGGGTGGCCAGTCCTTCACTGCACCTTACTCCCACATTCATTTCAAAGGAGCGCTACCCTGTACTAAAATGGCGGCTCTATTGACGCATTCCTTCCAATAGACAATAATAGCGTAGGCGGCATCTAATGTAAATATCTATGTATTGAAACTACAAGAATAAAACAGAAACAAAAAAAATCGAATTTAAAATAGTCAGTTTAGCAGTGTAAACTATTTCTAAATTGAACTGAAATTGCAATGTAATTTTTTTATCTGAATGAGTTAATTCGACATGTTTTTTTTGTTTTGTTTTTCAGAGTACACAAAATTTTTTACTGGAATCCTGAAAAAACTTGTAAAACATAATATGAATCAATGTACACAGCTTGCATGGGACCCTAATAATAGCAATGCTGAATTATTATATCTATATATCTAATGCTGTTTCCCAGTGATGGGTTGCAGCTGGAAGGGCATCCGCTGCGTAAAACATATGCTGGATAAGTTGGCGGTTCATCCCGCTGTGGCGACCCCAGATTAATAAAGGGACTAAGCCGAAAATAAAATGAATGAATGAATATCTAATGCTTATCTGTGGTATTGTTAAATTGGGACCATATATACACCTAAACGCCACAAAGCAACTGTCCACGGTCACGACCCTTCAGGAAAACATAAATAAAAAGCCTGTCTCATGTGGCAGAGTGCAAGGAGTTTATGCAAAACGGGTGAGTTTACAGGCCAATCAGAGCGCGGGTCACATGCAAAATACAGGGAGTGCTGACATCGGATTGGCCGATTTTACATCCTGACGTAGCCACAACCTGACGAGGCCCCACCCTAACTGCAATACAGCACTGGAGGAAGCAGTCAAAACACAAAACCCCTCAACATTTAATAACGCCACACTCACACGGTCTGATAAACAGTTCTCAAATATTTGACGCCTATATACATGTCATGACGAAAGAAAACATTTAACAAGGCGGTCATTTAAAATAGTACACATTTGGTAATAAAATAAACTCGCGTCAGAATTAAAGCCATGCACATGTTCCAGAAAAAAAAAAATAATCAAAACACTTACCAAATCTTCATAAGATCTCGGGTGTTCATTTCCTTCCCAATCCAACCGACGTGGAAGGAGCTTTCGGGAAAAAAATATATATAAAATAAATCGGTTAAATAATGGCGGAAGAACCAAGTTATCCTGATAATAACATCAGCGCAAAATGTAAACAAGCTCAAGGCGAGCGCTAATGAAGAGTGTGATCTTGTCAATTCCGTGATTCAATCCAAGAGGAAAGAAACACACTGACGGACGGGCATAAAGGCTGAAGTAATCGAGCAACACACCTGATTTTCCTCCAGCTCACACACCAGAGCCTGCAACAGATGAGAACGGGCTGTGTTTCAGTGCTCTCGTCCAGAAGAGCATCATTTAAAACACTGTACTCTTATTAAAAGTCTCGATGACTAAAGTCAACTCACCTCGGTCGCTTTCCGACACGGCCCCGTGCTCAAATAGCGCGATATCAAGTAATATAACTCTGCGAAAGGACACCGCGAGAGGGTTTAGCATTTGATTTACGACACAGAAACTATTAAAGTAGCTGTTAATAACATCCCTAAATGTTACTTTTTGTGGCTTACCCGATTCGAGGGGTGAAATACTCCCATTTCTGGCTGTAGTATCGGCCATAGCTCAAGGAGTAGGGTGTTTGGAGACGAACTTTATATGCAGTTTGTAAATTATATGATTATTTAACGTCGATTGTAGGCTTCGTGCGCCTCCACGATTGCTCCCGCTTTATGTTCGGCCAGTTTTCGGTCGCCATTGGAAGTATGAGGCCTGAGCTCACAGCTACTTCCGCTTGAACGGCGGAAGCAGGGGGAGGGGTATATCTAACCGCTCGTCTGCTTCATCAAAACAGAAGCCACGCGGAGATTTAAATTTCCCAACGTTCAGCGTAAATTAGAAACATTCATTTTTCACGTCGTTCCAAACGAATAGCTCCTAAAAGAGCGACGAAAACCCGCGTTCGCGCTCAGACAAGGTCTGACGGCTGCTTCGTGACGTCACGCGGAATGGCGACAGCAGAACCGTTCGTCTTTTGTCTATAAAGTAGTCGGACGGTTTGAATAATATTTGAAGATATGCAAACAACCAAAACTCGCTACTCCGCTACTTGTTATCACATTTTATATGGGATTACGTGATGTACTAATCCAGTGATAGAACCGTTTAACAGACTGTATACATAAAGTTACACTGGCTCCCGAAATATTAAAACACTTAAAATGTGTCAGTCTCTTTGAATGACAAAGCTCAAAGCAAGTGTTTTTTTTAAAGAGTTAGCGCAAGGACACATTTGTTCCATGCAAAACATCTAGCTAAATAAGCTATTCATATTGTTTCTAACCAACCTCGAACCTGCTGACATTTTCTTTTTGCTATTTCTGCACAGAATTTTGTTGAAAATCTGAGGGTTTATGCGGCATGATTTTGACAGTATAGCTTACTAAACATTTAACACACTAAATAAAAAAGAATAACTTTTAACATTTTTTATTTAAGGTTTACAATGCAAGTCTCTCAGACCGAAGGTATTACTTTACAAACCGTATTGTACATAAGTCATATGAACATTTGCATTTTATCCAATAAAACGAAATAAATAAACCTTTAAATAGACTTAATAATGGGGGCCTCCAAGTATGTATTCGACTTGTATATCCGCATACATCAAGTGATAAAATATTTAGATTTTATAAACATATACTGTACATCATGGTATTCTGTAAAGCTGCTTTGAAAAATAAAAAATGGAAGCATAACAAAAAAGACAAATCTGAATGTTACTTCTGAGGTATATAACTAGTTATCTTTCCTTTTTTTGTGGCATTTAGTGTTAGGATACTTAAAGAGTCATTGTCTATATGTAGTTAAAGCTTTTAAATAATAAAAAATATATAATTCAAATCCATTTCTTTAGCACTTTTCACAACACATATCTCGACAAAGTAGCTTTACAGAAAATGCATGTTTTTGTAATACAGAGAAGTCTGATATCAGAATACCTGTGAAGACAAAGTCCTTGTAGGGCAAACGTACAGTATAAATCATGTATTAATTTGATTAGAAATGATTAACCCATTAAAGCAACAATTAGCTGTGAGCATAATGATTAGAATTTGATCTGGTTTATAAGATCAAAATACACAGCATGAAGTATTAATAACTATGGTCTCAATAAATGGTCAAATGGTGATTAGAAAACCAGAAGTGAAAGTTTTTATGATAACTGGTCACATACTTTTAGCCTGACCTTCAAAACGGTAAAATCATACAAATAAAGATGGGCAGCCCCTAAAATTCTTGGACGTTTATTTGTCAGTAAATATGACAAATTATTCAAAGTTCATGCAGATGATACATTAGCCCAAATCTTTTGATTAAATGAATTTTCAATGTGATTTCTAAATATATTTCTATAAAAAAGGGACGGAAAATATATTGCCTATATTAGACTGTTTTTAATCCAAAAACAACCTTAAGAATTTTTTTTTTTTTTGAGTAGCAAATCAGTGCATTAAAAATTAATTCATACGTGACACTGGAGTACAGACGCAGAAAAATCCAGCTTTATCATTTTATTCAAATAATAAAAAATCCATTTTAATTATGTTCTCCCCGTGTTCGTGTGCGCTATAGGTGAATCGGGTAAGCTAAATTGTCCGTAGTTTATGTGTGTGAATGGGAGTTTCCCAGTGATGGGTTGCAGCTGGAAGGGCATCCACTGCGTAAAACATATGCTGGATAAGTTAGCGGTTTATTCCGCTGTGGCGACCCCAGATTAATAAAGGAACTAAGCCGAAAAGAAAATGAATGAATCCATTTTTATTGTAAAAAAAACAGCACATTAATGTTTGGCTGTTTTGGTTTATTAAAAATGCTGCCTTTGTTAGAAGAAAAAAAAATATTAAAATTTTTGGCCACACTTTATTTTGATGGTCCGTTTGTTGAATTTAAGTTGCATTGCATCTACATGCCAACTAATTCTCATTAGATTATAAGTAGACTGTTAGGTTGGGGTTAGTGTAAGTTGACATGTACTTGCAAAGTTTCTTATAGTCAGCTAAATGTCTGTTGAAGGAGCAGTGTCAACAGATATTGAGCAGACAGTCTACTAATACTCAAATAGACCATCAAAATAAAGTGTTACCAAATTTTTTTTTAAATATAATTTATCTAATGACTACATGCACATTGCAAAGATACTGTAATAGCAATTTCACAGCCCATGGAATACTTTTATTTAATGTATTTTTCATATTAGCATTGTTTTATGTAACTTATTTTTTTTGTTCCATTTAGCCATAGGAAAATAAAAACAAGGGCAAAATATTAAGGTGAAATTACAACTATTTTATTGGCATGTCAACCAATCATTACAGATACAACTACATAAAAATGGGAAGAAAAAGAAAACTGTACAGATGTACTTTTAACCTAAAAACCTTGAGTGATTTAGCTACTGCTGGCATGTTCACAAAAATGAAATTACAGTAATTTTTTGTATAATGTCAGCTACAACCTGCATGTTTAACACTGTAACACAGCTCTGTCATTAGCTTTGCTAACACACACAATTCCATTTTTCATCCTCTTAAAAGTACCATCACATACTGCATATAGAAATCATGAAAACCTTTTCACAGCAGCTATACAACATTATTGCAATGCTATCACCACACAGACAAAAGTAAAAATCACACATCAGATGAGTGTTCCAGTACTAGCGAGCAGGATCATTAATTAAAAGCTGTTGATTCATAAAACGGTTTGAATAAAGAGGTTTCAATTTACAGCTTACAATCAATCCCACAACCCCCCCCCCCCCCCAAAAAAAAACAAAACAAAACAATAAAACAAAGCATTTTCTTACAGAACCCCTTCCAGAACAATACAGGCTACATACAGGTGTCCCTCATATTGCCTATGGAATGTTAGTGTCTCAGGCAAATGCTCCCAGTTTCAATTGAATGACTTAAGAAATTTCATTTTTAAAAAGGTTTAAAAATGGCACAAATCACATTAACTGTCGCAACCGGTTCCACTCCTCTACCAAAACAAAGAGAAAAAGTCGTTAGCGGTTTCAAGATTGCAATTCTTCTTCAGGAAAATCTGGAGTGGGAAAAGATGGAATCTCTCTAACGCTTTTCTCTTGAACACAGTCTATAAAATGAGCTTCGAATTTTGAACTACTAAAACAAAACCTTTTCTTTTTTTTTTTTTTTTTTTTTAGAAAATAGTCAATAAAAATATTCCTCTGTATTGTACAAGAAAAGAGGTATGGGAGCTCTGGTGAAATAATATTAACGTTATTCAGCCTTTTCGTCGTCGCCTCCTGCCTCTCCATTGTTCTGTAAAAAAAAGGAAATAAAGTATAAACAAACAAAATGCATGTTTTTAACAGACTTGGCAACAAAACCCCAAAAACTACACAAACAAAATACACGTTTTTAACAGACTTGGCAACAAAACCCCTAAAACTACACATTTTCCACAGTACTCTGTACTGAGGCACCGAGCTCAATATCATACCAGAACAGTACAGATTAATTATTCTAATGTGATCAGAGAATGACTTACTTCATCAGCTTTGGTTTCTCCGTTCTCTGCTGGAGTTTTCTCCTCAGCCTCTGGCTTTGCGTCCTCTTTCTTCTCCTCTGGTTTGGCCTTTTCTACTTCCTTGGCCTTCTTTCCCCGTGCAGGTGCTTTCTGTAACGTTCCAGAAAAAAACCACACACGCACAATTAAGCCATTGATTAAGATGTTTTATTAACTCTAATAAAGCTTATTTCCTTTTATCTACCTTTGGCTTAGGCTCAGACTTTGTCGTTTGGGGTTTCTGTGAAAGAACCATGTGTTAGCCAGGCGCGTGATAAAATTGTAACTAATTATGAAATTATAGAGTCTGACAAAACCAACTTACACCCTGAAGTCTCTCAGACCGTCTCTTGGGCTGTTTATTTGAAGAAAAAAAAATAATAATAATAAGTTAAGGAAACAAAACAAACAAGTAATGTAACAGTTGTGTTCATGAATGTGTTAAATGCCGCAGTAAAAGGAGGCAAACTTACCCCAGCTGCTTCAGTGTCATTGTTAGCCTGTACCAGAGAAAACAGAAGTGGTTAGTGGTTGTGCACATAGATTGTTGACCGAGGGGGCAGGTTTTGTACCCCCACAACTCCCCCCTCCAAACTTATGCCCAATTATGTAATCTGAAAGTCACTGTGGGGGAGGGTTGGAGGAATCTGGGTCTTGTAAAACGTCCAGATAATTTATCGTACGAGAACATAAACACACAAATATAACATAAAACGGCTGAAATAAATAAAGTAAATCAAATTGCAATTGTTTGCTGATGACACTAGTTTATTTACAGTAGCTCTGAGGTAATAGCGACGTTACCG
Source organism: Danio jaintianensis (assembly GCA_903798115.1). NCBI lineage: Eukaryota > Metazoa > Chordata > Actinopteri > Cypriniformes > Danionidae > Danio > Danio jaintianensis. The sequence goes on along the minus strand of CAIGQV010001438.1, from coordinate 1,195,614 downwards.
AAAAGGAAAAAAAATTCCACACTGAGGTAGTTTGGAGGGGGGAGGGGAATTGTAGCTCCGCCTCTACCGACCAAACTCGTTCATTTCGACGAGTAAATACACTAAACGTCGATACATTTCGTACAAAATTGTGAAGGTGAATCAAGTTTTCCTTACTGAAAACGAAAACGGGAGGTTATTACATTCTGCATTTAATTAAATCCACGAAAAAGTACGCGAACTTTCTTAAACCACTTTACAAAGTCCACTTCAAAGGTCAAGTGGGAAGAAATTCAGGTGGTATACGCATGTTAAAAATTATACTGATTTTGTTATCCCAGCAGGTTTAGCCCCTTTGGATGGTTAAAAGTGTTTAAGTCCAAAGGCAGCCATGACGCTCAAGGCTATAGTGTGTATGTGTCCTACTCGAGAGCCATATGGAGTGCACAACACGCCACTACACATGTATTTACAGTTACACAACAAGGTCTTAATAATCCCACATAATACCTTCAGACCTACAACTTTAATAAAGTCGCGTGTATACGGTCAAAAAGACACGAAACATAGCAGTTCAAAAAGAAAACATTAGCAGGACAAGGTCTTTTCTCAGAGGAATAACATGTCCAAACGTTACGAGGTTACACCCCTTTGTTTGATCATTACCTAGGGTATTCTAGACACGATTTTGATATCAAAATAAAGCAATGAAAGCTCCTTGCGTCGTGAATTTCTTTAAATATCCACACGCTGTCGACAGAACCATTGCACAGCTCTAAGTAAAAAGGCGCCAGATTCATGCCACCGACTCACATGCCCTAGATTACAAATTAACACATGCACCAACGCAATCAACACTCGAATAACTTTACACAAAGCTCCACAAAGACATATATATTGAATTACCGCATGTTAATAAAAACCAAATTACAAAACAGTATAAAATATCGAGTATTTCTGTACTTACTTTGCTCCTTTTAGGCATGGCTGCTTAAAGCTTGAATGCTTTTAGATGAAAAAAGGAAATAAATTACAGCAGCTTATGCACTGATTAGTAAAGTGTAAGAACCAGGTCTAGGAAACACTGAAGCAAGCTTAAATGTTCTATCGGAACAGAAACTAGCTGAAACCGGATTGGATCTCCCCTTTCTATATTCTTTTCATTATAGCACTAACCTGATGCAGGCTACGCTCCGCCCCTCCTGAGCGGCGATTGGCTGAAACGTCCTGGCAACCACATTTCAAACCAAAGCAAAGTACCTGTTTGGATAGGTTGAGGTGCCAATCACAGATTTGCTTGTATATACTTTAGGCGCCACTCTTAATAGTTTTTTGTATCTGTGCGCTTATAAATGTAACATTTAACAGCGGAAGTATTGATTACATATCCACGCGTTGCAAACGATTTAAATGCATTTAAAGAAATTCGCAGCTGAAGCAAAAGCAATACTTTTTGTCCTACAAACATGCAGTTTTTAAACATAGCCGAATGCCATTGCATGTTTTTAGACAATATAAGTGAATAATAAGCGTGCAATCTAAGCAACCAGTTTGAAACGGCTATAGTCTGTTTGAATAATTGGGGGTGGATCAGGCTGATGAAAAGAAAATGGCTGCCGGGTTTAACTGGTTTCTTGTACTGAGCTCTGTGTTTCTGTGCAACATCGTCAAAACATTCCTGCCGTCCATTTCTTCATTTGTAAGTACTCGATTGAAACGAGCTTTAGGGACGCTTAAGCACATACATATTTGATTTAAAACGCGTTTTCGTTGTTTTCGTCCACAATGCACAGTGATACAGCATGTCTGCTACCCCTACCGGAGCTTCTTGTAGGCACAGCAAACAAAAGCTGCCCTGTTAAACAAGCACAATCTCTTTATTTTGCTTTGTTCTAAACCACTCACAAATTACATTCAGTTATTTTACCAAGCAAGCGTTTTATATGAGGTATTTTTGCTTTGACACATCAGTAAATAAACAGTACAATTCTACCATAACAATGCCATGCTATTTTGTTTTTACATATATGATGTTTCTGAACTACTGTTTATTCATATTACATGCTGTTTTGTGTACATGGTACTTAAACATAGATTCATCGTGTTTTATGTTTTTCTTAAATATAAATCACACACTTTTAACACATACATGTTCTGAAACATTCAAGTACATGGTTAGTTACATGCCTAGATTATTATTATTATTTTAAGCAGTAATAACGAAATTCAGAGTACTGTTGCTATGGAGGAATTGTGGAGCGACGTTTAATTTAACAATATTTATGCTTTTTGATGACATTTTTGGGATATTCAGTGTAAAAAGCTGAGTTTATAGTATTAAATGAACACACATGTGTATATTCTAATTATTTGTGTTTGTTCTCATAGTTGTCAAAGATCTTCCAGAAAGATGCTGATCAGGAGATGGAGATGAGGACTGAGATCCAGAACATGAAGCTGGAGTTGTCAACCATCAGCATGATGGACGAGTTTGCCAGATATGCTAGACTAGAACGCAAGATCAACAAGATGACTGATCAACTGAAAACTCTTGGTAAATAAAACACGATGTTCTTATTTTGCGCATTAAATGCATATGCAGCAAAGTGGTGGATCAGGCGACAAGCTACAATCATTGCTTTCTGACCAGCAAACAAGTGGTTTACACATTAAGAAACCCACAAACTAAAGCAGCCAAAATGTGTTGCAACATGTATAATATTGATTCCAGAGAAAACAAGGAGCGAAGGGCAAGTGTTAAGATGTTTACAGCCAACAGAACACCTTATTGGAAGCAGATGAAAGTCAAAATAGCATCAAAGCTTTGAAAATGTACCTTTGTCCACTTTTAAGTAAGGTGTGAACAAAGAAACCAAAAGTTTTTTCACTTTGCCCTGGAGAATTCAGAAGTCTCAGCCCAAGTGTGGAAAATGGCAGGTGGGTTTCAGATAACGGCTTCAGTGTTCATGAAGGAAGACAAATGGCTCAGCTGCTGCCTGTTGCTGTCCTTCATGTCCAGCGTATTCAGTTTATTGTGGGTAAAATTGATAAAGCTTAGTTTACCCACATATCAAAATGGTCATGACTCATGCTTGTCCTTATGATGTTTCAAACTCATAAGGCTTTTGTTCATTTCCCAAACAAACCTGAGAGATATCAGTCCTTCCATTGAATTGTGAAACATTTACTTTATACAATGAGAAGATTTAATTTAGTGTTTTATTCTCATATAAAACTTGATTGATTCTATACACATACATAAAGCACATCAAATATCACATGCGGAAGTTCAGTCATACTTGTTTGGCACAAGAAGGGATCTTAATGTTTGATAAGCAAACATGATTGTCTTTTTACAATATCTTTATAAGCAAAAATATGTAAATGTACTTTATAAATAAAATATCAATAAAAATAATAGTGTTTTGAAAAATGCTTAGATTTTTGTGTAAAACTGCTTTTTGAAACCTCAATTACGTTGCTTTCATAATAATAATAATTATTATTATTATTTAAATTTAAATATTTTTTTCTTTAGCATAAAATGAAAACTCTGGAGTCCATGATATGCATGTTGCCTAATCTGGATGTCTGTTTTACATTTAAGATGCGAGTAAGTTACAGTTAAAGAGTAAATAACTGTAAATGTTCGGCTTGGAGCAGACATGCCATCACAATTTCTACTTAAAAGAATACTATACTACTAAAGAGTAGTATAAAAAATAGCATGATCTGATATAATGTAGTATGAATTGTGTATATGTAATTTGCTACATCTATAAAGTGATGGAAAATTTTGAAAGTGCATTTGAAGTGTTTAAATTTGAGAAAAATGTGTAAGAACTGTGCATACAAAGCTCCAACACTTGTGTGTGCCAAAACAACATTGTAAGTACGACTTGGTCTTCCATGTCAGATCAGTGTGCATGTTTACTACAGGCAATACAACACTTGTGTGTTGCACTGCTGACTCTAATGAGATTAGGCCTACGTTGTACTGCCTGTAGAAATGCACACCTTGACCAGACGTGGAAGAAAAGATCTAGGCTAACATAGTCATATATACACGTTGTTGTTTTTTTCCAAGTGTTTTTGGAGCTTTCTGAAGCCTCTCCTCCTTTCAAATGCAGTTGAAAATGGCCTCCTTTCTCTTGCTCCAACTTTGTAAATGGAGAATCCTTAAGGCCACAGTATACTTCAAACTAAATCGAACAAAATCTGGCCAAAATTAAGTTCTTTTTCAGTTCGCTTGGCAGTTAGAAACAGCCCACCAAAGCTATTTTTTGGGGGGAGTTCATTTTGGTCCTAAACACCTTTGAGCTGCCATTGGTCCGTGACGACTACACAGTCGGTTGGTGTGTTCTGGAACTCCACCTTCTTAGATGTGCTTCGTATCCACAGAGTTCACTTCAGAATCAGACAGGAGAAAAATATCCAACACAACAGCACCAAGATAGCAACGCGAATACACTGGAGGGTGGTGTAGCACAGCTGGTACAGATGTATTCACACCTTTACTGTCACTCATGGAAAGACTTGCATCATTCCTCATCTAAACATTGTTCCAATCAGTATCTGTCCATGGCTAATATAAAGCAATGACATGGTGCTTCTCGTGGAGAAGGCTGTTTGTCAGATATTTATGAAACGGTTCTTCTCTCTCAGCCGCCATCCTCGTGCAGCGTGTGGGTATTGGGAGTGTTTGAAAACAGTATACTATCACTCAGCCTTTACGAAATGGTTTCTGCTCTCAAATGAAGAACGAAAAAGAACTTTGTTTGAAGTATACCAGAGCCGTTACCTCCCATAGGTTCTGTTTAGACTGACTAGAAACCTCCAGGCCTTCCAGCCAAGTTGGATTATTATTTAGGATTATTCTTAATATCAAATAGAGATCTACTGCTATGATCCTTATGCAAGAGCAGTATTTCAGACTTTTTGCAAATTTAGTAAGTTTCACTTATCGGTACTCACCCAGCTCCAGTCTACTAATGGGCTGGTGAGTTGAATCAGGTAGACCCAACAAGAATTTCAGTACTAAGAGGTTTCTAAAACAGCTTAGAAAACTGCTGTCTTAAAGCCTTATTAAATTGTGATGTTATGGTGAGGAAGTTCTATTAATAACAAAACACTAGCTTTTTTTTTTTTTTTTTTTAAATGCAGTAATTCTTAAATCTATTTTATATTTGTTAATCCAAAACAAACTTTACAAACTGCTTTTATTTCATGTTAGAATAGCCAAGGGAGCTGGCATGGTGGAAGCATGTTTTATATTTTGAATATGAACCCTCTTTGATTTTGTTTTTTTTTCTTTCTTTATTTTACAGTTAAATCCAGAACGGCACAGCAAGCAAAAATGAAGTGGATTGTAAATATTGTATTTTACATTCTTCAGGTGAGTGAGAAACTTTTTATTTTTTTATTTTTTATTTTTATTTTTTTTTTACTTCAGTTTAAGCCTACTTTATCATATTTGTACTCCAGTTTGTAAGGCCTCTAAACAGTCACACGTTTGCTGAAAAATCTGTAGTACACAATCTTCTACATGCTCTTTCTCCACTGATTGATGGGTTAACCAACAAATGTCAGTCACTCAGCATTTACTTTTAATAATGTTAAAGTTAATATGTATTAGTTAGATTATAAGCCTTACAATTTTGTTGGAGTGCAGTGCACTATTCTGTACTTTTTAATGGCTTGCATCTTGTACATATAGCCAAATTGCTTGTCGCTGGAATATTCACTGGCATCGCTCAGGTAATCTTTATGTTTGTAATATTTATACTTTTTGCTAATTAAAAACCACCTCATGTGGATTTTTATAATTCTGAATCTGCGTCTCATTTTGGAGGCTGCTGCTGTCCTCTGGAGGTCATGTTTGCGGTCGCAGCAACATGCATTGATGCAACCTTCAAGACTAAAATGAAATACTCTGTATTTTCCACCAAGGTGCTGAAATATAATTGGGTAAAAAGGCAGTGGGCCGGTTGTAGAGGCCAAAATACAGACAGACAGTTTCAAAAGTGAATAACTGACTTTAGCATTGTTTGTCAAACAAATGTTTACTTAGCATGTTTCTTAAATATCTGCAAACATATTAAGGTATTTCTATGATTAAGAAGACTTAAAAACTTTCATACAGCACTTTAAGTACCAATTCCCACTATTAACTAGTGGCTTATTACCTGCTTATTATTAAGGTGTTGGCTGTTCAGTATAAACATAAACTTATGTATGATCCTATTCCACATCCATAGTCCTACCCAATTCCCGAACCCAAAACTTTACTAACTTTTTTTAATAAGCATAAAATGTGTACTTTATTGAACTAAAGGGCTTAGTTAACGGTTTGTTAATAGTAGGAATTATACATTCAAGTGTGACTGTTACTTTTAATGGAAAGTGTTTTTAAAAATAAACTTCATTCTTACACCAATATAAGAATGCTTTCACACCATAAGTATAAAAAAGCCTCAGGCTGAAGGGAATCTAGATTCACATCTGTAGAGTAGAGGGTGCGACTCAAACAAACATTTTAGTTCTGGCTGCCATTCTAGGTTGTTTGAAGAACATTGCATAAGAGAAGATAGTTCAACACTATTGACTGAACACACATGTTGACTTAAAACACAAATGGTATAATGTTTAGCTTATTCTTCTTTTTTGCTTCTTTAGCACATGGTTAGATTTGATCATCAAAGGTCAGAAGTAAAGAGATTGAAGGAATCTGACCCGAGTTGTCTAATCTGACTTCTTCACCACATACTGTAAATATCAGCAACTGCATCAAATGTCATATTTTGTCCTTATATGCTCTGTATATTCTTCATCAGGAAATGCCAGGAGTATTGTGAACATTTGGAGAAAATGCATAAAAAGATATATTCAAAAATGTAAATCAATGGCTAATAAATTAAAGTAAAATTAAAATGTTTTATCATTGATGAATATACCAAACATTGAATGAACAATTAAAAAATAGACTAGAAAATTGATTAAAACATGAATACAAAAAATTCAAGTAAATGAATAAATATAGTATTAGGAAAAATCAGTAATGTAGTTTAGAAAAGGAAGTGTCTCTAGACCTGTTTATAGCATTCATAGTTTATGGTCGCATTTTGCATTTTAGGATCCCTCACATTAAGGTGAATTCTTAGCTTAAAGACTGAAATACCCTGTTGTGTATCATATTACAGGAACCATAAAAGCCATTTTAAATATGACATTCAAACAAGAGTTTTGATTTTTAGTTCAATAAACACTTCTTGCACTTCTCAGGCGGGAAAACTCTTATAAAAAAATAAAATACTCATGTAGGTGCAGACATGACGTTAGTAAATTGGGGGCCCTAAGCAATTCTAGCCATGGGGCCCAACAGTCAAAGTAATAGTAAAAGTAATAAATTCTGGTTTTAATAATTACATAAATTAAACTGATAAACTGTTTTTCATATATAATTTATAGCTATTTATTGGGGGCCCCCATATCTTATTGGTTAAATTCACCCCTGCATACATCCATCACCTATTCAATTTCTCTCATAATGTTGCCATGTTGTGTTGTGTGTTGTTAGGCGGCCCTCATGATCTCGCTCATACTGAAGTATTATGCAGACCCCGTCACAGTGGTGCCCAGTAAATGGATCGCTCCACTGGAGAGACTAGTAGCCTTTCCTTCTGGAGTTGCAGGTTTGTCTCAGTCTCATTTGTGTGTGATGGAAGAAACTGATTTAATAAATACACGGCTCAAATGACCACTGCATGAAAAATGTAATTAAGTGTGAAGTATTACAAAATAAATGTTGCTGCTTTATCTCAGGTGGTGTTGGAATCACATGCTGGCTTGTTGTATGTAACAAGGTGGTGGCCCTCATTCTTCAAGCTGTCAGTTAAACGAAACTGTCAACATAAATGCACCGTCACTGGATTTTCCATACAACAACATGCTCATGAATGGTCTAAACTCAGTGAGTTGTTTTTAAAAAAAAAAGTCATTTACTGTTCCGTTTAATGGTTCATGTCTAGTGTTTTTAGTCTTCAGTTCTTGATTAATGCCATTTAAATATCCTAATTTACTAGCTAAATAAAGTAAATAATAAAAAAGCAAGCATTCCGAACAAATCACAGAATAGTGATTGAATCTTTATAATGTCATTTTATTTTTGTGACCAGCAAAATGTTTTGTTTTTATTTATTAATTGTACCATAAATGTGTATTTGGGGTTGCTTTGGTGTTAGTTTTTTTTTTTTTTTTTTTTTGTCAGTGTTACAAATCTATTTATTGATTTTGTTTATTGAAGAACAATGTCCAGACATCAATAAATATGTGAATGAAAAATTACATACAGAGTTTTACCGCTTTTTTCTTTTACAATAAAAAGAAAAAGTCTTTTGCAAATCCCTGGATGGTTACTCATATAATTAGTCTTATTTTATTTTACAGTCTGCCTAAAATATTGCAAACAAACAATTGTTCTTATGTTTTAATTAAATATATTAAATTTTCAATTAAAGGGCACCTATGATGAAAATCATCTTTTTGAAGCTGTTTGGACAGAACTGTGTGTAGGTATAGTGCGTCCACAGTCATATTGGGACGATATAAAGACAATAAGTCTCTTTTTTTTATTATTATTTATTTATTTATTTTTTCCTAATGTTAAAATAGGATCCACATCCATCCCATTTTAAGGCCGACTGCAACCGGACATAGGAGTGCGGTTTCCCCGCCCACCGATTTGATTGACAGCCGCGTATTAACATGTCTCCGTAGTAACGCGTATAGTCATATCAACAAGACCGGGCGTGCGCAAAGCAACCAGGATTAAAAGATCTGTTGAGCTCACTGTGATCATCAGTCATCATCAAGTGTGATCAAGAATGAGTTTTACAAGTTTAAAATGTTTTTAAAACAGTGCTTGTTTGTAATGAATTACAGCGATTTTACTGTCTTTATCACCACAGCTGCGCGTCAGCACAATTATAAAAGAAAACGCTTCAATGCCGGTTTGTGGACGTTAAATCAGGTTTATATTGTACATTAGCACAACAGATATCCATACAGCAGTGTATATTATTTAATATTAATATGTGTATCCTGTCACATTTGTCGTGCAAAAACAGTGCAAAGTTAAACGTGCACTCTGTGTGTGCGCATGCGTGAACTTTGTAACGACAATGGGTACGTTTACATGGACACCAATAATCAGATTTTAATGCTATTAAGACAATACTCTGATTAAGAGTCTACCATGTAAACAGCGATTTTTGATTAATTTATTCAGATTAAGGTCATAATCGAACTAAAGAGAAATCAAATTAAGACGTGGAGTATGCCGATTTTTGTCGCATTATTGAAGTGCAGTACAGACATGTAAATACTGCAATCAAACTAACGTTATTACCGTCATGTAGGACTTTTTGCCGAGTTTTGCGACAGGATAGTCCACACATACAGTTGTTTGACACTATTCTCTGCACCTGCCGAGTCAGTGAAGACCACAGACACATTCACCGCGAAATGCCGAGGTTTTTGAAGTGAAAGTGCCAAACTGCAGTTAAAGTTGACAAATTAAAAATGAAACACTCGAAATTGCAGGAAACTCCGGAGGAAATGTGGATAGCGTGGTGACGCAATGACATTAATCGAATTATGTGCTTTAACATGTAAAACGGGATCATGAAAGGAACATTCATAAAGCAACTCATGTAAATGCCTTAATCTTATCATTGTCTTAATTAGATTAAGGCAAATCATTCGTTTACTGATGACCATGTAAACGTAGTCATTGTGTGTGACTCGTTGCAGAAAGACTTGAATTAACTCCACAACAAATACATCAAATAATCATTGATACAAGTTCTTACTGTAGTATTTCTCACAAACGTTACATGAGATCTGCTTTCTTCATGTCTGTCACTGCCGAGGCGGAGATTGAGGCACACTCTGACAGGCATGTGGAAACGGTAGGCGGGGAGAACTAGCATTAAAGGCACAGGCAACAAAAACAGCTACAATGTGTTCAAAGCAGAAAATTCCAATGTTTTGTGACAGACACATTCTGGAGACACAAAAGACGTATCTTAAATCTTGAAAAGGGGGTAAAATAGGTGCCCTTTAAAAAGCTGGGTAGAGAAAGTTTTAACTTCTAAATTCTCTTCAGTGGCAAAACACACAAAATGCATTTTTTTCCATTCCAATGCCCTATTTTTTCCCTTTGTTTTTTAGTGTAAACACGATTTGTAAATGTGTGTGACACACTTCCTTCTTGCGTCTTTTAAAGCGCTGAGATCTAAAGCGCTTAGATGCTGTCAAGTAGAAAGAATTATAACTTTTTACGACCACATCACAGTGAGCGTTTTCAAATCATTAATATGAAAGTTTAGCGTAATTGCTCATGCAGTGAATTATGGGATTAAAAGCAACACACAGAAAGCGTTAAGAGCGTCAGAAAGGTTGAGCATTTCTTGACAAATGTAAATGTCGAATGTAAACGTCGAGCAAAAAATGCCAGCCAATAACCAATCACTATGAAAAGGAGGGAAGACAAGATTTTAACTTATGTTTCCGAGTGTTTGTGTAACGGGATTACTGTGCTAAAATCACTTACTTGTAGTCTACTATGAGAATGTATTTCTTCACACTTTTACACAAACGTATTACTGTATGTTTTCTTACAGTAGTAACCTATAGATTACATACGCTGGGGAAAATAGAAAAATAGTAAAAAAATTATATAAATTTATATATAAATTAGAAGTTTAAAAAAAATTATAAATAAAACTGTTAGGCAATCTACACTCCAAAATAAAAGTGCAAAAACGGGGGTGTTCTCTCCCCAAGGGGTTCAAAGAGAACATTAATTAATATGGACTTTTTAGATTCAAATGCGTACTATTTTAAGGTACAGACCCAGCTTTAGTACAATTTGTATATGATAATAGACATGGCCAATATTCTCTTTTTTTTTTTTTTTTTTTTTTTTAAGGAAAGGAATAATAATTTATGCAGTCATGCACACGTTTTGACAGATAATATGCTTTGATAATATGATTTGATGCGTCACAAAAGTTGCAGACCTTTACCGATATCAAAATGCTTTTTTGATGCAAAATTATTTTAAATAGCCATTTATTAAGAAACCGGAATAGGCCTACTGTAATAAGAAAATTCGCTCTAAAAGTAAAACTTAATAAATTGCTAAATAGGCTACTCTTGACACAAGAAAGTGTAAAGCCTGCAGCCCACAACACGTGTAAAGTTATTCCGTATCATATTTTACAAACAGTTTACTATGAATTTTATGTAATTTTGCTTACATGGATAATTGAATATTATTCAGTTGATGTTATTACGCTGCTGTGCCGTCAGCTAATCGTTGCATTGCTGATCAGGATTTTGAGAATCGATAGATCTGTCCTTCACAACACACGCAGCGATCTCAGATCAGTTCATCCAGACATTTTAATCTGATTCGTGAACTTGTTTGAGGAACCAAATTAGCCAGAGATCAGTTATCAAGATTAAAAGATACAGGATCTGCAAAATCATCTTAGATCATTTAAGCGAGGTACGAAGAACAGACCCCAGGTGCTCAGTGACTGTCCAGATACCTCATGTTTTACACTGCACTTGAAAAAAAAAAAAAAAAACTATTCCTGAGGGCTGTCTTGCATATTAGACACACAAATCTATAGGAGAGGCTACTAAACTGCTTATAACACCTGTGAGGCTCATTCAGTTTTACCAGTGTTTCCAGGTTAACTTTATACTACAGTGTTTTATTATGACACAACAACTTAGAAACATGCATTTTTATGACTCCAACTATTAATTTACTTGTGTTCTTTGGGTCATTATGTTGTATCACGCAGCTTAAAGTTAAGAATTGCTTTTTGACACGCTCTCATAAAATGATTTGGTAATCTCTTGTCCAAGGGTCCGTTCTTCATACGTGGATTACTCAATTAGCTGGATTTGGTTATTGACGATTTTACACGATCCAGGATCTTTTTGTTCTTCATAGCAACAGATCTGGTTGCTCAAACCTGCTCGGAAGCGGGCTTATTTCATATAAACAGGATTAGATCGGGTCATTTCAAGCAAAGGTAAAAATGACAGTATGTACCGAATGCTGATATTTTCTTACAGTAGTAATAATTTTATAATATTTAATAAATAAAACTGTTATGCAATCTACACTCCGAAATAAAAGTACAAGGGGTTCGAAGAGAACATGGACTTTTTAGATACAAACGCGTATTATTTTAAGGTATACCAACCCAGCTTTAGTTCAATTTGTGTATGCTAATAGACATGGCCAATATTTTCGATTTGTTTTAAGAAATGATGCACACATTTTGACAGCTAATATGTCGGTGATTTAATGTTTTGCAAAAGTTGCAGACACCTTTACCGATATCGAAATGCTTTTTTGATGCAAAATTTAAGCAGCCATTTATTTAAAAACCTGAATAGGCCTGAAACTCTGCTCTAAAAGTAAAACTAAATAAATTGCTAAATACTCTTGACACATGAAAGTGTAAAGCCTACAGCCCACAACAAAAGTGGAAAGTTATTGTGTATCATATTTAACAAACAGTTTACTATGAATTTTAAATAATTTTTATATATGCTGACATGGATAATTGAATATTATTCAGATGATGTCATTACGCTGCTGTGCCATCAGCCAATCGTTGCATTGCTGATCATGATTTCGAGGATCGATAGATCAGTCCTTCACAACACACGCAGAGATCTCAGATCAGTTCATCCAGACATTTTAATCTGATTCATGAACTTGTTTGAAGAACCAAATTAGCCAGAGATCACTTATCCAGATTAAAATATACAGGATCTGCAAAATCATCTTAGATCATTTAAGCGAGGTACAAAGAATGGACCCCAAGTGTCCATTCCTTGAGGCAGCAAAGCAACACTCAGTCGTGTTTCTCCTTTCACCTGCTTCAGTTTTGCTGTGTTTTGTTTTGTCGCATCCCTTTATAAATGCCATTTTTGTTCATTCTTTAATCTCATAAATTGTCTGTAATCTCATGTTTCTTTGCGTTCTAAGCAAGTTTCTCACTCCTAAGTAAAAGAGTAAAAGATAGTAGAGCATTTTCTGCCTACAATCATCTATAAATCTTTCCATGGTTTACCATCTGCACCAGATCTTTATCAGCCTTTTCCAGCTTTGTACTCTCTAATGCAATGCATTGCTCACACCAGCCAATCATTCTTGATCAGGAACTGATTTGTCTGGAATCAAGCTTTGTGTAATATTATTTAAAGGGCAGGTCACCTGTGCAACCATACTTTAAAATCTCACTGATTCCAGTTAAATTTCGGAGGAGTAGTAACAGAAGTTTGCTTGCCTTTTACTTATTTCCCAATCGATGACCGCTCAATGCTCTCAATTGATTGTTGAATATTGGATATGAAAGTAAGCAATTCACTTTTTCCACATTCAATTGTTACACCCACTTAAAACCCCTTTATGGTGTATTGTTTGTCAAATTTTGAGGAAAACAATTAATTTATGGAAGAATTTATGTGGAAAATGTGAAGCACTGTGAATACTTTCTGGATGCATTGTACAAATATTGTGTTACTAGTTAATTAATCGGACAACATTTTATGAGTGATCAAAAGACATTTTCAAAGGGCCCATCCACTGTTTTGTACTGTATATATTTACCTTTTTGTCTTATGCGTTGTTAAAATGTCTCACTGTATGCATTACCACTGTTTGTGGTTAAAAAATACTTTTGTGAAATCCTACATATTATATTTTATACAGTTTTAGCACATTTTTACCAAGAACTATAGCTGCTTTGATAATATTTTAGGCCACTACATCTCGATTATTAAAAGCAAAGTTAACTATTGACCATAAATGACCATATACATTTCCAAGAAAAATCTATTTCATAAAATTTTGAATCAAATAATTTAAACATACAGAAATACAGGTTTGTGCTGCCTTTATACATTACTGTATCCTATTCTCTCATTTTCACTTATGGCTTTTCACTGGTCCGTCTAAATAAAAAAGCATAGTGTCAATTCATTTCACTTTAACATTTTCTTCACTGTTGACCGAATTTGACAAGGTTTTATGAAACTGAATTCAGCATTGCTATGTGGAATCGTGCAAAATAAAGTATAATCTGTCTATAATCCTTTGCACTATATTAATAAATTACATTTGCCTGACAGATGGGTGAAGGTTTGGCCTATTTATGGTGATCAAGAGGGTAAACAATCAGTGTAAATCAGTCGACCATAAGACAAGGCAGGTCTCGCTTGTTTGCTAAATTTGGGAAAGGTGCTTGGAAAATAGGTCACAACATATTCACGACTCAATAACCTGTCATGGTTTATTAAAGTTTCATCACTGATGCTAACATGAGCAGACTGAAGCGCCGTCCCTGATGATCTAGAACAGAAGACTTGTGCTTCTCCACAATGGCAGGCTAGCTACAGTTTTAAAAAATTGCCTTGAATATGTTTATTATTTTTTTATTTTTGTATAGTTAATAGGCTTCAGATTGATACAACAGTAGAATAGATTCCTTAAGCAATAGTTCAGTTCAATTCATATTTTTTCTATAGCGCTTTTACAATGTAGATTGTGTCAAAGCAGCTTAACATAGAAGTTCTAGTAAATTGAAACTGTGTCAGTCCAGTTTTCAGAGTTGAAGTTCAGTTTAGTTCAGTTCAGTGTGGTTTAATTTTCACTGCTGAAAGTCCAAACACTGAAGAGCAAATCCATTGATGTGAAGCTCCACAAGTCCCAAACCAAGCAAGCCAGTGGCGAGGAACAAACTTCACCAATCGACGAAAGTGAAGGAAAAAAACCTAGAGAGAAACCAGGCTCACGACCTTTCCTCCTCTGGCCAAACATCCTGTGCAGAGCTGCAGTCTAGGCGCCGGAGGCTGGGGAACGCTGGATGTCCATCATGGAGAAGCTGCAGGTCACCGGCTGGTGTACAGGCTGGCCCACAGGATCAGTGCAGAGGAATCATGCTCTCCACTCCTCCATGACCACCACAGCATCTGCTCAGGATACGGCCTGGTCCAGGATTATGGAAACCTCGGAAATAATAAAAACAGACTGAGATGCCATTCAAATTATAATGTCTTTTGGGAAGTGTTCAAAGAAAGGGCAGTTTAAAACCCACATCACTATTAAATTACCCTATAATGACTATTGTTAAAGTCAACTCTAAATACACATTGGGTTTCATTGGTGTGTTTTTTTCCAAAAAACATTTATTAAAATGTTAAAATCTTATAACTTGCTCTTCCTGATGCTGAAGTCTTTGCTAGCTTCACCATTTTTTCTTCACCAAATCACCATTTTTCGCAAATCTTTTGAAATGCCCTTTTGATCAAGATCCCATCACTTCCCAAAGAAGAAAAGAAGATTCTTCTTTTTTCTTTTGGTTTGAATTTGACTTTAAAATTAAAATTTAAACTGAAATGGAGCTCATTTATCTAATGCTTGTTCTTAATCTTTCTTGTGAATTATTAGAATGCACATGATTCATAAGTCATACTACCATTTGACAATTAAACATAGATATTTAGCTTCAAATAATACAGTTTAACCAACCAAATAACACAGAGACTACTTTTCATGACCTGAAGCAAATCCTGGACAATCTGTTGAATGTTGCTTTGCTCAGAAATTTGTAACATTGATGCATCCTGATGATTTATTATTATGTGTATTGAGAAGTGAAATGATCCAAGCACCGAACCCTGGGGAACCTTGCTGATTTTAAACTTAACCTCAAATGTTTTGCTTTTTTTTTTTTTTCATTCATTCATTAATTTTCTTTTCGGCTTAGTCCCTTTATTTATCTGGGGTCGCCACAGCAGGATGAACTGCCAACTGATCCAGCATATGTTTTACGCAGCGGATGCCCTTCCAGCCACAACCCAACACTGGGAAACACCCATACACTCTTGCATTCACACACATACACTATGGACAATTTAGCTTATTCAATTCACCTATACCGCATGTCTTTGGACTGTGGGGGAAACCAGAGCACCCAGAGAAAACCCACGCAAACACGAGGAGAACATGCAAAACTCCTCACAGAAATGCCAACTGACCCAGCCGGGGCTTGAACCAGCAACTTTCTTGCTGTGAGGCAATCCTGCTACCCCATGCGCCACCGTGACACCCTTGTTTGTTTGTTTTTTATCATTTAATTCCAAGGATTAATAGTACAAGAGCATCTCTGCAGGTCCAATAGCATGTTCCTTTTTTTTTTTAGCTTGTGGAGTTTTAGAATATTTATAGCTACTTTTTGCTTTTGATGCGTAATTTCTATCTTTCCAGGCCAAAGACTAGGACATACTTTAAAGGGTTAATGATGATGCCTACTTACTTGGATGTTGCACTGCTGGCTCTAATGGCAATACCTTGTACTGCTCATAATAAATGTGCAGAAAAAAATATATATTGGAGAACAAAGTCGTTGTTTTGGCACTCAAAAGTGTTTTTGGCGCTTCATATGATTACAGTTGAACCACTAAAATCACATGATATAATTGATATAATGTTTTTGGTTCCTTTTCTTGACTTTGAATGTTCTGGAACATTGCTATCTGTGGAGGATAAAGAAGCCCTCGGATTACATTTAAAATATCTTAATTTGTGTTTAGAGGATGAAATGAAGGTCTAGGGGATTGGAATGACATGAGGGTGACTAATTAATAAGGCATTTTCATTTTTGGGTGAACTAAGCTTTTAAGAAGACCTATAGGCCCCACAGTCAGGGTCCAGGACAACATTCCTGGTCATTTCCCACGACAACAGCCTATGGCAAACCGTTTTAACTTTTATTCATTCTCAGGATTATTGAATTATTGATATCGACAATTGAATTGATGATATCAGAAACTGAATTGATATCAAGAATGCTGATTTTTGATATCAGGAATTACATTTCAACTAGTAATATCAGTTTCTTGATATCAACTATTTAATTCATGTCCTGAGAATTAACATGAAAACGGCTTGCTATAACAACCCTGTTCATCACTGTAAAAAATGCTGGGTTCCACACAATTCCTTTATGTTGTCCCAACACAAATGGATTAAGTTAACTTAATTGTTACAAATTTAAATGGATTGAACATTAAATGATTAAGTTGTCACAAAAAAAAACTCAAAACGTGTTGATTCAGCTCATTTTAGTAGACTGAACAAATCTTTTGAGTGAATGATATCTGTGATGTGATGAGTCTGATACCTTCTAATCCACTATGTGCAACTTTTTTTTTTACTTATTGTAAATTTAAATCTAATAAAAACTAATGTTAACTGTGAAGATTTTTAGAATTTTTTTTTCACTATCAACTGACCCTGGTTTTTAAAAAGTAGCCTACCAACATCCACAAAACATGAACCTACACTAAAAAAAATTATTCATTGGATTTACTTATTTTTTTAAGGTAAGTGGTTGCAAACAATTTGAATGGGGTGAATTTAAACAGAAAAATTAAGTTGAACATTACTAAATTTAATTCGTTTGTTTAGATCCAAGGGTGACACGGTGGCTCAGTGGTTAGCACTGTCGTCTCACAGCAAGAAGGTTGCTTGTTCGAGTCCCGGCTGGGTCAGTTGGCATTTCTGTGTGGAGTTTGCATGTTCTCCCTGTGTTCGCGTGGGTTTCCCCCACAGTCCAAAGACATGTGGTATAGGTGAATTGAATAAACTAAATTGGCTGTAGTGTACACTGTAAAAAATTTAAACCAGTACAACAACAACAAAAAACATAATCCTTATTTCCTTTCGCTTTTTCTTGTTTACTCAACTTTTGAAAACATTCGCTGCACTGACCTAAAATTATTTGTCAGTAATACAAAAACATTTAGTTGGGTTAACATAAGATTATTAGTTTTCTGGAGAGGTGAACTACTCTGAAACAAAACTTTTAAAGTTGTTTAAGAAATTTGTACTAAGAAATAATACATTATCAGAACAAACAAACAGTTCAATTAAAAAACAAAAACAAAAAAACCCAGAGTTATTAACAAAACATTTATTAAACACAGAATTAGAAACAAGACAGGAGGCAAAACAACAACTGTAAACAAGACAAGGATCAAAACATGGGAGAACAAACAGGGAAAAATGCTTTGTAATGCTTCACAGGGAAAAACAAGACTCAGCAAAGAGTCTGTGTGAATGAGGTAATCAGTCCATCATGAGCTTCCAGCTGTGTGTGTGTAATCAGGAAAACTGGTTCCTCCATTTGAATTATAGATTGAGCATTTGATTTACCGTTTAATTATTACAGGATTTTACTGAGTTGTTCATGAAAATTAAATATCAAATATATTTGATTTCTCATTTGAGAATGCATTTTGATTTATTATTTGAGCGTTTGATTTATCATTTGGGTAGTTGTTTTGAAACTTCGATTTATTATTTGATCTTTTTAGGCATTTGAATTTCCTGGAAAAAACTTCCATATATATATATATAAATAAAAGAGTTAAATACAAATTAACAGTCCGCATGCGCTAAGAGTTTCTTTTTGTAGATCGAACTAGGTAAATTTGAGATGAAAATTCGCATTAAAAGTCTTTCTGCAGCTGTTTATTTATTTATCTATATTTTATTTAGACCAACTGAATGCTGACATTTAATGTTTATTTCAGTTTATAAAAAAAGGGAAAAAGAGATAAGCTTTATTTAGAAACAAACCTTTATTTCATTAGTTTCTATACATTTATTTGCTTTAGAAAGTTGATTTTGTACCAGACTTGGTGTGTTTACTGTTTCTTTGAGTTAAAGAGGCTTCGTTTGGGTTAAAAAAAAAAATATATATATATATATATTACAATAACATAGAGAGCTCTAATTATGAAATGCAGTGCCCTTCCATAAATTAGGAAGAGGGCGCTATATTTACAATTTTTTGTTTTCAACGCAAATTACGCGTTTCTGAAGAAAAAACAAACAAACAAATAGCACCTCTGTCCATATATGCAGGTCGTTAACTAACTTTAGCACCTCTTGATGTGGACAGACAGCTGAAATTCCCAATCACTCAGACGGTGCTGGGACAAACGCACCAATCCCGCCACATGATGCTGATGAGCCGGGGACAGAAATAGACACCGAACTCAAGTTGGGGCTGCTTTCCAGTCAAAGCGGGGAGGATCGCTGTGTCTTTAAATACGTTTTTCACTGCTCAATTAACTTTGCTTATCCACAAAATGGTCATTAAAGTCTTCCTGGCAACCTCCTCGGGATCGACGGCGGTAAGAAACAGAGGCATCAAGTGTTTTTGTTTAGTCATTCAACAGGTCCCAGCTGAGGCGCTTTGATTCGGTTTGTGATTTATACAGATAATGCGTAATGGATCGATTGTTTAAAAGCGCGTTTGCAGCAATATGCAGAGGATATAGCTAAATCAAAGTCTGAAACAAAAGTAGTTTTTAACTCGGGCCTGTTTAAATACTCCTGAGTGACCTAATAACAGTTGCAGCTCGGCCAGTTTCCTTAAATATCTCTGAGATCACATTCCAGACTGCAGAAGCGATTCCTTTAAACATGAAACGTACAGAATTTACTCATTGCGCTGACGAATGAGAAGTGTTATTTATTGATGTGTTTTTTGAGTTGTTTTTAAGTTATAGCACTAACAAAAACTAATGATTCTGATCATTTAACTTTATTAAGCTAGGCTACTTTAATATGTTTAACAAAGGAGAGTGCTAATAATTAAAGTTGCTTAGGAATTCATAATTTCCTGAACCTGGAAAAATACTGGAAAGTGCTCGTAAATCCTAGCCCAAATTAAACTGTAACATTCAGAAAACATGGACATAATGTACACTTAGCCAACATTAGGATTTGCACAAATGCTAACTAGATATTTCTATTTTGCACATTGACTAAAATGCGATTTTCATTTCTATATCAGCATATATTATTTCATGAATTCTAAACATCAAATTATATATGTCAAAACCTCCTTAAAAATCATATTTTGCTGTAATCAATGTATTTTTTTATACAATACTAATGATTCTGATAATTTATCTTGAAGTTATAGGCTACTTTGATACTCGTGTTTTAACATGTTAGAGGAGTGCAAATAATGAAAGTATTTTAGAAATGAAT
This sequence comes from Danio jaintianensis, assembly GCA_903798115.1. Classification (NCBI taxonomy): domain Eukaryota; kingdom Metazoa; phylum Chordata; class Actinopteri; order Cypriniformes; family Danionidae; genus Danio; species Danio jaintianensis. Next base: position 1,175,474 of record CAIGQV010001438.1, on the reverse strand, counting down.
CTTTTCCTAATGTCCAAGTTTTGTAAAGTGCTGGTAAAATCCTACCCTAAATTAAGTTATACCATTCAGAAAACATGGACATGATGTACACTACAACATTTTGCACAAATATTAGTCTAACTAGATATTACTATTTTGGTCATTGGCTAAAATACGTTTTTTATTTCTATATTTATTATGTTCTGAAATATAAACATCAAATTATAAATGTCAAGACCGGCATCAAAATTCATATTTTGCTGGAATCGATGTACTTTTTATACTGCAGTTTAGGCATAAAAGGTATATTTTAAAGCAGCTTTGTAGGACAGAAAAGTTGACGATTGTAACATTTGGTGCATAATGTGCAAAATATGTTACACAAAATCCCTAAAAAAGTGTTACAACAATGCCCTCATACATTTGTCTTGAATAAACACATTGGTAACAAATTGCAGACAAATAATCTTAAATTAAACGGCAACTACTCTGGAGGAATTTTTTTTTAAAAATAAACCAATGTATATATTTTATGTTAAAAAAAGTCTTGGCGACAAATGGGTAAAATGATTTAAAAACATAGTAAGCAAGGTATAAAGGTTTAAAAATGGCAATTAATTTGTTTTTAGGGGTTGCATGTGATCTTTTCATGACATCAAATTATTCTTTGTCAAAATATGTCTGAAAGAATTTGTTTGGTAGATAAACTGTTGTTACACTGAATGACATTTTAATCAGTGTCATTTTTTTTTTACAGAAAACATTGTTATTTACAGAAAACTTTCTAATGAGCAAACAAAATAAGTCTTTAAAGCTGTATTAGACTTGTATTGTTTTGATGTTTGAAATCCTCTTTTCATTCATTTACGTTTTCAAATGGGTTTTGAAAATTTGACTACCATGTATATTTGGAGTTTACAATGTTTCGAATTGAGAAAATTTTATTGACCCCCCCCCCCCCCCCCCCCCCTGCCTAAATGTAAGTTCTTGGACTCATTAATCTCTTATAACCAATGCTACAGATCAAAAAGAAACAGCAAGATGTTGTCGGCTTTCTTGAGGCACTTAAAATCGATTACGCACAGCTTGACATTGCTTCAAATGAGGATAACCGGGCGTGGATGAGGGAAAATGTTCCTGGAGAAAAGAAGCCCACCAATGGAATTCCTCTTCCTCCACAGATTTTCAACGAGGAGATGTATTGTGGGGTAAGAACCGGCTACAGAATAAAATAGCCCTTCTAAAAGTTGCAATAACATAACAATTTGGTATGACATATAAAAATGTAAAATTCTAAAAATACATTTAATGAAATAAATAAATAAATCTCTCCCTTAAATCTCCTGTAAACCTCTCCCTCGCCCTTAAGTAAACCTCTCCATCAGCTGAGTGCAAGCAAATGTACAAAACAAACATGGGATTATACAAATTCATATAAATTATTTACCAGTTTCCCAAAAACTGTTAAATAGTTTCAAATTTTGTGAATTGGTGTTGGAATAGTGACAAAAAATTGTGATTCACACTCTACTGTGCTCAAGTAGTGTCTACAACTTATATTGACTATATTATTTTTAAGGTACGTTTAACAGACTTGTTCCTACGCTAATGTAAACGCAGCCTGAACTTTCAGAGAAATTACAATGTTGTTTTGCTGCATACATTTCTAGAATATGCTAATAGCTGATAGTTCTCTATTCTGATTTGCAGGACTACGACACATTCTTTGACGCCAAAGAGGACAACACAGTCTATGAATTTTTGGGTCTGACTCCTCCGCCTGGATCTAAGGTTGTATTTGTGTGTGTGTGCGTATTTTCTCTATAGAGATGAAACTATTTAGAATCCAGAAATCCTCATTACTATTGACACCAGTTAAGTGAACTGCAGTCAAAAACAGTATATTTGATACATTAATGAACATCCAGAACTTAATGAACACAAGAATTACTTTCATGTATCATAGAGTGTAAGAGATTCATGTAAATGTCACATCCCTTTGGTTTTCTCATTCTCATTTTTTTTTGGGTTTTGGTTTTCTCATTGGAAATTCTCATGGTACGGCAGCAAAGTTCTTTGATCATTAAGCTGAAATGAGAGTATAGTTCTTAGTCGTACAACCTAGAAAATAGCGGCTTTTAAATTTCTGTTGGAAAGTCTTTTTTTTATTATTGAGCAAGATGGTTTAATCCAATTCAATGATTTATGCTAAGCTGAGCTAAAAGTGCTCCTTCCAGACCCAGGATTCCACAATGGTAAAACTCAACTGTTAAACTCAAGGTGGCAAAAATTAGCCTATTTCCAAAAAAAAAAGTGGTGTTCCTTTTAAATTGATACTAGTATTGTAATAACAACTGGTTAAAAAAAGCAACAAAGATACAAATACTGCCTCTAGTTACTGTTTTTTTTTAAAAACTTTTTCCCAGTGAGGTATAATATCGACCAACCACCAAATTCTAGCTTTAGTAAAGTTTAGGTAGGGGTAAACGCTAAAATATTTCTTCTTTTTGTGTAGACAGTTACCTTACAGAGAATCGAATGCCCAAAATGTATTTTTTGTAAATATTTTGTCAACCTTAATTTTACTCAAAACATGCATTATAGAAATTCTTATAAAAAACAATCAAGTCACTTGACTTATAAAAGCCAGTTAAGAAATGCAGGATTCTTCATGCAATTATAAAGTAATCAACACAGGCTCATTGGAAATATTTGCTTCAGTCTGCATTTTTCTGATCTGTACAACAAGCTCCGCTTTCTCATGATTGTGTACAAGAAGGACATGTATCTGAAGCATACAACAAATTGTATAATAAGACTGACAAAAATGTAGACAAAAATGCCCTCTTGTGGATTTTTCCTCTGAAACGTGCAACGTATATTACGTTGTGCAAAAATGTAGACTGAGGCATGTATTTCCAATGAGCTTGGGTTGAAAATAAAGTAGAAACATTCCAGAGATGTATTTGGTGTTCAATGTATAAACGTCAGTAGAGTAATATTTCTTTGTAAAAGTGTGTTTTTCTGTCTTCTTCATTTCTTCTTCTTCTTTTTAGCATTTTTGGTGAATTTTCCCTTGCTGACAGCATTGAAATAGATTTTTAATCCAAAATCTCTCTTGGTGCAGGAGGCACAACAAGCTGAAAATTCACAAAAGCTTCATAATGGATCTGTCACAGAGGAGCATCCTGATGATGACACAACAGTAATACTGATTTAACTTCATTTGAACCTTTCCGTTTATGACTATTTTGGTGCATTTCCAGACACGTCAGCACTGCACTTTTATTGTTTGTTCTACGTCTGCTTTTTTTTGAAACTAGGTTTCTGTTCACTTGTCCATCACAACAACTTAACACCCAGGCTATGTTGGGATTGGTATACACCACTCATACTGATTCTGCAGTATGTGAACTGTTTGACATTTGAAGGAAAGTCCTTTATAACCTACATTTGCAGAAAAAAGCTCAATGTATTCTTGATTTTTACTTATGTTTTGTTTGATTAACCCCCCATAGTTTAAGACCTTTTCACCCAGAAATGAAAAATGTTTTGCAAATGGAAATTGGATGTTAAAGTAACACTTTACAGTGTTGTTTGTTTGCACACACACATAGTTAACATGAATGAACCATATTGGATACGTGTAGGGTCTTGTTTGTAAACATACATAGTTAACATGAATTAACTGTATATATTGGATAGCATTTATTATCCATGTTAGCGTTAGCTAACGTTAGTTCACAATGAATTAAATAAAGTTAACGGATACAACATTTGATTTTAAAGTATTATAATAAATGTGACACCTGGCCACAAAACTGCAACTTTAAAGGTTTTCCTCAATATTTGTAACCCCCTGATTCCAGATTTTCAAATAGTTGTCTCGGCCAAAAGTGGTCCTATCCTAACAAACCATACGTCATATTTTATTTATTCAATTTCAGATGATGTATAAATCTTGAAAAATGACTTATGATGAATTTTGTGCTCCAGGGTCACAAATGTTAGAAGTTAACTGTTAGAATGAAATTATATAGAATTATTAGAATTAATGCATGTTAATTAGTTAACTAACGTTAGCAAATAAACTGTCAAGTGTTACCAAAAAAAAGAGTAAGCAGCACAATGTCAAACATTAGTATGCCATTCCAAACATAGACACCATTTTTACACAACACTGTTTTCAACCAAATACGGAAAACCTTTTATGCATTTCGAATGTTGTTTTTCTATAACAAAAGTATTTTAGGGCGCTGAAAATGTAAACATTTGAAAACTACAGGACCGTATGAGCACAGGTGCTTGCTTACACGTGTTGATTTACAAAGTGACATCTCCAACTATTAGCTTGGAATGCTAATTTTCACATATCCTTCTGAAGAGGATTCTGTTAAAACAAAGTGGGTCTCATTCACTAATAATTGTGTAGGTTTTTCATATTTATACCCACAATTGAACTTCTCAAGAAAACTTTCCGCCTAATTCACTAAATTAGTTGTTAAACTTGTTCTTCTGTTAGTGAATTTGAATTGTTCTCAGGAAGCGTTCTCGTGCATGTGATTAGTAATTTGCATAATACACGCCCACACCAGCTCCATATAAGGGCTTTCTGCATTCATTGTCAGTTGTACACACATTTTCAAAAATTAAAAGGAAAAAAAATCTATATTAGGTGTTTTTAACTACTATGTGCTCGCATTAGGTACAATGTACATATTGCGTTGATATTGTTATGCTAAATACTTTTAATGCTATTGAGATAGGACGCATTTAGTGCTGAAGAAAGGCGGAAATGGATTTGCAGAAACAAAATACATGTATAAACAGAATAAATACATTGTGTCAAATGAATAATTATAATGTCAGTACAGTAATTGATGACACTTAATATAAAGTTGGTCCTAAAAATCTTTTCACATCAAGCATGTTGTCCTTCTTTTTTCATTCACCTTGTGTAGTGTGAACTTTGTAAGAAAACACTGAGTCAGGCATGCTTTCTAACTGTTTCAAATACTAAAAAACGTAGAAATCCTGTTTGATTTCTCCTAACTAATGTTTTTTTTCTCCCTGTTACATAGAAATGATGGCATTACTAACCATATTTTTTTGTATTTATAGTAATTACAAACCTAATTATTGCCACCCTAATGTTTGTTTAAAATGTTTTATGTATTGACCTATTATATTGGTCACACTTTATTTTAATGTCCAATTCATGCTATTAACAAACCATTTACTAAGACTTTTAGCTCAATAAACTACTAATTATCTGCTTATTAATAGGTAGTAAGGTATGGGTTTAGGTATTGGGTAGGATTAGGGATATAAAATAAGTGCTAATAAACAGTTAATATCTTAAAAATAGGCAGGTAATAAGCCAGGAGTAAATGGTGTGAATTGTAACTTAAACTAAAGTGTTACCGTTTTATATTGAAAGATAGAAATGTGCTTTTGTGGCTGTTTCAACAGAATAAACTGATTGATAATGCCAATTATTCATGCTTTTTGGTTTTCCAACTTTGCCATGCTCTAATATTACAAATCCTCCTTTCTTTCTTTGCACATTTTTTCCTTTCCTTCCACCAGTGAGTCCACAAACCCAGTTCCTTAACTTTTCTTCCATTTAAAAACGTCCCAGGATCCTCCGGTGTAATGTGTTGGTATATAAGCACATCCTGTAGTGTCATAACAGTTTTAATTTTGAATGTCCTGGGATGCGTTATTTGTCTTTTTAGAAAAAAGAAATCAAGGAGGCTGAGCAAAATGGAGATGCACACACAGCAGAGCTGGAGGAAGATGAGGAGAGCAAGAATACAGAGACAGACGCTCAAGACGGGAACAAAGAAGAGGAGGAACCTGAGGAAGAGAGTGTAACTGACCATAAAAATCTCCTATTTCACCCCTAAACCTCATTTGTTTTCCCATAACTGCTCATTCTTCCTCTATTTAATCAAATTTTTTGGTTTCTCACATTAACCATCTCAATTTTTTTTTATTCAGGTTCTCCCGTAATCTCTCCTGAAATTAACAACTAACATCCGTCTTTACCATCTCCGTTCTTGTAGTTGGATTCATGCTAGTGCTTTCTGTTGACACTGTGACAATTGGTGTATGGTGTTTATTCAGTAAATGTGCTTCTGCCTTTTGTAATTTGCTCATTTTAATATCTCTCTTTCTTTTTGTTAGAGAAAGCCAGCTGAGGAGGAAGAGCAGGTACGTTTTTTTTTTCTTTTTTTCTTTTAATAAAAATGTCAAGCCAGGTTCATTGAAAATACAACTTGCATTTTTGTGAAATGTAAAATCTGTTGCTCTGGGTATGTTTCGCTGCATGTTTCAGATGACAGATCCACTAGAGGGCACTGTCTACATTTTCAAAATATGTTACTTATTGTACATTTTGTTGTAAGTTTCAGTTGTACAGAAGGCGAGTCTTATTGTGCAGATCACCTAGACTAGTGAACCACTGACCTAAACCCAACAAAATAATGTTTTCAAAAGCAAATGTAAGAGAAAAGTGCACCATGCAGTTTTACCTTGATTTTGCAGTACTTTTATCTCTTTTGGTGAACTGTGCTTCACCAGACTCAGAGCCAGTATGACTTACCTGGGGTGGGGGGGGATTGTAATAGCATGGGACTAAAATAGATCTGGTGACTGATTTGGTCCTGCTCCTTTCATTTATTTATTCACTTATTTATTATTATTAATTAATTATTGATTAATTAATTAATTAATAATTTATACTACTGCCTGTCCAATACAAATTTGGCTTTCAAAATTAAATAGACTTATAATCCAGTAGGGGGATTATTATTAATCTTGAACCTGTGCCGGCTGTGTCACTCATTTTGCAGAATGTTGAAGTACGTTTTTGCAGTTTCACAAAATGTAGGCTGAAGCACATACTTCCAATGAGCCTGTGTTGCTAAATATATGTGCGTGAATAATTAATTTCTCATTATTTACATTTCTGTGAAGTCATACAACTACTGTAATGGATTTGTCTAGATGATATAGATGATTATATCATAAGGAATTAATCTTGATGATACTCCAGCTCAAAGTGATGATGTTACTGATTATACAGTGCATATTGCTGATATTAGCCCTATTGCACCATTCTATTGACCAGGTTGTGCTCTTTTTCCAGTCAGTAGAGACAGATTGACAAATAACCACCTGATCGGTCACAGCTGACCATTATACTCATCAATGCACATGAACCTAATGATATGAATAGCAGTGTCTTTTGTAGTATATTAAAAACTTTTGGCTTCATTCAACTAAGATTAGGGAGAAAAGTAATGCACCATAGCACAAGAGAGCATATGTTTTGAAAAGCAAAATGGTGGGAGGCCATTTTTTTTCAGTGCTTAGATGAAAAAATATTCAGACATTGCCTGAACTCATATCTCAGCTCAGTTTAGTAGTAAAGACTTTCATCACTGAGAAAGTATCAGAAATACAATAATAAATATACAACTTTTGACAGTGTCTTATTATTTAGTCCCAGTTATTTTCCCAAAGAAAATTGGCAGTGTCTAAATAAAATTATCACTGCATCTTAAAGGAACAGTTCACCCAGAAGGAAAATTTCCACATCATTTACATTCATGTGGTTATAAACTATTATGAATTTCTTTTTTCTGTTGAACACAAAACAAGACGTTCTGGTGAATGTTGGAAAAAAGCAGCCACTTGGGGAAAAAAATTCAATGGAAGTTAATGACTGCTTCTTTCAAACATGTGTCAGAATATCTTCTTTTGTGTTTAACAGAAGAAGGAAGCTGAAACATGTTTGCAACTAGTGGAGGGTGAATAAATGATGAAAGACAATAATTAAACATTAAAAACAAAAAATTGTTAGACAGTACAAAACTATTGAAGAAGAAAATAATTTTTTAGTTATTGCAATAGTAATAACTACAGTATTATAGTGTTTTTAAACATGATTAGTTTATAATAAAGTACACTGTGAAAAAATCATAAAAATGGTTAAATGACTGGCGGCTATGATTGCCAAACAAAAAGCATACAATTAGGGTAAATTATCTTTATTGAAATAGTGGGAAAAATTAATCGGTTGATAGAAATTTCATTAAATTTTTCAATAAATGCTTGATAGAAAATAGATTTTTTTCTGCAGCCATAGCTTCTAGTCATTTGACAGTTGTTGTTTTTTATTTTTGTTTAATTTTTTTTTACAGATGTTTCCAATATTCTTATGATCAAACATGTTCAATAATGTAACACAGTTCTACAAAGGAACACTGTTATTTTAGACTATTCCTACATTATTACAATCCAACATCATCAATACTGACAGCACAAAAGTCTAGCCCAAAACAATGTTATTTAACAGATTTCCCCTAAATTATTAAGATCAAACACTGATAATTAAGTGATTAATATCAAACAGTTGGAACAAAATGAAAAGAAGAATCAAGAATCAGCCTATGTATCTCAACAATGGTGACATGCTGCAGTGCTGGGAGCGTCATCATAACTCAGCCATGGCTCCCAGCATGCACTGCAGCCATAAATATGTCACTATCTTTGAGATTCATAGGCTGATTCTCGATGCATGTGTGTTTTGAGTCTGTCCGTTTGTTTTCATAACTCTACTGGGTTTCATTCTGTAGAACTACAGGTTTACTCTTATCTGTAAATTCAAGTCAAATCCACGTTGCCATGAAAATCTGAGAATAAATTCACTGCAAAATTAATTATTGAGACAAACCATTATTTAATGACATCATCTGTCATTTGTCTTGCCTTAGCACACACTTACAGCAGACAATGATTAATTAACATGCAAAATCAAAAGTCAAAGTAAATAGTGTTCTCCACAATGGTGACCTCTAACAAAACCAGTATTTTCAGTAAATCTCTAAGACCTTCTGTAGATGTCTGACAGAAATAAAGTCAAACAGGATAGTAATAATTGAAGCTCATGGTGTGGAGTTGTTTAATGATCCTCTGCTGAGATTTTGAGATATTTCATGTGTTTTAATTCAGCCGATTTACATGAGCCTGTGACTGAAGTTGTGATTCTGCTTGTTAACAGCAGGTTATGCTCAACAATTATTTAATTAAATTCACTTAATTATCTACCTAACTTTAACACTGCTTCAGGGATATTTTTTAACAATCTGGAGACCCTATATATTAAGACAAAAGTACATCTCTGTGTAGAAATACAGGGTTTAATGTAGAAATACACATAAAAATAAGTTTTATTGTAAAATGAAGGGTAAATGGTACAATACTTTTAGTATGGACATAAAATCTATATAATTAGCTAATTGTTTGTCATTTGAAATACATTGATATGTGATTTAAGATAACAGGAAGTAACATTGAAATAATACTGTATATTTTCTGTAAAAAAATGAATTACTGGAATTTCTCATTAATGGTATATAGTCCTTAAAATTACAGCCAGTTTGTTAATTTACAGATAACACTGGTCATTTTACAGAGTATTGAATATAATTTAAGATATCGAAAAAAAACTATTGTAAAAAATACAGCTGTTTTCTTTTTTTTCAATCCGTTATTCTCAATTAATATTTGTTTTTCTGTGATTCACAGGAAGGCGAAGAAGACAAGGTAAGACTGACATTTATATTCTTATTTTTATAATGAAGCATTTTGCGGTAGTGTTTGTTGTTCAAATTATTCTTTTTGAAACCAACCCAAATTAAAATTTTGCTCTTTCCCTGAGAGGGAAGCTTAAAGAGCCCCTATTTTTCATTATAAATGGTCATATTTTGGTTTTGGGGGTCTCCAACAACAGGCTGATATGTATGCAAGGTCAAAAAACACTTTCATTGTCTTATTATATGCATTTATTTTTACCTAATTATCCCAAGGACTCCCATATGATTCGTTCAGCGATTTAATTTGTTCCCAAACACCACCTTAGCGCGAAGCTAATCTGCGCTGATTGGTCCGATGACCCAGTCTGTTGTGATTGGTCGACTGGGTTCACCGCGAGACAGAGAGAAATACCCACCACAGCTATGAAGTAGCAGCCAGAGAGTATGTGAGAGCAGGAATCAGGAATGCAATAAATCAATGCAGTTAAACACCAGAATATTACTCTACTCTTAACCCTAACCCCAAGTAATAACAATGACACACATTCAGTATTAATCCACACAGTGGCTAAAGTTGAACTATTTTGAAAACTGACCGCTTCGCACGTGTGAGGAACAGCAGAGGATCAGGAGCACAAAACGCATTTAAATCAGTAAAGGAAGAAGCACGCGGCACGTTTTCAACGTGGTTTTGGACACAATATGTGAATAGCTTTAACTTCTAGTGAATAGATTTAACCTGAGAGATACAGTACAAGCACTGATCTATAATAGATAAGTGATTACAAGCCGCGCGGGGCGATTACAACTTATAACACACAATTAAACAACACCTATTTTGCAAACTACACAAAACGAGGCAACAATTTTAATCACACTTACATGTTATGATCCGGAGGAAGAAGAAACTGGTCCATATGAACTGCAACAGTTACTGAAAACGTCCCTGTCAAAGCCTGGCAAAGTCCCATACATAAGTGTTTGCTGCTCCTTCCTTTAATAGCAAACGGCCGACGAATCCCGTGCTGCAGCGTAGGTTATTGTATCAAAAATAAGAAAAATGAAGAACAAACACAGCACAAGGCTGGCTATACAGTGGTGTTGTTGTGAAAATGAACTTTAACCCTTTATTCCCCGCAGCCGAATCTCAATCAGTCAGTGATCGTCATCTTCGCGTCATGATCAGTCCCGTGATCCTCAGCGCTCCGCTAGTGTCTGAAGTCAAATACGCATTCACATTTTACTGGATCTGGAACTACATATTTGGTGATGTACCGTATCGACGTAGACGCATTCAAACAAAAGATCCGAACCCAACTCGATTCATTCATTCGACTCTGAGTCAACTATTCCGTTAAAGAATCAATAGTTTTAAACGCTGTGCACTTTTTAAACCTCTTTTTAAATCTCATTTAAACCTCAGCTGGATGTTTTTATTCACTTAGAGCTGTGCTACACACTACATGGAAGCTCATTTTCAAAAACCCATAATAGGGGCTCTTTAAATGTGTAAAAAATGACTACAAACCAATATGTGTATAAGATTCTGGAGGTACAAGTATCTTTAGAGTGCTGTCTAAACATTGGAAGTCATTCTTTCTTTGTGCTTATCTATACATTTTATAAATGACTAAATTTTTCTCATTGTCAGAGTTTGTGTAGAGCGTGAAATATCAGGTTGTCCAACAATGAGAAGACAATTATTTACATCTGGTTCTTGTAAAACAAAAGAGCGTACTCAGTTATTTTTTTAATTCACAGATTAACATACAGTGAAACAATAATTAACAAACGCACAAGCATCTGGTCTCAGAGGTGATTTTTGTTCTAGAATAAACTGATTCTAGACCTGCAGTGTGTTTGTAACTCTTGTATTCTCCCCCATTCACATTCCATCTCTTCTCACTGATAAGATTGATTTTATTATATTTGATTTTTGCATCCATGAGTGCCTCTCATCTGCTCTCCACAGCCTCCCGTTTTCTCTTATAAGGTGAATCGTTTGCATTGGATTTTGCACGTGTTTTGTTTTCCTTCATCCTTTTCCTTACAGGTGTCATGGAGGTTTCTTAA
>CAIGQV010001438.1:1128559-1163807 GCA_903798115.1 Danio jaintianensis | reverse complement strand
TGTTTTCCTTCATCCTTTTCCTTACAGGTGTCATGGAGGTTTCTTAAAGCCTTACCTGAGATGTTCTCCATCAAAAGGGAAAACACATTTCATCAGAAAATGAAATGTTGTTTTGGAACTGATTATTACTAATCGGTTTTATTTAAAAAGAATGAATTAAGAAATTAAGTTGTTTTCGAATAACCGAGGTTTTGTGATTTTTATGTGAGAACATTTAAATTAATTGCTTGCACTCAAGGTAATAATGCCATTTAATCTGACTGAATCAACCTGACAAATTACATCAAATGAAGTAATTTATGTGTTGGTTTAAGTATAAAAATTAATTGGAATAACAGTTGGAGTTTACTGTTCCTCAGTGTTAGGTATAGTCATTCAAACCATGCAATAAAAGTTCGTGAATATATTTATTTATTATAATTATCTTTTTTAAAGTAAAATGATTAAAAATGGTTTGGGTAATTGCTGAAATAATGGTAAAGTAAAATATAACGTAATTTTTAACTGTTGCACTACAATAAAAAAAATATATATATATATATATATATATATATACATTTTTTTTTTTATTTTTTTTTTTTATTTATTTATTTATTTATTTATATTTAGATTTAAAATACAAACCCAAATCAGAAAAAGTCGGGACCGTATGGAAAACGCAAATAAAAAAAGAAAGTAGTGATTTCTAAATTACAGTAAAGCATTTACCACTTTGTAATGTTGCCATTGCTTTTCACAACACTTAAAAGACGTTTAGGGATGGAAGACACCAAGTGATGAAGTGTTTCAGGTGTAATTTTGTCCCATTCTTCCTGCAACAATTCTTAAGGTTGGCAACAACTTCATTGTCACATTTTGCTCTTCAAAATGCACCACACATTCTCTGTAGGAGACAGGTCGGGACTGCAGGAAGGCCAGTCAAGTAATCGTATCCTCTTCCTCCGCAAGTTACCTTTGCCAAGGGCACTGACACAGACAGACTCTGGCTTTTGCACTTGTTGCTGGTAACAGTCTTTGATCTTTTTCTTCTTTGGTCCGGGACACTTGGCGTCCATTTCTCCCAAAAACTACCTGAAATACTGATTCATCTAGCCACACATTTTCACTGTGTGATGGTCCATCCAAGCCCAGAGAAGTTGACGGCGCTTCTGGACACTGTTAACATAGGGCTTCCTTTTGGCACATTACAGCTTTAACTGGCATTTGTGGATGTAACTACTTATTGTGGTACTTGACAAAGGTTTGCCAAAGTAGTCCTGAGCCCATGTGGTGATATCGCTTATAGATGAATGACGATTCTTGATGCAGTGCCGCCTGAGGGATCGAACATCACGGTTGTTCAGCTTAGGCTTGGTCCCTTGTTCTTTACACACTGAATTTGCTCCACATTCCTTAAATCTTTTCATTATGTTATGCAAATATGTCTTCCTATCCAAAGTAAATTTAGAAATCACTACTTTTTTTTTTAATTTGCGTTTTCCATACTGTCTCCCAACCTTTTCTGATTTGGGGTTGTATATATGTATATGATACAGATAATATATACATTTTAATATATGTGTATATATATATGTGTATATATATATATATATATATATATATATATATATATATATGTATATATGTATATATATATATATATATGTATGTATGTGCAATTTTTTTTTTATAGTTTTGTTTTTATGTTTGTGTGTGTATTAATATACATAATAACTATTGTCAAAACAAACTTTCATTTTCGATGCGATATATGCAGATGATTATGACATTTGTTTTAGCTTCACCTCATATTGAATCTCCTCTCATTCCTGCCGTACACTGAATAAATAAACAATAATAAACATTACTTGAATTTGCTGTTAATATAAAATACAAAAAAATATATAATTGAACTGAACAATTGTTTTAATCAGTATTAGTGCTGAATGAAATCCGATGTCAGATTCTTATTGCTCGCAAAACTGGAAAGAACTGCATTTAGTTCTGTCATTTCTACTTCTTTTGTTTTAATTTGGCTTGTTAAAAGCTTCTTTTTCTATCCCTTCTTCTCTCTCCCTCCTGTTTTTTTTCTAGGCAGAAGATGAGTTGGTGTCTGAGGTAACTTGGTTTAGATGAGCAATGATTCTATCTAGTTTGTATTTGTGATTGGGGTTTTCTCCCCTCATTTCACCACTGATTTTACTCCTTCATTCCTCCTTTTAACCTCTCGTTTCACTTCTCTCCTCCAGCTGCCGTCTGCCAGTCTTTTTCTTCTCTCTCCGTCTGTTTCTCCAGTTGCATGTGTCTCTCATTCCCTCTTTTCAACTTCAGTACATATATTCTTCTCATCTGATATAAAATCTGTTCTCTTCTCTAGGAGGAAGAAGAACTTCGAGAGCTTGAGGTAGATTGATACATCTTTTTATTTTTTTTTATTTTCTCTTCTTCCTCTACCTCCGCATTTAAAATCCAACCCAGGCTCATTGGTAATACATGCCTACAATTTTGCAAAATGTAAAATACGTTACTCCAAGTATTTTTTGTTGCACGTTTTAGATGACAACTCCACTAGAGGGCGTTGTCCACATTTTTATGAATCTGAAATGTTACTTAGGGTACATTTTGCTGTATGTTTCAGATACACATCCTTCTTGAACTTTTTTTCCAGTGGAAGTTTTACCTTGATTTTAGATTGGTTTTATATCTTGTGTGAAACCGTGCTTCACCGCACTCAAAATCGAGCACTCTGCATTGCAAGTACAACACCATACAAAGTGTGCTACCGAGCAAACTGACCATGCCAGAAAAGGTGTCCATAGATGGTCCGTTTCCACTGAGTGGTACGGTATGGTACGGTACAGGTCGGTATGCCTTTATGCCCGTTTCCACTGTCAAAAGGTACCAAAAAGCGAACCGTATCACACCACTTTTTGGGTACCCTTTCCAAAGGGTACCTAGCACAACAAAAGCGTATCAAAAGACGGAGCTAAATGCTATTGGTTTACAGAGAAACGTCACTAGCGCGTGCACAAGCCACGAGAATGAAAACAAAGGAAGTGCCATTTTTAAATACACAGCCGAGACATTACACCGTAATAATATATACATATAATAACGAGCCATGGTTGACCCGAGCTCAAACAAACCTTGTTGTCATCTTGATTAACAGCTACAAAGCCAAGAAGAAGAACAGAATCTGCCGTGTGTCCTGTTGTTGTTTACGAGGCCGTCTAAAAGCGCGAGTGGTTTCTCTTTCTCTAGAGAGCTCGCGTGCGCTTGCCACGCGTATATATTTGAAATAACGAACTTCTTGAGCTGATGATAATAACGTGCGCGTGATTATTGAAGTGCTTCTGACATCCTTTCATAAGTGGACAAACGTGAGAGTGAAGCGCGAAAAAACAAAGGAGAAGCCCAAAAAACAAAGGAGCAAATGATTCTTTTAGCAGCCTAAAAGATGAACAAACTGCCATGTTTAATTATTATCATTGCCTTTTGGACTATTATGAACTCGGAATGATGGAATTACTTTTTAACAAAATGTTAACGTTACATGTGCTTATAAAAATGAGAGGTTTGTACTGACTGTATATGTTTCGTATCGTTTATGAATCCAAATAAGGCCTAAATGTATGTTTTAAGTATTTTTTTGTAATTGGTAACATTTCAGAGACTGTAAGGCTCTGTTAGTGTTCATATATGTTTTATTTATTTTTTATTTTATATAATCGCAGACGTTACAGTAGGCTAATCGCATTATCATTGATCTGCAGCTATAATCAAATCCTGTTCATAGAAAGTTTAGTAATTAACATTTATATGTAAGTATTTATGTATGTAAAGCATTTGTTTAATAAAAGGTGCTTCTCATACGATATGTGAACTTCAAGCGAGAATGTCGACGACTGCAGCTTTCTGTCAAACACCACGCCCACCAAAAGGGTACCATTTGGCAGTGGAGACACATGGATAAAGGTGACCGAGGCAATAGAGAAAGATAGCTGAGGCAAACATTTTTGATTACAAATCATGGACCGCGTTAAGTAGTTTTGTGGTATTCATTTGGTGCTGTTTAAAGAACTGCACAAAAACAAACCTTTATTTGTTAATAATGTGCCTGTAAATATCATTAGTGTGAAAAGGAACATAAGTTGTTGGTGTTGTACTTCCCTGTAGCATTCACTTTACCTTGAAACTGCAGTCAAACGTGTGTTGAAGAGAATTTTATTGTGGTTTTTGTATTTCCAATGAGCCTGTGTTGCTAAAATCTGTTCACTTGCACTTTTACATGTCTTGGGCCAAATTTAATCTACTGTACATTCAAACCCACATACGTTAATCAAGTTTACATTTAATTTTACATAACATGTGTACAGAACATGACATACTTTTATGTTAATTAGTAAGTAAATATGGGTCTAAAAATTCTATAAAGAATCCTAATTATATATAGCACCGATGCCATAAAAAAATATGAAGCAGCACAACTGTTTTCAACACTGATAACAATAAGAAATATTTCGTGATCATCAAATCTGACAATGTTAGAATGTTTCTGAAGGATCACAAGACATTGAAAACTGTAGCAATGAATATTCAGCTTTAATGTCACAGGATAATAAATTAAATGCTTTAAAATAGGAAGCAGTCATTTAAAATTGTAATACTATTTTACAGTATTACTGATTTTGCTGTGTTTTCGATCAAATATATACAACCTTACTGAGCTCAAGAAACAAAAATAAGAAACATTAGAAAGTCTTACAGACTCCAAAAACTTTGAATAGAAAATTAAATAGTTATTCGATTTACATCATATTTTTTAAAATATTAATAATAAATCATACGGAACAAGCAAAGTTAAATTAAGCTTAACCTTACTGTGATTCATATTTGTGCATTGTGGGAAACAAATTTGAAAAGAGACCATACTTTTTATATTATGCTATGAATTATGACATTTACTACAAATGTCAGCAAAATCACTTTGAAAACTGATCAAGGTCATAAAAATTCTATCTGAGTTCAATAAATTAAATCACCTATGAATCGCAAGCCAAGGGCAACTGTTAATTTACAGTTTAATAAGTGTAATGTAATAATGTTCAGTGTAATAAGAACAAAATAACAATTTGGCTCTACATACACAGCATGATTTATTGTAATCATTCATAAATTGCAGTCAAACCCTGATCATTTCAAATTGAAAGAAAAGTACTGTTAACATTATCAAAAATATTGCAACAACAATACAATTTCAATTAGCACAAAATATTGGAATGTATTATTATTATTTAGGGGTGACGCGGTGGCGCAGTGGGTAGCACGTTCGCCTTACAGCAAGAAGGTCGCTGGTTCGAGCCTCGGCTGGGTCAGTTGGCATTTCTGTGTGGAGTTTGCATGTTCTCCCCGTGTTCGCGTGGGTTTCCTCCGGGTGCTCCGGTTTCCCCCACAAGTCCAAAGACATGCGGTATAGGTGAATTGGGTAAGCTAAAAATTGTCCGTAGTGTATGTGTGTGAATGAGAGTGTATTAATGTTTCCCAGTGATGGGTTGCAGCTGGAAGGGCATCCGCTGCATAAAACATATGCTGGATAAGTTGGCGGTTCATTCCGCTGTGGCGACCCCAGATTAATAAAGGGACTAAGCCGAAAAGAAAATGAATGAATGAATATTATTCTTTATTACTATTTTACTAGAGTTGGATAGACACTAAAACACATTATCAGCAAATGATCAGCTTCTTAAAAATGTCTAATGCTGCAAAATTCTCTGGTGTGTGTTGTACAAAGATCTGATCACACACATGAACACTACTCAGTGTGTCAAAGCTTGTTCACTAACCAATAGAACAGCGTTTGTCAATCCCGGTCCTCGTGCCCCACCGCACTGCACGTTTCGTATATATTTCTCTTTTCACTTCAGATGTTTATTGTAATTCAAAAATAAGTGAATATTCTGCCACGATTTCAGGAGCACATGTGTTACATTCAAATGGAATTTTAGTGAGTGTGATATGTGAATTTATTTTACCATGGTATTTTTGATTTTATAATTATTGACGACTGTATATTATGTCACACTTCATGCTTCAGAAGACGCTATAGGCAATGCCGTTGTGTAAATCCACGAATGAATGTTCCAAATTGAAATAAAGTAGTAGCGAGTTGGGAATAATGCACACTGGCAACCTGATTTCACCAAGTAGGACATGTTCCTGAATTAACATCTGTGTTGATCCTGGAACAACATTCCAATTAGCTAATCAGAATTAAGGGATAAGTTTACCGTTTATGTTAAGTTAAATCTTACGGTTAGGTATCCAACTATTATTCCCCTCTGATTTTGGGAATAATTTACAGTTATGGTTGGGTTTAGGAGTAGGGAATAGGTATGGATTACATTTTCCAACAAAAATGATGTTCCAGGATCAACATAGATGTTAATCCAGGGTCGCATAGTACTTGGCAAAATCATGACGTGCTAATGCACACTGCGTAGTGACATCAGAATCAACACTATGTTACAGCAATTCATAACTTTTTGATTTAGTGGCTAATTCATATGATTTCGTATGATCTCATTCCTACAGTTTAGTACAATTTGCTTATCCCCCAATAAGGGTTGGGTTTAGCGGCGGGGTTTGGTCTCCTTTTAAAAATCATACTTTTTTGTACGACTGAACACGTACAAATTCGTACGAATTAGCCACTAAACTGACAAAACGTAAAATAGTTATGGTTCTTCGTGAGATCAGGCTGTCAGAACACAGTTCATGCATAAGCTAGTTACATTATTAAATGTCAGAGTTCAGTTTTGTGGGTCTCCAACAACAGGCTGATATGCGTCAAGGACAAAAAACACTTTAATTTTCTTATAACATTTAGTCATTTATAACATGATTTATTCTTATAACGTTTATTTTGACCTAATTATTCCAACGACTCCCAAATGATTTGTTCAGCAGTTCATTCTTCCAAACTCATCCTTTGCGCAATGCAAATCTGCGGTGATTGGTCCAGTCTGATATGATTGGTCTACCTATTTTGAACATTGACCACAGTCTGTGTCGAGCTTGTGGATGGCTATTGATATGAAAAGAACCGCTTTCTGTGTCTGGTATGAAAGCACAGCTGATGGTGACCTAGTAACAACAGACGACACGGGATCATAAGCTCAGAAGCGCCTTTGGTAAAGGAAGCGACATTTGTTGCGTTTTCCACACATTTTTTAATTCTATATGTTAATAGCCTCATAGCCAGTCAACCACAGAGCTACAAGCTGTGCTGAGTGAACACAACACACAACTAAATACATATTTAGCAAGCTACAGAGAACAAGGAGGCAATGGTTGGTGAATACCGCATTGTATGGCAGCTTGCTCTAGCAGTCATCAGTAAAATGACAGGAACACAGCACAAGGTTGGGGCCATTCTGTGCTGAAAGGTTTCGTTCTGACATCACGACGAAACGGCTAAAGATCAGAATGGATGACGAATTGTTCAAACGACTCAGAGTCTACTTTTTTTTTGAGAGACAATAGCTTTATACACAGTGCAACTCAGATTTAAACCTCAGCTGGATGTTTTAATTCACTTAGAGCTGTGTTACAGCCTGCATGAAAGGTCATTTTCAAAAACCCATAATAGGGGCTCTGTAACTAAGAGAGACATGCAAAATATGCAGATCGTTGGGCTGCGAGGACCAGGATTGAGAAACGTGGCAGTAGAACATTTGATTTGTTTTCAATTTATTTTCTCCCCATGATCATCATCTGCTCTCTCGTTCCTGAGAGCATGAAAGGCTGCATTTATTTCTCAATTCTCTGCATCTTTCCTTCTTTTCTTCCATCCAGTCATTCCACAGCTTACTTATGTTACAGGAGCAGAAACCATGGAAGAAACTCTCTTCCATTTTCTATCCTTCTCTATCATTACTTTACTTCTATTTGATTGCACCATAACCTTCTCCTCCTCCAGTAGCTTCTCTTACTCAAATACACTGATGCCGTTTTCTATGTTGAATTCCTTCATGTACAGGAGGAAGAGGAACACCCATCAGAGGTACTCTAGAACATTTGAGCTTGTTTCAGCATGTTGTGGTCGCTGGAGGACTGGGACACCAGTGCATGCCATCAGTTATGTTTGAAATCTGAAGGCTGGCTAGATCAGTGGTTCTCAACTAGGCTCCCAGGGCCCACAAGGGGGCATCAGCACACTTTCAAAGGGGGAAGTATTGCTTACTGTAGAAGGAAATTTCAAAAGTTATGGACAATAAAATAATAATAATAAAAATATTTCTATGTTGTATAATTATTAAAATTATTATAACAATATAAAATATATCATACAATAATATTATTTCTGTTTGTTGCTGTCTGTGGGTAAAAAAAATCAACCACATACCACAAAATTGGTTTTATTTGCATGCATTTTAGTGTACATTAACTTATCATTTCTGTTAATAAAAAGTGAAAATTAGCAGATTTTTTGTTCTTTATAACATAAAAGTATGGGACAATTGTGGAACAGCATGGGTTTGGGTTTAGGTTTAGGCTTCAGAAACTGTCCTGGAGTCAAAATTGTTGAAATCCACTGGTCCAGATAGTCACATCTAATTTTTACCATTTATAATGGTGTCACTGATTTGCCTGTTTATGTTTCTCAGTGTTACAGTGTTTAAAGCTGCTGCAAGTGATCAACCTTACATGCTTTTAAATTCATTTTAGACAGCTATTATCTGACGAGTCAATAAAATAACTGTATCGAGAAACAGGGGCGTAGCAACCGGGGGAACGGGGGGGATACGTCCCCCTCACTTTTAGAGACAGACCATTTAGAAAAAGGCGATTAATAATTATATGAACGTAAACTTTTGGATCTCATTCACTTGCCCCCCCGACTTTTAAAATGTCCGCTACGCCCCTGCCGAGAAATCACACAAAGCTTTTTTTAAGCTCACATGTCAATGTACGATTTTTTTCCCCTTTTTTTGTTTGCTTTTAATCCACACTAGCTCTCTCTTTCAGAGCTTATGAGTGTTCACTCTTAAAAAGAAGAGTTTCTTAACTAATAAGTTACTTTATTGGCATTGATGGTTCCATGAAGAACCTTAAAAAAGAAATGGAACCTTTCCTTTGAGCAAAAGGTTCTATGTTAAGGCTTGAGTTGTTTTGAATTTTAAAAATATTCTTCATACTAAGAAAAACAACTCTATTATGCATATAACTCTTGTTTTCTGATAGAGGGAATGGAGATGTTATGTGAGAGACTGATGAGATTGGAGGACTCCTCTATCATTCTGAATTTGTTTCAGAAAGGGCCAATGACAATTTGCGAGTGAAATCTGCATATGAAGTTGCCTAAGCAGAATTCCCCATATCGTCAGTCTCTGATGTAATGTGGAGAGGAACCAATGATTCATTTTCTATGGCATTGCATTTAGAACCTTTATTTTTAAGAGTGTCCTCAGATTTCTATATAGTTTTCCTAATTTCCTTAGAAGAAATAAACAAATAAATCATCACTTGTGAACAGACTTGAAACCAGCAGGACAAGTAACATTGCTTACACCAGCTTTAACTTGATCAAACAAATACCATAAAATAACATACTTTTCTTTTATTGAACACTTTAACTTGGTAAATGCTGGCTTAGTGTGTTCAGTAAAGACATTTTCAAGTATTTATTTTAAGTGTTTGTTTAATCAGACTGTTTATGAACATTGTTTTATAACTTTGTTACTATGTTGTACAATATTGTTTCGCATTTATGTAGTCATCTGGGGTCTTATTTATAAAACGTACAGTGTGCGTACACCACCTCCCACGCAAAAGTTGTGATCTATATATTACAAACTTGATGGGAGAATGTGCGCAGCCGTAAGTAAACTCTAAGTAGACATATTTAACTTAAATATTGACTTATTTGAACCATTTTAAATCCTCATATGTGCCATAAACATCAATAAATAAATTACAATTTATTCTGGTGTTCATTCACTTTTAGGAAAGTGTCTATGCAAATTGTATAAATTAGACCCCAGATCTTTGTAATATATTTAGGAAAAACCCTCAGCTACATAAGTAACCTTATTTTCCTGATTGAAACTCTGCATCAGTAGCTGATGCTAAGGAAGCACCCTCTAGTTTTGATGATTGTCAGACACTCATGTAAAATCACACCAGTTTATTTGCTGATGGCACTTGTAGTGTGCCACATAACCTGTGCCAGAAAAGGATGTGCCATCACCCTCTCAGAATTCCAATGAACGAAGCAAAAGCTGGACTAAGTCTGACTAGAATCTCATACAACAGGGATCTAAGGTTACTTAAGTAATCGAGACATTCCCTTTCATAGGTTTGCTTGATGCTAATTCAGTAGCTGATGTTTTGGTGACATAATAATACCATATTACTTGAATCAACTGGGTAATTGAAATTTGCACCCCACCCTAGCAGATTAAATCGTGAAACCAGGGGTCAAACCAAGACCAAGAATGAAATTTTTGAAAATTAGATTAGAAAATGTGTGGAGAGTCCCAGTTGCCTCCCAACACAACTATGCTTCAAGGAAGCCTATCTAAACAGTGCTTATATAGGAAAAAGGTGGTAGAGCGAACACAAATGACTAAAAGCAAAGTCAATCTACACGCTTTATAAACTGCAGAAATTTTCACTGAATTGAAATAATCTTCTTAGTAACAGCTGCACCCTCATTCAACCACCATTATAGACAAACAGCTGCTCAGACTTATGCCACTGGCTAGTGCATCATGTAATGTTTCAAATGGGCAAGTCTGTGCAATATTTTATTCTCTTGAGACTAAAAATGTAGAAGAGAAAATGTCTGTTTTAATCAAAAAACAAGGTTAATGCAATCTGTGGGACAAACCCCAGGGTATGGGTATAAAGCGTAAAACGGAATTTCTCCCAACAGAAGCTTGTTGCACATATATGCCTTGAGTGTAGCTGGAGTTGCACCTGCAGACACTTTCATGGAAAAATACAGAACTGAGCCAAATGAATAAATACTTTACAAAGTTCAGAGCTATGATTCTTCTTGACATTTCTGATTTTAGAGGGCTGCACGGGGGCGCAGTGGGTAGCACGTTCGCCTCACAGCAAGAAGGTCGCTGGTTCGAGCCTCGGTTGGGTCAGTTGGCGTTTCTGTGTGGAGTTTGCATGTTCTCCCCGTGTTGGCGTGGGTTTCCTCCGGGTGCTCCGGTTTCCCCCACAAGTCCAAAGACATGCAGTATAGGTGAATTGGGTAGGCTAAATTGTTTGTAGTGTATGTGTGTCAATGAGTGTGTATGGATGTTTCCCAGTGATGGGTTGCAGCTGGAAGGGCATCGGCTGCGTAAAACATATGCTGGATAAGTTGGCGGTTCATTCCGCTGTGGCAACCCCAGATTAATAAAGGGACTAAGCCGAAAAGAAAATGAATGAATTAATGAATTTCTGATTTTAGAGATTCCAATAACTACTGAATTTGCCGGAGGAGACGCAGCAAAATATGGTGTATAACTAAACATATTAAACAAAGTAGAATCAGGCAAGGACAACCCTACCATTTTTTGTGATTCTCCTTAAAGAAATTCAGGACGTCAACAGCATTCTTTTACAAAATATAGACTCTAAAACAGCAGATCTACAAGGATCAATCAACAACAATGCATCTGTGGCATTGAGGACAAAGCCCACAGACTGGATGGGCATTTGAAAACACAAAAACATAATCTTTTGAGAAACAAAGTGGACAGCCTGATGCAACAGTATTCATATAAAAGGGTTGAAGGAAGGCCTTGGTTGTGTAGTGACAGTTAGTGATCCTATTAAGTTCTTCACCGAATGGCTGCACAGCATCCTAGGACAGCAGCAATTGGACATTGAGCAGGCCCATTGCATGTTGAACCTAAAACCGAACACTGATAAACATTGAGACCCATTCTGGTTTGACTACTTCATTATCAAGAAAATACTAAACTGAAGGGACGAATAGTAGTGGATGGCAAAAGTGTTTGTGTTTTGATCTTGATCAGATGTTTAGATCTTGCCAAACAATGAAAGCAGGGAAAAGCAGGTTCCAGCCATGAAAGAAAGGAAAAATCATCTGTTACATGCTTAACCTAATATCCAAACAGAAAATGAAAACGAAACGCATGCTTTCTGGACATGCCCAAAGATGTGTTTAAATTCATAGATGAGCAGGATAGGGTTTGAAAGACTGGAGAAAGACCCACCCTTGCAACCTTCTCTGAGAAACAAGGAAAATGGAGCATAAACAGACTTCTGAGGATTATGAGGAGAAAGGCTAGTGCGTTTCAATGACTTGACCCAATATTTCAACAGAGGAAGCTTTGGTCTTTCTGATCTGAAAAATAGGAGCAACCCCATGCACATAAAGATGAGAGGACTGAGCTTTCAATGCATCTATGATGATTCCGCATTACAAACTCTTTGGTAATCTTTCCAAGGAGCTCTGTAGGCACCCTTCTGCTCCTCTCAAGGATGCTGCGGAGAACTAGACCAAGAGTGTCTTGCTGCCAACTCAAACTCTTTTAATACAAAATAGTTTTTTTAGTAAATTTAAAAGAAGGATACAAATATACAAAAATACTATATACAAATAAAAGCACATAGCAGGTTAAGTGCAAACAATTGAAGATGCAACGAGACATTGACTGTTAAAGTGACAGAGCTTGAGAATGAGGTAGATGTTTTCAATGCTCTCTATGGTGCCTCTGTAGAAGGTGCATGATGGGAGGTCAGGGCTCTGGTTCCTGCGGAGGAAGTAGAGATGCTGCTGTGCTCTTGGCCAGTGATGCAGTGTTGTCAGTCCAGGAGAGGTTCTCTGTGAGGTGCACAATCAGGAACTTGGTGCTGCGCACTCTCTCCACAGCTGCACCGTTGATGGTCAGAGCTTGCTGAGTGTGTGCTATCCTTAAGTCAACCATAATCTCCTTCATTTTCTACACATTCAGAGAAAGGTTGTTTTCGCTGCAACACCTGGCTAGGTGGCTCAGCTTGCTTCTGTAGTTTGTCTCATCTCTGGCTTATGAAAACCACAGTTGTGTCGTCCGCAAATTTAATTAAGAGGTTAGAGTTGTGTGCAGTCATAAATGTTGAATGTTGAACTGAAGTCTATGAACAGCATTCTGACAGAGTATTGTCCAGATGTATAAGGGCTGAGTGGAGGGCAGTGGCGAGGGTGTCATTGGATGAGCACTTGGATATGCAAACTGTAAGGGGTCCAGGGTGGTGGGGATAACATACTGCTTCTTGAGGATGGGAGTAAGTGCTACGGGAATGTAGTCATTGAAGCTGGAGGGTGATGGCTACTTCAGAACTGGAATGATGGCAGTGGCTTTGAAGCATGTGGGGACAACAGCCTGGTTTAATGAACTGTTGAACTGAGTTCTCCTGCACGTTCTCTTAGTACTCAACCAGACAGATTATCAGTGAAGTGAGTATTGTTAAGTATGGTTTTACAAATTCTTGCAATTGGTCCTATACGTTTTGACCCATCCAATTGCACACAAGTTATTAGTGAGAATTATTAGTACACGCTGTGAGCACACACACACACCTGGAGTAGTGGGCAGCTATTGCTTCCTGCAACCAGGTACCAATTGGTGGTTGCAAATTAGGCAATAAGGGGTATGCCTTGCAAAAAATATGCAATTAGGGATATGCGTTGCTCAGGGGTATCGAAGATGGGAAAGTACAATTCATTCAATCCCCCCCACCTATATTTTCTGCCAGGACCAGAAATAGAACCTGCAACCTTTTGCATTACAAGTCAGAATCCCTAACCATTAGGCCACAACTGCCCCTAAGTTGTGCCTTTATGAGCACCATCAACAGTTGTGATTCTATGCAGGTTTCAGACAGTCGTCACACCTGGTGAGTATTTACATGCAGTGCGATGACGTAGCATCAAGTCAACCTACGAAAGGTTAAATTGGTCCATTAGGTAAGGGAAAATTCATTGTAAATTGTCAACCGATATCACAACATTACAATGTCGTCATATATCCAGATGGCCAAATAATGTTGGGGTGTCAGTTTTTTGTTTTGTTGTATGTTCGTTTATGGAATTTATGCATGACTGTTTTGTTTGAAGGACCAGGATGGAGAAAAAGCATGAAAGTACACCACAAGGTTTACTGAGCCATTGTAAACTTGACGTTGATGCATTGAGAATGTTTTTTCAGATATTGAGCAAGATCATCAGCATGCAGTATTACACGTTGATTTGAAAATGTTGTATTGAAATAAACAGGAAATTGACTCCTTCAGGATGGCATGGTTAATGTTCAGATGGAAAACAAAATGCAGTGGAGTTGAAAAAACTGTTGTGACGTCTTTTCCTGTTTCCTAGCATTGGGTCTGAAATGTTAAAGATGGTAACCCTTACGTTATGTTGCGTTTTCATCCACTATGGGGTGCTGATGAGTCTTAATTTGGCCACAACTTTCTCTGTGTTTTAGCAAATGGAATGATTGTTGGTGACAACTCTTATTTTGGGAAAAAGCCTTGAAATTTTTCAAAAACCCAACAATAGACTCTGGACAAATTTACATTTACATTAATACATTATGATACTTTTTTAATTCAAAGCCATGACACCCTATAATTATGCATTCTTGATTGTGTGTGGTTTTCCCTTTTGGGAAGAGGTACAATTTGTAATTTTTATTGTTGAACATCAGTTGCAGTGTAAAAAAAAAGTTTCTAGCTTTTATTTGGAGAATAGTGTGTGTGTGTGTGTGTGTGTGTGTGTGTGTGTGTGTGTGTGTGTGCGTGCGTGCGTGTGCGTGTGTGTGTACATGTTTTTGTGACATGTCAGGACACAAATCTGTATAATGACATAGGTATGACACAGGTATTACAAAAAGGAGCTGATATCCTCATTTCTCAAAAAGCGTATAAATCACACAGAATGAGTTTAATCAGAGAGTAAAGCTGTACACTGTTTCCTGTGATGGTTGGGTTTAGGGGTAGGGTGGGGTTAGGGCAATTCAAAATACTGTTTGTGCTGTATAAAATCAATGGAAACCTATGAAATGTACCCACTTTTCACAAAAACAAACGTGTGTGTGTGTGTGTGTGTGTGTGTGTGTGTGTGTGTGTGTGTGTGTGTGTGTGTGACCTTTGCACACTTACCTTGATAAGTCTAAGAAAATCTAAATAAGCACTTCTGCTCTCAGAACTACATGGAGTAAACAAAAACATAGTTCACACTATAATTTGCTGTTATACTCAATAGAACGCCATACAAAAGCCAGAATAAAAATGTAATTTTGCACAGATCTGTCTAAAGGGTTAATGGTGCCAAATTATAATCAATAGGAAAAAATACAAATTGTACCTCTTCCCAACAGTGAAAACCAAAAAACAATCAAGAATGCATGATTATATGCTGTTATGGCTTTGCAATCAAAAAATGTTGTTATAATGGAAGTCAATGGGGCAAAAACTACCACGAACGGTAAATGAGGGGGAACAAATTTAAATCTGATGTTGTACAAAAACTAACAATGCATCAAAGCCAATGTTGTTACTAATCATTCACATGTCCAAGACTGTGATAAAATGTAAAAATATATCTAGTACACAGTTACATTTTATATTCAAACTATAAACTAAAGACAAATACTGTATATGTAATGATATTATAAAAGAAGCATGGCATTAAAAAAGCTGAAAAAAAGCTTGCATTTTTGACACTTCTATTGTTATTTCTATTAAATATTCCTAATTAGGCCAATTTAGAATATTTAATAGCAATAACAACAGAAGTGACAAATATGCAAGCTTTTTTTTAAATGCCAATGTACTTTTTTTAAATAGTTTTACAAACTGAAAGACACATTCTATTTGGTAGTTTGTTTATATGCTCTGAAGCAATGAGTTGCTTCACTTAAAAAGTGAGAAACCAATTGTAACATAAGTTGACTTAAGATCATTTGTATAATCATGGGGCAAGAAGGTCGCTGGTTCGAGCCTCGGCTGGGTCAGTTGGCATTTCTGTGTGGAGTTTGCATGTTCTCCCCATGTTGGCGTGGGTTTCCTCCTGGTGCTCCGGTTTCCCCCACAAGTCCAAAGACATGCGGTATAGGTGAATTGGGTAAGCTAAATTGTCCGTAGTGTATGTGTGTGAATGGGAAGTCTATGGGTGTTTCCCAGTGATGGGTTGCAGCTGGAAGGGCATCCGCTGCGTAAAACATGCTGGATAAGTTGGCGGTTCATTCCGCTGTGGCAACCCCAGATTAATAAAGGGACTAAGCCGAAAAGAAAATGAATGAATGTATAATCATGCACATAGTTAATTTGCTTCATATTTTTAAGGCAACAGGTTTACTCACTATTCTAAATGCAATGGGTTTACTCACTTTTTTAAAACTTTAAGTCAACTAATTGCATTTAGCAGTATAATATTGACAAAAAAGTGTATGTTGCAGAAAATGTTTCAACATAGATTGGTATAGCATTTGATTGATTCAATACGCTGATGCTAACGATAACTAAATTGGACTTTTCAGGTTGATTAATAATTCTTTTACATAGTTATAACAGATGTTTGGTGCTGACTTTTATTACTTAACCCTAAAAGCCAGGCTGCGACAAAACGATGAATTATGAATAATAGCCAGACCACTGTACAGCAAGAATTTATAGCATATCTGGAAAGATTATGCTATTAACTGTGTGATTGTTGTCATTCACAGGAAGACTAGTGTTCTGAAGCTGAGGATTTTGGATCTGGATTTTCGCACACAGGTAATACATAAATCTTTGACACTTGATGGCGCTGTAGGATAATAAATGCTAGAAAAAAAAATATATATTGGTCAGCCTGGTCAGTCAAGGACATTTGATTGCTTCCTGTCAACAGTTATATAGAGACTGCAGGCAAACAGACTGAACCATTGATAAATGCCCAAACATGCATTTTGTGGCGTGACAAAGAGTTAGCTCATTTAATTTAATTTTAAATAATATTAGTGTTAAGTTAATAACACCATTTTATGTGGAAATAAGTAAACCTTATCCCTGGAAGCAATAACACAACAGTTGGAAAACTACAAAAATCATTTCAATCTCAAAACCATTTCAAAAGCACATAGGGTTGTAAATTTTTACTGATTTGAGGAAGTAATAATTCATTCTGAGCAATTTAAGTGCTCTCTTGGACTTGAGAAATATTTAATTTGATCCATATTTCTGCCACTGTCAGCCTCAGTATTTATTTATTTATTGGTTTTTCCTCTACTTTTTATAGGTCAGTAAATGAATGCATTGATCAGCATTTGAATGTCAGGCATGATTTGTTGGTCCAGAATGAATCTTTTTCACATCTAACGCGCTATAAAATGATGTTATTTTAGTCAATCAAAATATTTATGTCAATGCATGTATGAAAAGTGTTGATACATTTGTATTCTGTTTTAGGATTTCATAGGAAACATAAAGATACATCAAAATGCTTTATGAGAGCATTGCTGCTGTCACACTTAGACTTGGATAAAAACATCTGATTAACAAAACATTAAAATTGAATGAATGTAAATGATCATACAGCCAAAATACACTCACCGGCCACTTTATTAGGTACTGCTCGTTAATGCAAATTTCTAATTAGCCAATCACATGGCAGCAACTCAATGCATTTAGGCATGTAGACATGGTCAAGACGATCTGCTGCAGTTCAAACCGAGCATTAGAATGGGGAAGAAAGGTGATTTAAGTGAATTTGAACGTTGCACGGTTGTTGGTGCCAGACAGGCTGGTCTGAGTATTTCAGAAACTGCTGATCTACTGAGATTTTCACGCACAACCATCTCTAGGGTTTACAGAGAATGGTCTGAAAAAGAAAATATCCAGTGAGCGGCAGTTCTGTGGGTGCAAATGCCTTGTTGATGCCAGAGGTCAGAGGAGAATGGCCAGACTGGTTCGAGCTGATAGAAAGGCAACAGTAACTCAAATAACCACTCGTTACAACCAAGGTATGCAGAAGAGCATCTCTGAACATACAACACGTCCAACCTTGAGGCGGATGGGCTACAGCAGCAGAAGACCACACCGGGTGCCACTCCTGTCAGCTAACAACAGGAAACTGAGGCTACAATTCTCACAGGCTCACCAAAATTGGACAATAGAAGATTGGAAAAACGTTGCCTGGTCTGATGAGTCTCGATTTCTGCCCGACATTCGGATGTAGAGTCAGAATTTGGCATCAACAACATGAAAGCATGGAACCATCCTGCCTTGTATCAACGGTTCAGGCTGGTGGTGGTGGTGTAATGGTGTGGGGGATATTTTCTTGTCACACTTTGGGCCCATTAGTAACAATTGAGCATCGTGTCAACGCCACAGCCTACCTAAGTATTGTTGCTGACCATGTCTATCCCTTTATGACCACTGTGTACCCATCTGCTGATGGCTACTTCCAGCGGGATAACGCGCCATGTCATAAAGCACAGGTGTCAAAGCCCGTTCCTGGAGGGCCGGAGCTCTGCACAGTTTATTTCCAACCCTAATTAAACAAACCTGATCAAACTAATTGAGTCCTTTAGGCTTGTTTGAAACCTACAGGTAAGTGTGTTGAAGCAGGGTTGGAACTAAACTGTGCAGGGCTGCGGCCCGCCAGGAACTGGCTTTGACACCTGTGTCATAAAGCATGAATCATCTCAGACTGGTTTCTTAAACGTGACAATGAGTTCACTGTACTCAAATGGCCTCCACAGTCACCAGATATAAATCCAATAGAGCACCTTTGGGATGTGGTGGAACAGGAGATTCGGATCATGGATGTGCAGCCGACAAATCTGCAGCAACTGCGTGATGCTATCATGTCAATATGGACCAAAATCTCTAAGGAATATTTCCAGTACCTTGTTGAATCTATGCCATGAAGGATTAAGGCAGTTCTGAAGGCAAAAGGGGGTCAAACCCGGTACTAGTAAGGTGTACCTAATAAAGTGGCCGGTGAGTGTATAATCTTAATCATGGCAACAACTCCACCTCACTGTTGGTCCATTTAAAAAACTCCACATATTGTTGCAACGTTTCAAGGGGTTGGAAAATAAATAAATTGTATGACGCAGGTCAAAGTAAAGGGACAATAGGGGTTTTCAGTTGTTTTGGTGTGGATGAACAACATTTGGGAAACGATTACAACGATTAAGACGAAAACATAATTTTCAATAAAAATCACCAGAAACACGTTAAATAATGTTTGTTGTATTGTCTGCAATACACACTAGTACATTTTACCACACTAATATGTTAATGAATATTACTGTCATAAATAAAATGGTTTTAAGTGTTCTGCATGTATGTGGGAATTAAGTATGTCCAGGATATGCAGGATGTTTTATAAGGTGTTTTTATGTTTATTTATTTACATATTAAGGTAATATTTAATTTATTAAAGATTGATGTAATAACGCTAGTTGCTTTTAAATATAGGTCATTACTACACTGTATTCATTCATTCATTTTCTTTTCGGCTTAGTCCCTTTAATAATCAGGGGTCACCACAGCGGAATGTACCGCCAACTTATCCTGCATATGTTTTACACAGCGGATGCCCTTCCAGCTGCAACCCATCACTGGGAAACATCCATACACTCTCATTCACACACACACACACTACGGACAATTTAGCTTACCAAATTCACCTATACCACATGTTTTTGGACTTGTGGGGGAAACCGGAGCACCCGGAGGAAACCCACGCGAATACACTGCATAAAATAAAAATAAAAAGTTAACTCAACTTAAAATGTTTAGGCAACTTGCTGCACAACTCAACTTTTAACTCAAGTACTGTAGTTGACTCGAGTCGACTCAAAAAGCTGTGCAGCAAGTTACCTAAATATTTTTCATTCATTCATTCATTTTCTTTTCGGCTTAGTCCCTTTATTAATATGGGGTCGCCACAGCGGAATGAACCGCCAACTTATCCAGCATATGTTTTACGCAGCGGATGCCCTTCCAGCTGCAACCCATCACTGGGAAACATCCATACACACTCATTCACACACATACACTACGGACAATTTAGCCTACCCAATTCACCTATAGTGCATGTCTTTGGACTTGTGGGGGAAACCGGAGCACCCGGAGGAAACCCACACAAACGCGGGGAGAACATGCAAACTCCACACAGAAACGCCAACTGACCCAGCCGAGGCTCGAACCAGCGACCTTCTTGCTGTGAGGTGAACGTGCTACCCACTGCGCCACCGTGCAGCCCCTAAATATTTTTAATTGAGTTAATTTTTTTTTTACAGTGTATGAACATATTTGAAAGTTACGTTTTTTTGTTGTTGTTTGTTTTTTTGTGGCCATGAGAAGCATGACAAATCCGCAGAGGGAAATTATTCTAATGCTTAACCTTTGATGTTTATTTAATTTTATGAATGCACAGCCAAGTACACACACTGACGATACACTTTGCATTTCAGCTTGAAGTGACACCCCACTTGCCCTGGAGCCATCAAAAATCACCAAAAAATACCTTCACCGCAGCTTTACCCAAGCCAAATGTTACACCACTGCAGCGGAGAATATGCACTCAGCACCCCAACTTCAATCCCCCGTGATAACTGTGCCTTATCCCATTACTGATGAGGCTGCAAAATGCCTATTTACGCTTGAGTTGCTTCATCTTAAGTGGCGAGGTTCAAGGGAATTTAAAGGGATGTCTTTTTTTTCTTACTGTACATATAGAAGATAGCTTTGAAACTAACATTTTGTGACTTTGTTCTGTAGAATCCCAAATAGTGCCAACCCACTTAAATGTGCCGAAAACAACACATACGAATTACCTCTCTTTGTCTTATATTGTGAAATACACTACCAGTCAATGAATGGACACACTTTGCTAAATGCTAATTACATAGCAAATGAATAGGCTTACTATTTTGGCTATTAACTACAAGTTTTCAAGGCAGTATGTTCAATCAAATTAGCTAGCCACATTTTGTAGACGCTAACACAGGCAGGGACTTGATATCCTATTGTCCCTGAATACTAGAAATATAAAACTGTGCAAGGTACAAGAAAAATGACCCAAATGTCATCAGCTTAAATGAGTACCAACTTTGTATCTGTTTGTTTCGGTAAAAGCGTGAGAGAGATTTCCCTTTAAAAAGCCAATATTGTCAATAATATTTTTCAGAATATGCCATGGCCCTGAAAAATTTATGAACTTTTTACTTGGGCAAGTATTTTGAAAATGGTTATAAACAGCCTAGGCTAGTAGCTGGTTTTAGCGAACTAAAGTTAACTTTTTAGCAGACGTACTTGTCTAAAACATAACCGTTTTGCTATTTCAGTCTCTACACAACTGACATCGATGTTATATGCTGAAATATGAAAATAGTAATATTAAAGTTTGAGCAGGTGTGTCTAAAACGTGACTGGGGGAAAATAAAACTACACAATATGGTTCCAAGTTAAAGTTAAAATTAGACATCGATGCTGTAAAAGGACATTAGTCACAGTTCCCTCCTTTTTTAGTCTATTGTGTCTGATTTCACTCTGAAAATGTGACGTCAATACTTGCTGGAAGCCATTTTTCTTGTGGTCGGTTGGCAGTTGTAATGCACTTTGTATGTTGACAGAATTGAATGGTTGGAAATACCCTTATTTACCATTAAAGAGCGACTTTTAACGGCTCTGTCGGATTCATTATGTTCTATTCCTGGCACATTGTGTGTATTTAAAGAGCAGTAATGTTCAACTGGTGTGGTGTCAATTTAACAAAGAGGACGTGACCTTAAAGAGATTCCCCTAGAGATGGTGAGGGAAGACGAGGCTGTGGATGTTTGTCCCACGCACACATTTCACGTAACAATAGCAGCACATTTCAGACTGTATTTTAGGCCGTCCCTAAAATATTTATAGCAGCCCATGAGTCAGCGGCGAATATTTGCAGTTGTCAGTTCAAGGCTAAAAAGAGTGTTTTGCTTTCAGTAATATTTAACTGGCTAGTTTTGGCCACATCCCACAGAGCCTGAGAAACTGCTACTGAATTGACTGTGGGGATCGTGATCTCTGTTCAGTCTGGAATGCTGTAAAACTCATCCTGGATTACTTAAGGTAAGAATACAGCAGCAGGATTTGGGATTCTGAGGGCAGTTTTAGAATGTGTTGGCACATAGCAATACATTTTAGTGGGACAATTGTGGGTGTAAGTGGTGAACCAATTGAATTTTGGTGTAATAAATTAGAGCTTATTAGCAGTAACAGTAGCTTTGTTAGTAGAATCTGAAAAGTGACAAATGTTAGTTAGCGGTTAGCAAAAATGTTAGCGGTTATTTATGTAATCACCCACTGCAGGGAACATAGTGAATCTTTACAGACTGGTTATGAACATGACTAGGCATGGGTCGGTATAAGATTCTGACAGTATGATAACTATGGATAGAAATATCACGGTTTCACAGTATTGTGATTACTGCTCTAAAATATATTCTTTTTAAATGTCTTGGTAAAATACAAAAACTTTTCCCCCTTTGAACACAATATATTTTATTTTGAGAAACATTTGAAATGTTTTGGAGCAGTAAACATGTCAGGCTGAATAATGAAAATGAATCATTGACTTCTGCTGTCTTCGTTTGTTTCAAAAACACAAATTTCTTTACGGTTTAAAATGACATATTCGGATATCTTGTAAATAAAAAATCTTACACATACCTTAGGAACGGTATAGCAGAAAATTTTGGCGGTTTTAAAACCTTGACTTTTCCAAAGCGCGGTATAACTTGAAAACGGTTATCATCCCATGCCTAAACATGACTAGATCAAATTTCACCCTGATGAAAAATAATTATTGGACAAAGACTCTAAATACTTTTTGTTTCATTGCGAGTGGAATTTCAATTCTTTTTCTGATATTTCCTAAATGAAGGTTTCCCAACACTCAAAAAAAAAAAAAATTTTGTTTTTTGTTCATACTACTTACTTAAAATGAGTTGAAACGACACAATTCTTATGGGGTTTTTTTTTGGGGGGGGGAAACTTAGTTGTTTTAGGTTCAATCCACTTCAAATTGTAAAAATGATTACGTTAACTTAATCGATTTGTGTTGGGATTACATGAAGGGTTTGTGTGGATCCCAGCATTTTTTACAGTGAAGTGCTGTTTAGGAGTACACATTTTTAAATAGTTTTATTCATTTTTAATAAGTAATAATACCAAAAGACAAACATTGGTTTGTTCTGTAGTCAATTGAAGAAAAAAAAAATTCTTCAGGGGATAATATTGATAATATTGACAATAAATAATAATTTTATTCCAACCAAACTATGAGTAAGTAAACTTTATTGTCCTTGACAGGAAATTTGTTATGGGCATCGCCATATTGCTGCAGACGTGTATAAAAACAAACAATAATAATAAAAACAATACAAAATACCGTGATTACAATAATTATAATGATAATGAAGATAAACTCTTATTAAATAAACCCACTGAAACAGGTACAAAGGATTTCTTATATCGGTTAAACCTACACTTAGGGACTCCATATCTCCTACCAGAGGGAAGCAGTTCATAATGTGCATACAAAAAAATGAGTTGGATCATTCAGAATCCTATCCACCTGAGGAAGGACACAATTCTCATATAAAGCTTGAGGATTAAAATATTCATCATGCCCGACAATTTTCCATCCTGGCTTTAAGAGATGCATCAACTTAGATTTACTGTACAGATACCTGACAATGCTTTCAAGAACAGCTTTATAAAACAACACCATAAGCTTCTTGTTAACTCCAAAGAGACATAACCTCCGTAAAAAAATACAATCTCTGGTGTAAACGAGAACAAACCCATTCTATGTGTGTTTTCCATGTGAAAGAACTGTCAATGTAAATGCCCAAATACTTATAGGTCTCTGACTGAGTAATATTATGGTCATGTACAACAACATGACGATGGTCACCTATACACTTTGGGTCAAATACCATCTCTTCTGCTTTCTTAGTATTTATTTTTAACTTATTTTTATCACACCAATCAACAAACCTGCTATTTTCTGACTGGCAGATAGCTCTAATATCGTCATGCTCATAAAGTAAACTTAGTTTGGCTGTGTCATTGGGATATCTAAAAATTAAATTCTGTGAATGCTTACTTGAATATTCATTTGTAAGAAGTGTAAACAGAATAGGCGAGCTGACATAGCCTTGTGAAACCCTAGTACTACTGTTCTTTTCATCCGAAAGGATATTTTTAACCTTTACAACCTAGTTCTATTTGTTAAAAATGAAAAATACCATTTACATATGCATGGGTTTATTTACAGCTGTAAAAGAAATAAGACTTTCTCCACAAGAAATAACATTAAATGCTGCAGAAAATTGGGAAATATTTTTTTAAAACAATTTCAATTTCAATAATGTAAACTTTAACTTTATGTATATCAGTCTTTCTGTTAAAAAACACATAGACAAATCATTAACTATGCAAATGTGTAATTACATGGGCGACGCGGTGGCGCAGTGGGTAGCACGTTCGCCTCACAGCAAGAAGGTCGCTGGTTCAAGCCTCGGCTGGGTCAGTTGGCGTGTCCCCGTGTTCGCGTGGGTTTCCTCCGGGTGCTCCGGTTTCCCCCACAGTCCAAAGACATGCGCTATAGGTGAATTGGGTAAGCTAAAATTGTCCGTAGTGTATGCGTGTGAATGAGTGAGTATGGATGTTTCCCAGAGATGGGTTGCAGCTGGAAGGGCATCCGCTGCGTAGAACATATGCTGGATAAGTTGGCGGTTCATTCCGCTGTGGCGACCCCAGATTAATAAAGGGACTAAGCCGAAAAGAAAATGAATGAATGAAAGAATGTGTAATTACATGTGAAAACATGACTTGTTATACAGTACAAAGGTTTAGAAATATTGGTGCTATTTACGTAATGAAAGTGATTTTTAAAATGTGTGTGAGGATTCATGTGCTTAACAAAACATTTAAAAGATCAATATCGTGAACTAATACTGACATTTAAAAAGAAAAGCCTGATATATTTCAAAATTTAAGTGGAGTTATTCCTAAATTTCCATGATCCTTCAGAAATCATTATAATATGCTTGTTTTCTGCTTGAGAAACATTTCATTTTGTTATCAATGTTAAAAAAAAATTCCATTTAATGTTAAAAAACCATGCTATACTTCTATTTTATGTTCTTTGTATTCTGTTTTTAATTTGAAAAATATATTTTACTCAGCAAACATGCGCTGATGTCAATAGTGAGAGTCAAAGTAAGATTTTATTCCACATAAATGTTGTTTCATGAACTTTATGGTCATTAAATAATACAGTTTTTCTAAGTCGCTTTGGTGCGTTCCTCACAACACTATTTACATTTGCACAACAGTTAATGCATTTCTCAAAACAATTAGTCATTCGTGCACATCATAGTAGCAGTTTCTCATTCCTTCCAACAAATTGCAAATGCTTTTGGACATGCATCAGTTGCTTTCATACAACTCTCTGCTGTTTTATAACATTATCATTTGCTTATGTCATGTCAGTCAAAATTAACTAAACTTGTGAATGCTGAATAGTCATTCCACTCATTCATTCATTTTCTTTTCGGCTTAGTCCCTTTATTAATCTGGGGTCGCCACAGCGGAATGAACCGCCAACTTATCCAGCATATGTTTTAGGCAGCAGATGCCCTTCCAGCTGCAACCCTATGTATCTATGTATGTTGTAGGTTCAGTTCCAATATGTACTGCAATATTGTTTACAGTTGTGCACAGCTCTACCCAAAGGAAGTTTGTGTTCGTTGTAAATAAGGGTGTATTTATTCTTTTGCACAATGCTGTGAATAATTTAGAATTGCAAAGAGCATATGCAGTAAAAATGTGAAACATACATATTCAGTGTCTTGTACTCAGATACCTCACTAAATGCAGTGATGTCTAACTTTACTGTAGTTTTCAAATGGCTGTGCAAATAGAATGTAGTGCTGTCTTGAGCATTTTCAGGACGTGTCACCAAAATCGGACTTTTTTGCATTGGAAAAAATGTACAGAGTAAACTGTCATAATGAAAACATGACAAAGCCATATGACTATCTTGTTCATAAACAATGGTGTCAGGGACTTTTCATCTTGATGACACTGACACTTTCATTGACATGACTACTTGCTTTTGAGGAATTAACTATGCATTTTGAGCAAGTGACATGCTTTTGCAGGTTATCAACTAGGTTTTGCAGTTTGTACTAATTGTTTTGAGAAATGTTTGAGAAAAACTGTTGTGCAAATGTAAATAGTGTTGTGAGAAATGCACCAAAGCGACTGAATAAAAACTGTAATATGAGGTACAAATGGGACTACA
Organism: Danio jaintianensis; assembly: GCA_903798115.1. Classification (NCBI taxonomy): domain Eukaryota; kingdom Metazoa; phylum Chordata; class Actinopteri; order Cypriniformes; family Danionidae; genus Danio; species Danio jaintianensis. The sequence goes on along the minus strand of CAIGQV010001438.1, from coordinate 1,137,469 downwards.
CAGTGTGCTGCTTATGTTGTGAACAAGGTTAATACTCACTACAGTTTTATATTTTGTGGCAATTGCACATATTTCCTCGTCGGTGTCCTTGCTGAGCAGAACAATGGCCTGACTGTATCTCTGACAATATGCACATCCACATCCTCCAGCTGTGTGTCATCCAAGGTGAGTCTGTCTCTGAACAAACTACACGACTTTGCTTCCAAGAAAATGAGCTGTGTAGGATTAAAGTGGCATTATGGAATGTCATTGGCGTATGTTATTTGAAAGAGTGAAGCACATTGAAGAGCCACTACTGTGTGAATTGATGCTCTCATGCTAATTAGATAGATAGATAGATAGATAGATAGATAGATAGATAGATAGATAGACAGATAGACAGATAGATACTTTAAATTCATTTTTTGAATAGTACATTTTGGAGTTTTTAGTTCACTTTGTACCAGCTGTGTATTATGGTTTAACCTTTATCAGACCCATAAGTAATCAAGTAATAACCATTTATATACCATATTATTTTGTGAAAGATTTTTTTGGGGGTAACATTTAACTTTCACATGTCTTTTTTGAGTTTTTAGCTAAAGTTTTATTAAAATATGAGTTCTGATATGAAATTGACTAAAAAAGAATGAATACAATATATACTAAATATACAGCATTAAACTGATAATAATTGACAGTAAAGATATTTATAATATTTTACATACATTCTAAACTTTCTATTCATCAAAGAATCCTTAAAAAATTGTCTAGTAGTTAATAAGTAATAATAATAATATTATTAATAATAGTTCATTCATATTTTAAACATCAACCTAATATAGAACATTTATTGCATTGTTTACTACTATTCATAAATAGTTTTTAAAATCACCATGCTAAATTGTAGTACCACTTTACTTAAATGTTATATATAGAAATTTTCTTTCAGAAGAGATGTTAAACCGAGGTCCTGACTCTCTGGTCATTAAAAATCCCATGGCACTTCTCGTAAAGAGTAGGAGTGTAGTCCTGACCAAATTTCCTCCATCTGCCCTTATCCATTATGGCCTCCCAATCATCCCCATTCACTGAATTGGCTCTATCACTCTCTCTCCACTCCACCTATAGCTGGTGTGTGGTGAGTGCACTGGCGCCATTGTCCTGTGGGTGCCGTCGCATCATTCAAGTGGATGCGGCACACTGGTGATGGTGTGGAGAGACCCCCACATTACATTACATATATTATATATACTGTACAGTTGAAGTCAAAATGATTAGCCCTCTTCTGAAATATTTATTCTTTTTCAAATATTTCTCAAGTGATATTTAATGGAGCAAAGAAATTTTAACAATATTTCCGATAACATTTTTTCTTTTAGAGAAAGTCTTATTTGTTTTATTTCGGCTACAATAAAAGTAAAAAATTTTTTTTAAACCATTTAAAATTATTATTAGCCCCTTAAGCAATATATATTTTTGGATTTTTGATATTAGATATTTTGTCTACAAAACCAACCATCGTTATACAATGATATGCCTAATTACCCTAACTTGCCTAATTAACCTAGTAAGCCTTTAAATGTCACTTTAAGCGGAATACTAGTATCTTGAAAAATATGTAGTTTAATATTATGTACTGTCATCATGGCAAAGATAAAATAAATCAGTTATTAGAAATTAGTTATTAAAACTATTGTTTAGAAATGTGTTGAAAAAAAAATCTTCTTTCTGTTACAGAGAAATTGGGGAAAAATATACAGGGGGGCTAACAATTCAGGAGGGCTACTAATTCTGACTTCAGCTGTATATATATATATATATATATATATATATATACAGTGCTCAGCAAATATAAGTACACCCCTCACAAATCTATCTTTTAAATTCATATTTTTAATAGGAAGCTAAACAATATTATATTTGTGCATATACATTAGATCAGTCAGTACTGAAGCCAAATCTGGAGCTTATTTAACAAAATAACTTATGATAATGGTCCAAAAACTAGTACACCCAAATTTATATGTTATAGAAAAATGTTAAAAATAAATTTTGAAAAAAGGAAAAATCAAGAGAATCAAAAAAATGGAAAAATTTAGTTAAAATTTTTTTTTCAAAATTTTGCTTGAATTTAATTGTATTATCTTTCAATTTGTATTCTTTCAATGACTAAAATATTATTTTTATAAATATATCTGTTAAATAAATCTGTTTTGTTTAAATGCACCAAAATACATTGCCTATATTCACTGAGAAATGGATCAAAATATTAATTTTCAAAATGGGGTGCACTCAATTATGCTGAGCACTGTATATATAAATATACATATATAAATATTAATATATATAAATAAACATATATAAATATTAGTTTTAATAAAAACAAGAGTTTTACCTTCTACACTGTAAAAAGAAGATGAATATTCAAGTCTTTTTGTCTATATGAAATGTTTGTTTTGCCAAGGACGTGTGTCTTGTCAGAAAATGACATAAAACTAAACCGAACGGAATTCAGCCACGTCTCTCCTCTTCACAGCTGCAGCCTCTTTTATCCATCTAGAACCCAGGAACGTGAGCGTGTTGCGAGGCGGCGAGGTCCGCTTTAACTGCAGCACTGATGAATCCTGGGACGTCATGAACTGGCGGTTGGGTGAAGACACAATCCTGGTCATCTCTGTGGATCATGGTCCTCTGGGCAGATCTGAGAGCGTGTCCACAGTCAATCACTCCATGTCCTCGCTGACAGTGTGGGAGTTAATCCTGAGCAACTCTTCATTCAGTCAAACAGTACAGGAGATCAGATGTGAACTGGTCCCTACAAATCTCAAATCATCATCGGCCCTGTTTGTACAAGGTATGGGACCTTTCATGTTTACATGTGCAACATGTGCAACAATGTTTTGATATTAACATGATTATGCAAGATGATATTGACTCTTTCTTGTCAGTCTGAGTCTTAGCAGTCCCTCTTTAATGATTGTAAATATGTCCAATGTTACATGACATGGTGTGCAAACCTGGTGTCTTTTTGTCTGATTTAAATACTACTTTACTAAATTATAAATTAGTTTGTGACATTGTGATTTTTCTTACAGCCGGTTTGTTCGGATTATAACATTTAAACTATAGAACTAAAAGAGTTAGTTCACCCAAAATGGAAAATTATGTTAATAGTTACTCACCCTCATGTAGTTCCAACTCCTCAGACATTCTTTTCTCTTCAAAACACAAATTAAGATATTTTAGTTGAAATCTGAGAGCTCCCTCATCCTCCATAGACAGCCCCAAGACATTCAAAGTCCAGAAAAGGAACCAAAAACGTTGTTAAAACATTCAATCAAAATATTATCAAGCTACTAGAATACTTTTGTGCACACATACAACTAAAGTTGGTTCCCAAGATGAACAAACAACCCAGGCTCATTGTGGATATGCACCCAGGTCTATATTTCTGGAGACATCGAAATACATAGCTAGAGCTACGTCTGCTTGCAGTTTTTGTTTTTGCGAATCCACCAGTCCACTGTGTACACTTTTGATGATCTCAAATTGCGTGCCATTTGTCCATCCTATTCTCGCATTAATACACCAGAGGGCACAATAACATACACTTCAGCCGACCAGCTTGCTGTCGACTGACTGACCCACCCACCCCCTTCCCTAAACCCAACCGATAGTGTTTTCAAGAGCAATCTAGAAAAGAAAAGCCGTCGTGGCTGCGTGATTTTACCATGTTTTAAGATTTTCCCACGTTTTTAGCCTGTTATTTATTTATAAAACCTTTGTTTTACCTGGTTTTGGAACCATTCTTCGCCGGACTCCAACCCCGTTGTCGCAGTCCACTCTGCTCCGCATCCCAAGTCCATCTGTGTATGTGGCGAGCTACTGGGCAAACTGTTAACACTGGAAAAGTTTTCCAATTCGGAGGTAAGTGGTCAGCGGTAGCACGAAACAGAATAGAAGCTGTCGGCGGCGTCATACCACCCCGTAGCATTCGTTTTACAGGCAAAATGCAGCCAGATATAGCCCCATGTACATATCTGGGCTTTCCCAGAAAGACAAGCAAGACTGCACTTTGCACAAATAAATGTACCGTATAAATACAAATGTTCATTTATTTTTTTTTCTATGTACTATTCACTCTTCTCAACAAATATCAGATTTTTTAAATTTTCTTAATTTCCATGGTTGACTGTCTTGGCGAAAAAACAACTAATCATTTTGACCAACGAGGCTCACACAATGACAAACACACTTTATGATTTGGTGGCGTTGGCCAAATTACTGACACAATAACTAGGTTTTGAAGCATGAATGAAATGTTTTGGGGGAGTAACTACATTTTGCAGATGTGCACTAAAGTTCTGAAGTTCCAGCAAATAGTTTTGACATTTGCACTCATAGTTTAGAGAATGTTAAGTCTGTTTTGAAAAATGTGCCAAACCAATTGAGTAAAACTGTAAAACCAATGCTGTTGTTTATATCATTCTGCTTACAAGAAGGTATTTTTTTAAAGAGAATACACATATGGAAATGACTGTTTGTTTCCAACATGGACTGTTAGAGGTCAATAATTAGAGCATTTATTATTAGCAATGACTCTATTTTAAACTATTACCCTTAAATAACAATTATATGATGCAAATCCAACGACAGAATATTTAGTAAATTCTGGAATTTCAGGTCATTTTGTTTCAAACCGTGTTTATAACCGGGTTAAATGTCTATCAATTATCATATATAAATAAAACAAATATATAGATAAATATAGATAATTGTCTCATATTTTCTCATAATAGTGCACTGTAAAAATTTGCATTATATACATTATATTATTTCAAACTACTAAAATGTCAATAACAGTCACTTTGTTAAACTGTAGAGTTGAATTTTCAACATCAAAAGTCGACAGAGCAGAGATCAAGGTCCCATAATGCAATTCACAATTGTAAATAAACGGAAAACACTTGTGAATCACAAAATACGGAAACTGTTAAACAGTTTTTTTTTTTACGGTGTGTACTTACTTTTATTTAAAAAAGAATTTAATTTAAAACTGAAACAAAAATAACTTACATTTAAATGTAAACACTTACATTTAAATATAATAAATATGTATGTTTCAGTTACACACATAGAATTCCATTCATGAAAATGTTTATTTCTTATCAATTAATTATTCAAATAATAATGAGACTATTCCTATAAAATGGCCCGTGTATCAACACGAATAAAATCCAAATGGTCACCAAATAATTCAACAGCTATTTGGCTATATAATAATACAGAAATGAAGATAATCTTGTTCACACATTGGCTATAAAGGCCAGAGCCGTCGCGCATGCAGAGAAGCTGTCTGATTTTATATGAGATGGCTGATTTAGGGCTAAGCATCGACTAAGGTGTTTTTCACACAGGAGAATTCATTTGCTGCTGGCTGGAGTGAAGACTGCTGCTCTGGCAGTTTTGACGGAGCGTATGACATTGTCGATGCCAGAGCAAGGGCTCTCGGGAAAGGAATCGATTGGGGGCCATTAAAAATACCTACTGCAAAGCCACTCTACCGGGTGGTAAACAGAGACAGAAAGCGCGGCTTGAATCTAATCTTGGATTCAGGGAACATCAGCGCCAATCTGGCCCACCCATTTCTCACCCTAATTTGTCATGCTCATGACAAATATATTGCTTCTTCCTTCTTAACTGTGGTTACTGCTAGTTTTAAAAATAGTCAGTAGAAATAGTAAAATGGTCTTAACAAAAAACAAATGCTCTCACAGCAAGAAGGTCACTGTTTCGAGTCCCGGCTGGGTCAGTTGGCGTTTCTGTGTGGAGTTTGCATGTTCTCCCTGTGTTGGCGTGGGTTTCCTCCGAGTGCTCAGGTTTCCCCCACAGTCCAAAGACATGCGGTACAGGTGAATTGAATAAACTAAATTGGCCATAGTGTATGTGTGTGAATGAGAGAGTGTATGGGTGTTTCCCAGTACTGGGTTGCAGCTGGAAAGGTATCCGCTGTGTAAAACATATGCTGTATAAGTTGGCGGTTCATTCTGCTGTGGCAACCCCTGATGAATAAAGGGACTAAGCTACAGGCAGTGCTGCTGACTGCTTACCACTGTATAGACGTCTTTTCCGGCATGACTAGTTTGCTCAGTAACTCACCAAGAACATCGCTTGACTTGAAAGGTGGAGCAGACCGGGGTTTGAGTCCGACCAAGGATGGTTCCAGAAACCAGGAAAAAACAAAAAACACAAAAAGCAACGTGAGGTCATGGTAAAAGCATGCGGACAAAATGGCTTTTCTCTTGTAGTTTGCTTTTGAAAACACTACCAGTTGGGTTAAGGGAAGGGTGTGTGTGGGTCAGTCAATATCAACTGAAAATAAAATGCACAATGAGACAAACCAACCGGCTTCTCTCACAGACGTGAGAAAGGCATTATTATGCACAGAAATGTATACATCGGCCTCTGGTGGATTTACAAAAAATGACAAGTATGAGAAAACGTGCCCCAGTAGCGTATTTGAGATTGTCATAAATGTACACGGTGCCCTCTAGTGGATTTGGAAAAGAAAAACTGAAAGAAAATGTAGTTCATGGTAGGGTTGTCATGATACCAATCGGTACTGAAATTTTAAAAACGGCCATTTCCCGCTAACATTTAAGCGCTGTTCTTAAACAGATTTGCCGTTGTGTTCACATGCTCAACTGAAATGACTGTGATTGACTGTGAAAGTCATCAGTTCACCGAACTCACCACTGTTGACTGAGTGTAACCACAGATACACGGACACTGCAGTGTTTTAAAGCCATGAAGATCAGCCGGTCTGTCTATGAGCTGACATTAGAGCGATCCGCTGATGAATCGACTGATCTTTGCGGCTTTAAAATGCTCCAGTGTCCATATATCTGTGTTTACACTCAGTCAACAGTGGTGGGTTCGGTGAACTGATGACCTTCACGGCCAATCACAGTCATTTTTGTTGACGTGAACGCAATGGCAAATCAGCGCTGTTTAAGAACGTGCTCAACAACGTTTAAATGTTAGCGGGAAATTGACGTGTTTAAAATTTCAGTACCGATTGGTACCGAATTCCAGTATCGTGACAACACTAGTCCATGGTACATATTCGTCGGTTCTCAAGAATGTAGCACATCCTGGGCACATATTTCCAATGAGCCTGGGAAGACTAAAACAACAACCAAAAAAATATATTTGTCTACACTTAAAAAAAATGCTGGGTTGTTGTAATCCAACATTCGGTCAAATATGAACAAGCCCTAACACTGGGTTAAAAGGTGTAAATGTGAATTTAAATGTATTGTTCTCCCAAAAATATATATCCTGTCAATTATTACCCTCGTGTCGTTTCAAAATCACCAGACATTTGTTCATCTGGGGAACCAATTTTAGTTTTATGTGCGCACAAAAGTATTCACGTAGCTTGATATTATTTTGATTCAATCACTGAAGCCATATGGTATGGCAGCCGAGAGAGACTAATGTGCTGTAATTTAAGAAAGCACATGCACTTACAAAAAACACCAGCAAATTAAGAAGAGATCTTTGTCGATTTGATAGCAAACTCGCTGCAAATCCTCGCAATACAAACACATTAAGAGAACGCGCTGTATTTTCTTACAACACATGCAAATAGCACAGAGCACAACATAAATGTTTCAAGGGAACCAAAAAACATGACGGACCCGGCTGGGATTTGTTTATTGTGCCGTGACTATTGCTCAGTGAAGTTGTAGGTGATCTTTGAAAGGTGAGTTGTTTTTTGTTCATCCTGATTACACTATTCCCTTGTCCTTTGTATGTTATTAGCCTAAATAAACATAACCTAAATAGCCAGGTCCGTTACTTTTTTGGTCCCCTTGAAACCTTTCTGTTGTGCTCCGTGCTATTTGCATGTGTTGTGAGAAATTGCAGTGTGTTTTCTTAATTTGTTAGTGTTGTGAAGATTTGCACACATATGCTGGCTTATGGTCTTATGATAAGGTCTTATGAACACCCCTTCAAGTAAAGAATTACCAGAAAAAAAAGTAAATTGGCACTTTTTGTGGAAGCTAGACATATTGTCAAGGTTTTTTTGCAAGAATGTTCAAAAATCTGCATTTCTTCATTTACCTTCGGCTTAGTCTCTATTTCAGAGGTCACCACAGCGGAATGAACCACCAATTATTACGGCATATGTTTTATACAGTGGATGCCCATCCAGCCGCAACCCAGTACTGAGAAACTCCCATACACACTCCTCATTCATACACACTCACACACTACGGCCAATTTAGTTTACCCAATTCACCTATACCGCATGTCTTTGGATTGTGGGGGAAACCGGAGCACCCGACCTTCCTGCTGTGAGGCGAGGCGTTTATTTAAAACATATTACACTACGGGGCTGTTAAATCCATGATTCTGATTGGTTGATGAACATTCTAAAGCGTGCAGCTTTCCAAATAAATGCACAGCTAAAGTAGCTCCAGGTTTTTTTTTATGCATTAGGACCCAGTAATACCGAACACAATTGTTTTTTTCAATGTGAGAAAAAAGTGTGAGCGTTTTACTCGCTGTTTAGGTGTGCACTGCTTTTTTCTAAAGTCAACAAAATGGCAGTTTGGTGTGCTTACAGTTCCATATCACAACTACTATCCATCCATCCATCCATCCTTCTACGCTGTAAAAAAATATTGCTGCCTTCAGTTTTTTTTAGTTGAATCATTTCTAGTCATCTCAACTTACATAAATCAAACTGACTTAAAAATATTAAGCTGAACTTTGTGTAACTTGAAATAGTTGAAACCTGATTAACTTATTACAATACATTAAAGCAACAAAAATATTTGTTGTCTTGACATATGTCATTACATTTTTACAGTCTATCTATCTATCTATCTATCTATCTATCTATCTATCTATCTATCT
>CAIGQV010001438.1:1114056-1128549 GCA_903798115.1 Danio jaintianensis | reverse complement strand
TCTATCTATCTATCTATCTATCTATCTATCTATCTATCTATCTATCTATCTATCTATCTATCTATCTATCTATCTATCTATCTATCTATCTATCTGATAATCTGAAAATGGATACAATGCATAAAACACCAATTTACAGATATATTACCATCAAGCACCTTTTAAGACCCAACCTGATTTATTCCTCAATAATTCAGCTATTCTGTGACTGTGGCTGAACCACAGCTCAGCTAAAAAGCAGAGCGATGACCTGAGACCTCCTACATTTTATGAGGGAAGCCCATTCATCAGCAAGATCACAAATTTGACTTGGTATATGTCCCTATTAACAGCCGTGTATGTTTAATAGAGCCATTCCCTGTGGGTGCGGGGCCGAGTCTGTGACTAACAGAGCTTTGGAATTAATTGGGCGTCTTGGCATTTTCAGTTAGCAGTCAGCATCTCTCGTGGTGATTTGTGGCACATCGGGTCGGACGTACAGTTGGAGGGCTCCCACAAATCTTCAGGGAACCACAAATCCTCCTCTCTTCTCTCATTACAAAAGACTCCCATTCATTTGCATGTACAAGGCTAAAGGCAATTGCTGTTTTTCATCAAGACAAACAGAACAGCCCACGTGTGATCGGGCATTTGTGTAGAGATTCACACAATGTTATTATAGTTGTCTTCTGATATGATACTGGCCTTTTTATTGAAGTAAAGTCTAAGAATAAAAGTGAAAAAAGGCCAAAAGGTGTGTTTTTTTAAGAGGGTTAAAGTCTAAATTATTTACCGTTGTGATGTAAGTTTCACTCTATTAATAGGGCAGTATATAATTAGCTCCTCACACTTTTTTAAAGCCCATTGGAATTATGTGGTTTAGCCTATATTTTTGTGGAACCACAAAAACATTCTTTAACATACATTTGACTGCAGTTTCTAGGTGAAACGAATGCTAACAGATTTAGTTCCTTTTCACTCTAATGATATTTACAGGGACATCTCTTCTCATTGAATAAAGGATTATTTTCATGCAGTACTTTGCAAAACACCAAATGAATACCACAAAATTACTTAATATTGTCTATGATTTCAGGGCGGCACGGTGGGTAGCGCTGTCGCCTCACAGCAAGAAAGTTGTTGGATCAAGCCTCGGCTGGGTCAGTTGGCATTTCTGTGTGGAGTTTGCATGTTCTCCCCGTGTTCGCGTGGGTTTCCTCAGGGTGCTCCGCTTTCCCCCACAAGTCCAAAGACATGCTGTATAGGTGAATTGGCTTAGCTAAATTGGCTGTAGTGTGTGAATGAAAGTGTATGGGTGTTTCCCAGTGATGGGTTGTGGCTGGAAGGGCATCCGCTGCATAAAACATATGCTGGATAAGTTGGCGGTTCATTCTGCTGTGGTGACCCCGGATTAATAAAGGGACTAAGCCGAAAAGAAAATGAATGAATGTCTATGATTTGTAATCAAATACTTTACCTATCTCCATATCTCCTCTCTTTTCTGCCATGGTCAGTTTAAAAAGCAATGTAAAAGCAATGTAAAATGTAAGTAAAACTATGTGGTCACATTGTTTTTTCTTGTTTGCTTTTAAAAACACTATTGGTTGGGTTTAGGTCAGTGGTTTGCTAGTCTAGGTGTTTTGTATAATAAGTACCGCCTTCTAGTGGGTGTGCACAAGAAGTAAGTATATCTGAAACGTACAACAATAAGTACTCTATCTAAATATTTCAGACTCGCAAAAATGTAGACAGGTCTCTCTAATAGATTTGTCACCTGAAATGTACCCAGAGCAACGTATTTCCAACGAGCCTGGGTTGCAATATTGTTTTGTTTCACAAAAAGTATTTTACTATAAGAAAAGTTGGTCCCACTTTATATGCCTATGTGCTATGTACTTGCATCAATAAATAAATACAATGTACTTACTGTGTTCATAATGTATTGCAGAACACTTCTGGTGTTCTTGAGGTGGGATACAGGTAGGGTTAGGGAAAGGGGAAGTGGTATGGGTAGGTTTAAGGGTGGGTTAAGGTGTAATGGATGGTCGAGTGTAATTAAAGATGTAATAACAGAAATTCTTTATTAATGTAATTACATGCAGATATTTAATCAATCCTAAGTACAATGTAAAAACATGCAATTACACAATAAGTACATTGCAACAAATAATTAATTTCAGTGTAAGTACATATTAGTTAAGGCCACTTAATATAAAGTGGGACTGAAAAGTTTTATTCATCTGAGAGCGTCAATTACAAATGACAAATTTACACTGGATGTTGTATCCCTACAATGCATGTAACCGCGACATCAAAATGACATCTAACATTGGCGTAAAAAAAAACATGTCAAAAATCGATTACAGGACAGACATGATTTTTAATGCCAAAATTAGATGTCAATTTGATTTCGTTTTTATATGTCAAGATAGTCAATTGACATCAAAGCAATTAGCAATTTTGAAATTTTTTGACCTTTTTGACGTGTCGTATTGACATCAAGGTACCCAATGGAATTTAAAAATAACCGTATTGTTAGGGTTTTAGTCAAACATACAAATACAATAATTCATTAATGAATAAAAATAATAAATGAAAACCCATCTAACATACTTCACAACAATAATAATATAATAATACATTTATTTTTATATAGCGCCTTTCCAGAGCTCAAGGACACTTTACAATGAATGTAACAAAGAAGAGATAGTACGAACAGAGGTTAACAAGCATACAAGAAGTCAGATATAACAAACTGGAAATACAAAACAAAACCTAAGAGACAAATATGCAGAATACAAGTTGATCAAATAAAGTGGTCAGTTTGTCAAATCAGAGGTGTAACATTCAGAGAACAAGTGAGTTTTAAGTAAAGATTTAAATTCTGAGATATTATTAACAGTACAGAGTGAGCGTGGTAGAGAGTTCCAAAGTTTGGGTGCAGTAACACTAAATGATCTGCCCCCCACTGAAGAGAGGTGGTACAGAGGGACAGCAAGAAGGCCAGAGTCAGAGGAGTGTAGTGAGCGAGTAGGTATGTAGGGGACAAGCATATTACATAGATAAGAGGGAGCTAGGCCATTTAAGGATCGAAATACAAGGAGGAGAATTTTGAATTTAATACGATATGCAACTGGGAGCCAATGGACGTCATACAAGATTGGAGTTATATGAGAAGAACGTTTAGTATGGGTAAGTATTCTAGCCGCAGAGTTTTGAATATATTGTAATCTGGAGATGAGGCTGGCATGCAGACCAATGAAAAGGGCGTTACAGTAATCAATGCGTGATGAGACAAATGCATGGACGACAGTCTCAGCATCCTTGCTACTGATAAAAGGACGCAGTTGGGCAATACGACATAGGTGAAAGAATGCAGATTTAATAACAGATTTAATGTGAGACTGAAAAGAGAGTGTGGAGTCAAAGATTACACCTAAATTTAATAACACAACAATACTTGGTACACTCTCAGAAATAAAGGTACGCGAGCTGTCACTGGGGTGGTACCTTTTCAAAAGGTACACATTTGTACTTAAAGGGTCCATATTGGTACCTCAAAAGTATATATTAGTACCAATTTTTTTTAAGAGGAACACTTTTGTATTTTTTAGGTACTAGTATGTACCCTTGAGGTATTAATATGGACCTTTTAGGTACAAATTTGTACCTTTTGAAAAGGTACCACCCCAGTGACAGCTCGCGTACCTTTATTTCTGAGAGTGTAGAGTAGATAGTTATACTATTGCTCATCAACACCATTCATACATTCATAATTTAATAATCTTGACCCTAGTTCGGATTCTTGCCCAGTGTACATAAGGACAATGTACATTTTCTTGGTGCATTTTATAATCCCCCAGACAAGTGCAAGGACATCATATCAAGACACATTAATTGTAATCTTGAATGCATTTTTGAATTGGTAGTATGTGAACTGGAATGCAGCCCTTCTCTTTTATATATACAGCTGAAGTCAGAATTATTAGCCCTCCTGAATTATTAGCCCCCCTGTACATTTTTTCCCCAATTTCTGTTTAACGAAGAGAAGATCTTTTTCAACACATTTGTAAACATAAGAGTTTTGATAACTAATTTCTAATAACTGATTTCTTTTATCTTTGCCATGATGACAGTACATAATATTTCACTAGATATTTTCAAGACATTAGTATTCAGCTTAATTTAATGGCTTAACTAGGTTAATTGGGGTAATTAGGCAGGTGGTTTATTTTGTAGACTATAAAAAAAATAATTATTGCTTAATATTGCTTATTGCTAATAATATTGACCCTAAAATGGTTTTCAAAAAACAAAAAAATGCTTTTATTCTAGCCGAAATAAAACAAATAAGACTTTCATGCAGAAGAAAAAAATATTATAGGAAATGCTGTGAAAAATTCCTTGCTCTGTTAAACATCATTTAGGAAATATTTGAAAAATTAAATTAAATTCTCAGCAGGGATAATAATTTTGACTTCAACTGTACATACACTTTCAGTATAGCTTTCCTCTACAGATTAGCTTGGCAAGAGAATCAGGCTCGGGATGTAAATCAGGAAGGGCTAAACGTGCGTCAGCCTCTGGGACGCAGGATTGCTCACAAAGCTTTTCGTTAGAGGCATGGCCAGCCATACTTCTTCCAGATTAAACGCTGTCTCATAGACAGTAATTTTCCCTGCCTAGCCCTCCTGCTGGAAGAAAAAAGAAAAAAAAACTGACCTAGCTGACAGAGCAGTCCTGCTTTCAAATGACACTGGCAGGCCCAGACACTTATTTTTTCCCCCAAAATAGTTTAAAATGATCAGTAATCTTATTTGAACTTGAAGATAATATTATATGTGCATAACTCACGAATTATCATCAGCCTGGGGTTATTTACATGTAGGTATTTAAGTAAAAATATTAAAGAGTACACAAAGTCATAAACATACTTTTTGCATGTTTTGTAGATGCTAATACCTACATTTTAGATCATAGGTCTCAAACTTGATTCCTGGAGGGCCGCAGCTCTGTACAGTTTTGCTCCAACCCTAATCAAACACAGCTAATCCAACTAATCAAGGCGTTCAAGACTAGAAACTATTAAGCAGGTGTGAGTTGGAGGTGGTTGGAGCTAAAATCTGCAGAGCTGTGGCCCTCCAGGAATTGAGTTTGAGACCATTGTTTTAGATGAAATACCAGCATCTCAAACGCAAGCAGCAGCACATAATTACAGTTAAAGTAAAAATTATTAGTCCTCTCGTGAATTTTTTATTTCTTTTTCAAATATTTCCCAAATTATGTTTAACAGAGCAAGGAATTTTTCACAGTATTTCCTATAATATTTTTTCTTCTCGAGAAAAGTAGCTTTTAAAAGCAGTTTTTTTAATTTTTTAAAACCATTTTAAGGTCAATATTATTAGCCCCTTAAGCAATATTTTTGTATGATTATCTGCAGAACAAACCATCGTTATACAATGACTTGCCTAATTAACCTAACTTGCCTAAACAACCTAGTTAAGCCTTTAAATGTCACTTTAAGTGGAATACTAGTATCTTGAAAAATATCTAGTAAAATATTATGTATATATTAAAATAAAAGTAAAATTTTATGGCTAATAATTCTGACTTCAACTGTATATCTATTTTTCAATTTCTGTCAATTTTATTAGGAAATTCAAACAATACACAGCTTCTTTTAAAAACTGTACATTTTTCATATGAATGAAATGGTATGAATAAGCCACTTTTCTGACAATACATAAGATTTTTTTTTCCCTCCTGAGATCGAGCTGTTTAGGTTTAGTTAAATGTTGTTGTTTTTTAAATAAATTGCTTGTGTTCCTTTCCCCCCTTTTTTTTAAACAAAGACTCTAAAGGTCCATGACATGATTTATGTGGTTCAGTGTTACACATCAGTAGCCTTACACAGTAAAGCCTTAACAAATGAATTGCTGTGGTCATGCGGATTCTCTGAGAGTAAGTGAAGAGTTCTACTACAGTAATTACCCAGCTGTCTATAACAATTCACTGTTTTACCTTTTGTTTCTTTTTCCAGGGTGAATAAAAAGCCCATCATGTGGGCTTTTAAAAAAAGACAATTTAACTGTCACACATTTAAAAGTCACATCAACCAGTCAATTATGAACCATCAATCATTTCAAAAGAAAGCAATCACTGTCTGCTTTTAGTGGAAAGAAAAAACAAAACACATATAAAGTGATTTAAAAAGTATTTGGACACACAAGTTACACTTAAAATGTGTGAATGCAGTTGGAACATTGAATTAAACATCAAATCAATTCATTTGGATTTTAAAGAAAGTGCACGAGCTTGCTTTTTATGCAAAATATTTCACACATTTAATTGTTTTATCTACTAAACCTACAGTACTGTATTTTAGCTCTAAATTAACATCATGATCATTTTTGAGAAATAAAATGTGTTGTTCTCAACATACTGTACTACATGGCGTCTGACAGTTGACTGATAGTTTAAACTTTTTGAGTAAGTAACAAAAAATATGCATATTAAGATTTCCACTTATAGATTGTGATTCTCTGTCTTAATATTCATTCATTCATTTGACTTAGTCTCTATTTCAGAGGTCCCCACAGCAGAATGAACCACCAACTATTCCAGCATATGTTTTACGCAGCGGATGCCCTTCCAGCTGCAACCCAGTATTGGGAAACACACTCATTCACACACTAAGGACAATTTAGTTTATTCAATTCACCTGTACCGCATGTCTTTGGACTGTGGGGGAAACCGGAGAACCCGGAGGAAACCCACGCCATCACAGGGAGAACATTCCTGCGGCCTTCTTGCTGTGAGGCGACAGTGCTAACCACTGAGCCACCGTGCTGCCCGCTGTTAATATTTAATAGACCAAAACAACTTAGGTTTACTTGATTGTTCATACTTAACTCTATAAAACAATTAGTCCGATTGGACATTAAATATGAAATTTGATCAGGCTTTTGAAGAAGCATTTATTTAAACATCTCTCAGTCATCACTGTAAATTGTATTTTCTTAACTAAAGAATTCAAAACTAAAGAAGTCATTCGATATCAGCAAAAAACCTTTTACATGGAAATTTCTAAATAACCTACAATTTCCTACGTTTTAAGTTACTAAGTCCTTTATAAAGTTATCCCAACAGGAGTAAAATAACATATTTCATGACTTTCAATAATGTTTTGTGAATTTTTCACTATATAAAATAACTTCAATGAGATATTTGAAAAAGAACAATGATCAGAATTAGAGAACATTTTCAGATATTGTTGTCAAACAGCACATGGTGGTAAAAACATACCCTATTTAACTAGCAGCCAAAATGTCCAGTTTTCAATGATTCTGCTGTTCTAAAGTGACTGAAAGACAGCAGGTTGTCGATGTCAAGGTCAAAGGGATGGCACTTTGTAGCTGGAATCGTTAGTTAGTTAGTTAGTTAGTTAGTTAGTTAGTTTGTTACTGTTGATAACTTGGACAAATAAATAGAGTTGATAACTGACTTTCAATGACAGCTGTCAATGTGAAAACTTTGTGCCAAGAGGTTTTATACATATTGGACACAAAAGGACCACCTCTCATTGGGGGGGATTTAAGTGGCACTTAAATATGGTAAATAAATATTGGAATTAAGAACTACAGCAAAAGTTTGTTAGTGGCTACTGTTTGCACAGTGTAGCAGATGGTTGCATGGCAGACACCATGACACGGGAGTACAAGCTATTCTGTCCAATAAATTGGGTAAAGTCTAGATTGGATACGCGGCCGGCTGGAAGTGCGATATGCACATCAATATATCAGCTTTTTTTATGACACTGTATAACAATAATTAATATTTTTACAGTGCTGTGACGGTTGGGTTTAGGGTTGGGGTGGGGGTACACGTTAATAAAATACAATAAATGGGAAATGTAATAAATAATATAAATAATTCTCGTTAACTTCCGGCCGCAACCATATCCGATCTAGCAACAAACAATAAATGGCTGACTTTAGCAAATGTATGATTATGTTTACAATTTCTAGTTTACTTGCAAAAAGGGCAGTGTGACACTGAACGGCACCAATAAAAGCATTAAACTAAACATGTTTGGTCCAGACCAAATTTCCTGTTGTGAATACACCCTTAAATTACATTTTACAGTGTACATTACAGTGTTCAATTGTGATTAAATAAATGTAAGTGATGTTAGTAGAGATAAAAGCACTGTTGCTTCCACTTACTTTAGAACAAATGTATATATCCTTGTTGATTTTGAACATTAAGTTGTCTTGTTTGGGTCTAGGAAACTTCCATTTTTCTTCCAAATTTCCATTGCCCTTCCTCTCGAGATACCTGAAATGAGTGTTACAAGTACCCCAGATACATTGTTTTACCATTTTTATAACATAAACACCATCAAACTGATGAGGGCTTTGGACGTTCCAATGTTTCTCAATGGGGTTGAAACTACACAATGGCTGTGTCCGAAGTCGCATACTTCCAACCTATATAGTATGCTAAAAACAGTATGCGAGCTGAGTAGCAAGTCCGAATTCATAGTATTCGAAAAACAGTATGCGAGAAGTTCCCGGATGACCTACTACTTCCGGCAAGATTTTGAAGTGTGCATCCGATGGACGCTACGCTATCACATGATGCCACGCGAGAGAATTCATAAATGGGAGTGTAGCAATGCAACTGACGTGGGTAGGTCACGTAATAATGACAAATGATGGATGTAGTATATCTGAGTTCCATTCATACTACTCATATTCATACTATATAGAACATATTTTCTAACAATCGTGTAGTAAACTCAAATTCAAATGTAGTACCTACTCGAGTAGTAGGCGATTTCGCATGCAGCGTCAGTCTCTGTGCAACCGATCCTCAACTGCCATTGGCTTATCTGCATTCAAGAGGAGGAGCTTACTAATAGATCCAATACTGATGAATCTTTCGATAAGAGAATCTGGAGTAAAACCCACACCAAGCCTCTCATCAGCAGAAATAATCAAAAGACAACTAGCCATTGCTGAGAGGTTGTGTGGACTGAAAAGCGGTCCAAAGTTCACTTAAGTGATGATAGCAAGTTTAATTTATTTGGGTTCAATTAACTGGAAAATTATAACCTAAAATCCCTTGTGTTTAAAATATAGAAAAAGGATCTGTCAGGATTTTGGAGGGTGACCTGTCAATTCAACGGGGAGTGTTTGTCACCTTCCATTGCCAAGCGATTGGTTGGTATCCGGAGCCTTCAGTGTTGTGGATGGTCAATGGCACCAGTGTGGACAGAGGCGACTACAACACCAGCAGTATTCAGGAAACCAACAACCGGTTCAACTCCACCAGTGAGCTTCAGATAAAAGCAGAAACCAGCACCATGGTCGAGTGTTGGGCATCTGTGTCTGCTCCTCTGTCCCACCAAAACAGCAGCGTCAAACTTACTGTAGGTAAGCATGACTGGATATTAATGAGCTACCTGTGCAAATAAGCTAATAAGCATTATTGGGGGAGGCTTTTGTTTGTTATGAAGACAGCTTTGCCTTTCAGCTTCACAATTCAATTGTAAATGACTAAAGAAAAAAACTCAATCATATGTTAATGTTAAAATCTTCATTCACTCATTTTCGTTTTGACTTAGTCCCTTTATTAATCAGGGGTCGCCACAGCGAATGAACCGTCAACTTATCCAGCATATGTTTTACGCAGCGGATGCCCTTGCAGCTGCAACCTACCACTGGGAAACACCCATACACACACACTTATTTACACACATACACTGCAGACAATTTAGCTTACCCAATTCACCTATAGCGCATGTCTTTGGACTTGTGGGGGAAAGCAGAGCACCCGGAGGAAACCCACGCGAACACGGGGGGAACATCCAAACTCCACACAGAAAATGCCAACTGACCCAGCCGAGGCTTGAACCAGCGACCTTCTTGCTGTGAGGCTACAGTGCTACCCACTGCGCCACCCCTGTTAAAATCTTTAAAAAGTTCAATTGATTTGACATTTGCACTGAAAATAATAATGAATAATGCAAGGCCTTCTCCATATTTCATTTCATTTTCCTTTGGCTTAGTCCCTTTATTTATCAGAGACAGTAATCCGCCTCTGTTCTCACATTTGCTTTGACTTTAATGCAATTTACTCACAAAAATACTTAATTCCCCATTTGGTGTGAACCCAGCATAAAAGGTTATTATCGCCACCTGTTGGTAACCCTAACATGCATCACAGTGCGTTTTTGTGCTCATGTGGATAGAGATTTTTTTTAAACGAAAGCGGGGAAAACCATGTACACGTTGACATGGCCTAAAAATGGTAAAACCATTATCATAACACAATTTTAAAAGCATACATCAATGGAAAACACCCTTCAACTGCAAGCCAATGTGAGATGTTAACAAGTATGCCAATGTTAACAAGTAAATAGTCAGGAAAATTAAAGAAAGACAAAGAGGAAATGAGGAAATACAGATAAACAGTCAATGAAACTACGCCAAAGCAGACTGAAGTAACAAATAAATTTATTATACCAACAAAAATTATTTCAGTTAAATCAGAAATAGGGGCGGCGCGGTGGCGCAGTGTGTAGCGCTGTCGCCTCACAGCAAGAAGGTCGCTGGTTCGAGCCTCGGCTGGGTCAGTTGGCATTTCTGTGTGGAGTTTGCATGTTCTCCCTGTGTTCGCGTGGGTTTCCTCCGGGTGCTCTGGTTTCCCACACAGTCCAAAGACATGCAGTAAAAGTGAATTGGGTAAGCTAAATTGTCCGTAGTGTATGTGTGGGATTAAGTGTGTATGGATGTTTCCCAGTGATGGGTTGCAGCTGCAAGGGCATCCCCTGCATAAAACATATGCTGGATGAGTTGGCAGTTCATTCCACTGTGGCGACCCCAGATTAATAAAGGGACTAAGCCGAAAAGAAAATGAATGAATGAATAAATCAGAAATAGCTATTTAATGTAACAACTGCATATTGTCACTTCTTATGGTTTGTTTTGTGTAAAGACATCCCGTGCTGTTGTGTAATGTTTTCTTTTTCTTTTATAATGTATCCGTTTGCACATGTATAAGATCTGCATGTTCCAAAACTCTCCCTCAAACTTGGATTTACTGTCTAAAGTTGTGCTTGAAAAGGTGTTTGAGATTGATCTGCTCGATCGTCCACATACAGTAAAACCAATGGCATAATTAATTAGAAATGCACTGATGTGTTGGCCAATAATTAGTATCAGCCAATAGAAGCAATTTTCTGCTCAACTGGGCATTGGCTGATTAGTGACAATTACATCATGTCAATCAGAGAGGGCAGAGATAAAATATCATGCTGTGTGTAAAGAAAAAAAACATGTTATATATTATATATGATATTATATGGCAATAAATTTACAAATGTGTTTTGCAGTGGCACCAAAACCCACACAGGACTACACAGTTGTGATCGCTGTAATAGTGTCGGTGTGTACAATCATTCTGCTGGCAGTTCTCATCCTGATTCTCTGCTACAGAAAAAAACTGGCAAGTAAGCAAATGGATTTTGCATTTCTCTTGAAAATTCTCTTTAAAGCTTTCCTGGACGTTATTAAAGCAATGAAGCATGTCAAAGTTATGTTAGTTTTGTTTACATTCAACCCATTAATCTGTTAGTAATAGGAACGATGGCTCAGTCAGAGTGAAAAGACCTTAATTGGTCCAATTGAGCTTAATTTGTATACAACGTCAGATTGGTAAAGATTGTGCAGACCTTTTCTAATCTGACCGAGATAACATGTAAACACTTGACTGTGGTTTTTGTAGAACAAAGTGTCATAAATGACTGTTATGCTATTCTAAAATTCTCCTTTCACTCGTGAACTAGAGCAGAACAACATCAGATCAGTCCTCTCAGCCACAAATGCTTATTTTGGCCATGGGAATGGGCAATGTTTTTTTTTTTTAGAAATATAAGAAATACACCACAAAGCTGAAAGTAAATTAAAGCTAGAATCTGAGTAGGCTTTGAAGATAAACAAAAAAATGACACCAACTGATATTCCGGCTGTCTCCAATCCGAACACTAACCAGATCTAACCTTACTGAGATAAAACATGTTAACATGGTATGGTCACTAGTGAAAGCTGTGGTCTGGGATATTGCATTTGAAGTGTACAGTAAAGGCTAACAAATGAAAGAAAACATGTTATGTTGTGGCAGCATATTAGAGGATTCCGCTAATGAGTCCAATCACTTGTTTTTCACTTGAGATTGTTTGAAGTGGGCTAGTGAAATTTAAAAAGTGGAATCCGCATATGAGGAAGGTATTATAACAAATATTTAAGCAGCTCATCTGCAGTCACTCACTCAGGTGCTAAGCAGCAACGCAGCATTCAGCTGGCAGTTCAGGACTGTGGTCTGTGAGACAATGGGCTCTATCATACAGCCGGTGCAATGTGGCACCATGCGTGATGCAAGTGTTTTTAAAATTTATTTATTTATTTATTTATTTTTTATTTTCATGATTTGCGACACGTTGTTTAAATAGCAAACAGGGATGTACAGCAGTACACAGATATCTTTCATTCATTCATTTTCTTTTCGGCTCAGTCCCTTTATTAATCTGGGGTCGCCACAGCAGGATGAACTGCCAACTTATCCAGCATATGTTTTACGCAGCGGATGCCCTTCCAGCTGCAACCCATCACTGGGAAACATCCATACACACTCATTCACTACGGCCAATTTAATCTTACCCAATTCACCTATACCACATGCCTTTGGACTTGTTGGGGAAACCAGAGCACCCGGAGGAAACCCACGCAAACACGGGGAGAACATGCGAACTCCACCGAGGCTCGAACCAGCGACCTTCTTGCTGTGAGGCGATCATGCCACCCACTGCGCCACCGTGACGTCCACAAATATCTTTACATATGAAAAATAAAAGGATTGAAATGTAAAAAAATATATTATTGTCTACATAAATATAAAAATCACTACCTCCTCCCATGCCTTCTTCATTCATTCATTTTCCTTCGGCTTAGTCCCTGATTATCAGGGGTCGCCACAACGGAATGAACCGCCAACTATTCCAGCATATGTTTTACACAGCGGATACCCTTTCAGCTGCAACCCAGTACTGGGAAACACCCATACACACCCAGACTCATACACTACCACCAATTTTGTTTACCCAATTCACCTATAGCGCATATTTTTGGACTGTCGGGGAAACCGGAGCACCCGGAGGAAACCCACGCCAACACAGGGAGAACATGCAAACTCCACACAGAAATGCCAACTGTCCCAGCCGGGACTCGAACCAGCGACCTTCTTGCTGTGAGGCAACAGTGCTAACCACTGAGCCACCGTGCCACCCCAATTTACATTTGTTTAATGTTATTATTATTAGTAGAAGTATTTATTATATGCATATTTATATTTGTTTTTAGAATATTTTGTTTAGATTTGTCAAATCTTTGTGCTTAAAGTTATGAATTTAGATATGTAATGAATGTCCTCAGTGGAGTGCATCCACAACTGTTTCCCAAATCCATGGTCAAAAGGAAGAGGCCAAATGGAAGAGGCTCATTCCAAAGATGGTTTTTAATCTTTTTTTTTCATTAGTGAAGCGTTCAGTTTTTCCGCTTACAAAGTCTGCTATATAAATAGGAAATGTGCCATGGCGCAACACAACTGACTCTTAAAGAGAATGAGAGATTAGAAATTGATTGGTTTAATGCACGTTATGCCCAAAACACCGCCATAACTCATTAGGAGAATAAGGACAACCCTTTTAGACCATGTGCCTGGCACACAGACTTTTTTCCCATCCTTAATATAGCAAAAGTGGATTCGGACATGCTCTTATTGCTTTTGCGCTATGCGCTTTAGACTTTGCACTAAGATTGTTAAAATAGAGCCCAATGTCTCCACTCCCCCCTTTAGGGAAAGAGGGTTACATCCATGACAGATATGTTGCCTTTCAGCCGGTCACTATGAATTATGTCATGATGGCATTTTGGGGTCTCTGAACTAATTTACGAGTTTGGGTGATGTTGCCATGCATTAGTGTGAACAGACAAACACCACCAAAGGCACTATCCATTGTCCCCAGAGGCCTCAGTTACTAAATGTGGGAATTTTAAAACGAATTTAAGGGGTTGTAATGCATCTAGAAAAGCCTAAGGCTTAGATTCAGTTTAAATTATGACAGTAGATTGGGAAAGCATTTCACTCACGGAAGGGGGAGGATGCTGCGGAGCCCAGACAATACCCATAGGGGATAAATTGTGACAATATGCATATGGGGAAGGGGGGCATGACTTGCCTTGTGACTGGTACTCCAAGGCAATGGCATCATGTGAGCCAACCTCTGTTTGGAGATGACATTTCCCTACTTCTCTACTTTGAAAACTGACAAAGTGCTGCTCAGAGCTTCTAAAGCACTGTGTGGGGTTCACACACACACATACACACGCACGCACGCACGCACACGCACACACACACACACACACACACACACACACACACACACACACACAC
>CAIGQV010001438.1:1028328-1107554 GCA_903798115.1 Danio jaintianensis | reverse complement strand
TTCAACAGACCATTGAGCGTGAGTAAACTTAAATTTTTTTGGGTTTTGTAAACTATCTCTTAAATCCAATTAAAGCATTTTTACACAGCTAAAGCGGCACAGAAACCAAACCTGAGTAAAATTGTCAAAAATGTGTATTTTAATAAACCGCTTAATGCGGCATAGCGTCTTTACACTGAGTTCTGAGCAGACACAGACCCGCTTTAGACTTAAATCGGCTGTGTACATATGACTTTCAATAGTTCGCACTTTGATAATGCTCGACTATGATAGCAGATTGGCATGCTGTCCCGGGAGAGAACCCTGAGCTCGGAGATAGATGAGCCCAAGGTTCCCGCCTGGTCAATGAGCATTAGGAGGGATACGAGATCAGGTGTTTCTCGAGAGGCCCCCCTAGGTTCTAATTAATTCGTTATGTGTGTGTTAAGTGCTTGTGACTGTTATTACAATTCGTTTATATACATGTTTTAGATTGTGGGAGGAAACCGGAGTACCCGGGGAAAACCCACTCGAACACGGGGAGAACATGCAAACTCCGCTCAGAGAGTACCAACTGGCTCAAATAGCACTTGAACCTTTGGCTCTCTCGTTGTGGGGCAGCAGTGCCAGCCACTGAGTCACCGTGTCGCCTGATCATGAAATTAGAGGAGGAGGAGAGGGGAATGATAGAGGGGGGGTTTCCAAAAATGAAGATAGGGAATGAAATTTAGGCAGGATATTTATAGTGATTCTAATGATCTGATAGGTTAGCTAATGATTAGCGATAGGTATCAGCTGTAGTCGTTCATATCACGTGCTCCTCTCGAAATTAGTTTGTGAAACTTCACTTATACAAGCAAACAAACAAACAAATTAGTCAATTTTCTGCCTGTCAAGTTTCAGTTTATTATTTGACCCTTCAAATTTTTTTAAATCCATTTATGTCACCTGAGCTCATGTTTTTGCTGCTGTTGTCTTTGCCTTGCTTACTTGGAGTTGTAGATCTGCCTCACAGTTGAATAACATCCTTCAACAGTGACATTTGAATCGAACAGGACTGAATTAATACTGAACTTACTCTGTTTGAGAAATGACATTGCTATCTTCTATGGAAGGCCTTATTGCTGAACTGAACTTCTTTCACACGGCCTGTTTTTATCTCTGTAAGGCTGCTTTGACATAGTCTGTATTGTACAAAACCAAAAAGAAAGTATAACATAAACAACTGTTAAATTTACTTTTTATATTTAAATGTTGTACATTATGAATGTAGTGTCCTATTTTTTATACAAGAGCAATTCTATGCAAATGTCAACCTTGCCATGAAAAAAAAACATTTTCACCAAAATACTGAAACCCTTTGTAAGTTAAGCAAATATGTAAAATAAAATAAAAAAATTTTGTTGTATAGTGAGCCAACTCTTATCCATTTGATTAGCATCGATTATTTTGGGTTGTGAGGTTTAATCAAAGTACCTTTAAGGTAAGTCATTTCACTCGGTGGCCATCTTTGAAATGCCTCACGGTTTGCCTCATTCTGTTTGAATGGGAAACATCAAATTCTCCAGAATTGCTTGCCAAGCTTACAATTACATTTTTTATTAGGAATCACCAATAAAATGAAACAACAACTGTTTCTTTTAGTTTCATTTCTAAACAATCGAATCACACAAAATCTGCAAAAACTCAAGTCTGGTCTGAGCACCTCCGTATAGAATCGTCAGTCTATAGCAATCAATGACTGGCACCTGTACGAGAAGGCGGGGCTTCATATTGACCTGTACACTTTTCCCAATTCAAAACTATATGACTGACATGTCTTGTGTGTTCTATAGTCTTTGGTTTAATTCACATAATTTCTACAAAGTATGTTGTATACTGTACACATACTTTTTGGGTCACATCCATAACATGTTTATTTACCTCATTTAAAATCAAAGAAATGTTTACAGATTGATATTTTTATGCTCCCATAACTCTGCTTTTAGTTGTTTTGGAAAATATAAACAGATGTTTCAACATAATGTTAACATATGCTTTCTATGTGAATTTATGTTTTGAGATTTGACTGCAAATGTCACATCCATAACGCTGGAATAGACCCTTTTCACAATGACGTCCCTTCACTTCCCCCTATCGGCAACGCAGTGTATTTTTAGTTTCGGTTTACCTTTGAATGAATGAGAGACTTCTCTGAAAATATTAACATTGCACGTTGTGATTTAAGACTATTACAGTATTGGGCATGTGTCCAAATGTTTCTCTTTTAATACTGAGCTGCTCTCTGAGTTTGAAAAGGATTGTTTATTAAGTTATTAATAATAGGAATAAGCTATTATTTATCAAGGAAAAGTATATGTTTGCAACCTTTACACTTATTAAGTTTATTTCCTCAACAATGGATTTATTTTTACTTTGATGCTGGTATGAATATAAATTTATATTATCTGTTATATGTAAATGTTCCAGCATGATAAGCTGCAACCCATCACTGGGAAACATCCATACACACTCATTCACACACATACACTACAGACAATTTAGCCTACCCAATTCACCTATACCACATTTTTGGACTTGTGGGGGAAACCGGAGCAGCCGGAGGAAACCCTCGCGAACATGGGGAGAGCATGCAAACTCCACACAGAAATGCCAACTGACTCAGCCAGGGCTCAAACCAGCGACCTTCTTGCTGTGAGGCGATTGTGCTACCCGCTGCATAATAAAATAAAATACCTATATAGAAAAAAATGTCAGAGAACTGAGCAGTAGGATGTGAATAATATGAATGTGTTTGTGAAACAGCTATCCACTGTAAACAACCACACTAAAACACCCACAGATTTATTTATTACTTATTCTTCAGGACACAAAAAAATACATTTGACATAAAAAATGTTCAGCACCCGTGTAAACATCAAATCTTTATTTGACAAATGTTGACAAGTACATGCAAACATCATCTGCAGTAAAGACCGCAACACAAAGCAATACACTCCATTTAAAGTCCAGTTTTCTCAGTTCAAGCGGAAATCTGGCTGACCTGTAAGGTTTTTTAAGATGTCAGATGTCTCATCTTGAGTGCAGACAAAAAGAAAACAGCTGTAGTGACCGTATAATCGTATCTGTAGTAAATATACAGCTGACTGGGTGAGTTCTCTTTGGGGAGTTCTGTGTAGGTGGAAGTGACGATACACTGCGTGGAGTGAAACCGGACACTGCGTGACGTCATGTGAAAAGGGCCTATTGCTCATAATTGTTTTATTTTGTATTGGGAAAAGAAAAACATGTTGTACATCATTTATCTTTCCAGCTCTTACTCTTCATGGACTGTCAATTTAAGCAGTGAGAGGAAGTCTGTTGCTGATGAAACCAGTGGAAAAGTGAATCTAGGATACCACACGGAAGACGTAACAAGTAACAGCACTGAAATACATCTCAGAACACAACACATTCATCAAATTATGTGTTAAGTTAAAAGAAATGGGAATGATGATGTCTAGTTACAGTGCTCAGCATTTACCCCCTTTTAAAAATGAATAATTCTATCCACTTCGAAGTGAATATAAGCAATAATTGTTGGTGCATTTAAACAAAACTATAACCTTATCCATTAAAATAAGAGTTTGGTCACCAAACATCTTTAGGAACAGAAAGATAATACATTTAAATTTAAACGAGTTATTTTTTTCTGTTTTTAAAATTGTATTTAATATTTTTCAATCAACATATTAAATGGGTTGTACTTATTTTTGGACTGCGATCTTAAGTTTTATGTGTTAGATTAGTTCCAGTTTAGGCTGTGGTTCTGACTAATCTAATGTATATGCACAAATATATTATTGTAAAGCATCCTATAGAAAATAATCATTTAAAAGGGGTGTGAGGGGTGTACTCATTTATGATGAGCACTGTAATATATTTTCATAGGGACAAAAAAATAGTTGTAAACAAACATGCTGTAAAACTAGAACCAGGTATCATACACATTTTAACCATGAAAAACAGAATAAGGTAGAGAGGAAACTAAGAGCTTAAAGGGGACCAATTGTGCAAAATTCATTTTTACATTGTTTGTGTGTGTACACACGTCAGGGGTTATGATAAAAATTTATCTACTCATTAAACCTATCCCATTTACATTTTCTACTTATACACATGCAGAATCTGCCCCATTAGCTTAAGCTCTGATTTCAACCACGATTTGGTCGTCTGAAGCAAGTTTGGGAAATCCTAAAAGATTCCAGTAATCCTAATCTAAAATATGTGGTCTTTGATTGTTGGTTTGACATGTTCAGTTACAGGTGATTAATGGCCGTTGTGATCAAATTTTCCCTTCGATGAAGTTCTGGCAGCATCAGAGGATTTTCAGAGGACTTCTATGACGAGAATCAAACCAAGAACAAATAGGAACGTCGATGACACATTTAGCATCAAAACTCAAACCACCTCGGGGAAATGTCAAAACAGCTTTTTTGGTTTTATCATTAAGGCATGTTGTGAGCAAATATTACAGATTGTTTATGTTTGCTGTGAGGTGTCATTTCAGAAAGCGGGTTGCTGGTGTGTGTCACGGATGGATTAAGTCAAACTCCGGATGAGTTTTCATGCGTGTCCATGTTTGTCATGATCGTCATTATTCATTCAAGTGCAAAGAGCGATTTATTTTCATTTTAATATACAAATCCACAGTAAACATGATTTCTTTCCAATCTGTTTATGCTCACAGACACAACCGAGTGTTTATGCGAACTGTATATTATTTTTTACATGACCTTGAGTGTGTTTGACAGTCTATGTGGAATAAGATGCAAAAGAGGCCTTTAATTTAATACTCACGGCACTTTTGCTGTCTGAGCAAACTGAAGCAGGTGTGCTGAAGCAGGCTGAAAATAAACTTTGAAGGACAGTGGGTCACCAAGAGCAGGTTTGAAGACTTCTGCTGTACATGACATGATAATCAAAACCAGGCAGACAAGGTGCAGGCAGGAGAAACCAGGGTGGAGACAGAGAGAGGAGCCAGTGGGGACAAGAGAACAGAGTCGGGCCAGGAAGAAGGAATATGGCAGGAGTCGATGGAAGGTGGAGGAACTGGTATACCAGTACCTCTATAGAGATTTGTTATCTTTTATACCAGTACCTCTATAGAGACTCTATATACCTCTATAGAGACTTGGCAGGTAAAACCAAGGGGACAACAGACAGATGTGATGGAGACCAAGGAGAAGTTGAGGAGACTGAGGCACTCTTTACACTAGTGCGTTTTTGTTCTAAAAAGCTAACGTTTTTTAATGGTTAGTTCTGTCGTCCGCACTACTTCACCATTTTCTTAGTTTTTTCTTATAATTATTTTTTAGGGTTTTTTAATCTTTTTTTAAAATATATTTTTAGGGGTTTTGCACTTTTATTATATAGGACAGTGGAGTTGAGACCGGAATACATGGGGAGCAGAGAGAGGGGGGAAGGATCTGAAAATGACCTCAAGCTGGGAATCAAACTCACTGTGAGCACCTCAGTGCTATATGTCAGTGTGCTTTCCCACTAGGCTATCGGTGCCAATGGTTTTTAACCTTTAATGGATAGGACAGTGGAGAGTATTGACAGGAAATTGTAGGGAGAAAAGAGAGAAGCAAAGGACCTTGAGCTGGGAATCGAACTCAGGTCACCGTGAGCGCCTTGGTGCTGTGTGTTTTTAATTGTGTGTTTTAAACACACAGCAATTAACCACTGGACTATTGATGTCAACAACTTTGCCATTTTCTTCTGCCGAAAATTAAGCGTTTTGAAAACACAGATCACACCATTTTAGTTTGGAAATGCTGGGATCTGTTTCAGTATAGACAGATTGAAATTAAAATGTTTGAAAATGGAGGCTATCCACAATCACTCTCTGATTGGTCTTCTGGATTATTGCATGTGTTGTGAATTTCTAAGACGAGACAAAACCAGGGAGGCTTTCGGGTATCTTCAAAGCAGAATCCTTTAATAAGAACTCGGCATAGCTGTGGCGTTCATCGAAAGATCTCTCATCTAGTACAACTATGCACTCAAATATATACATTTTTACAGCCAGTGATACATAATAGGAGGGGACAAACCTCAACAAAGCATGCAAATGAAGTGTTGTTGTCAGCGGGGTAAATTGCATCTCCAGCCCCGATCTCATCAGCATATAAGTACCCATTCATGTTACATTTTAGCATGAAAACAAAGCGTGCAAATTAAGGACTGGAGTCAGAACCCGTCCTGCCACTTGACCAGCTCAAAAGTGTTAATTAGCCATTTGTTAGACAATAGACACAACTGACAATTTGCATTACTTTGGAGACAGGTTCCTGTATTTTACATATAGGCTCCCTCAGAATGCATTTTACAATGTAATTTATATATTTAAAGAAATTTGTAATCTTTCACATGTCAGTCCCTGATTTGTCAAGCCACTTATGACCATTACATATGACCATTACATAAATGGTACACTGCAAGTACGGATGCCAGCAAAATACGCACATATGTGTTTTAGGCCAGTGGTCCTCAACCACCGGGCTGCGGACTGGTACCGGTCCGTGAATCAATTGGTACCGGGCCGCACAAGAAATCCTTAATTATTTCTGTTTTATTCATTATCTGAGTCTGAACAATCTTTTATTGAGAAAAATCTTTTATTTTGAAAAATGACCGTATTCTCTCGATTACATCTTGGTCACTTAAGTACCCAAATTTAACCCATAAGCAGCAAAATGAGTAAGAAACAGATGTCTTTGGAAAGCTTCTTTGCGAAGGGGAAAAGGCCCAGTGAAGGACCCGCGAACTGCCAAGGAATAGATCTGCAACCCATTTGTCAACAAATCAGGTAAATCCACCATATCTGTGCAAGAAGGTCAACTGCTGGAGATCACAAATGACGTTCGCATATCGCGCCTTTTCTAGAGTTTGCGCAAGTTCGTTATTTCCAATGGCGGTGTGCGGCTTGCAATTGAATGAATCCCGCGAGCTCACCGCGAGTCACGTGACAAGAACTGACCGACTAGCTTCAGCTTGTATGGAATATACACATTTTGGTCGACAAATTATCTCAGACAAACACAGAACACCCAAACACTGCAGTGCTTCATAATTTTCTCCGTAAATAAAACTTGTATCAGAGTGACAGCAATGTTTTGTCAGCTTGTCATCCTCTGAGAAAATGGTTGACGGTTGCCTAGCAACCTACAAACCACCAATTGTCAAGCGTTGACCGGTCCGCGGTGATAAAAAGGTTGAGGAACACTGTCAGTGTTGTCAGATTGGGCAGTTTTGAATTTGATTGTGCGGGTAAAAAATGGCATAGGCGGGTTGACAAAATTTGGGCGGTTTTTATATTTTATATGCAACTTATTTAACAAAACATTACTGTGTGCTCCTACTCCATTCAGTTAGTAGTGAACAGTGCATAGCGCAAACCTCGTGGGCCTACCCGCAAGTGGAGGTGAAGGAAAGTTGTATCAAAATCGGACTCCCTGGACAAATCTGACTCCCCTCGCGTGCACGCGCATCACGGAGCGCCTGCAGTTAAAGTCACAGCGGTTTATCTTGACACTTTTATCAATCATTTTTTCCCACAATTGACAGCAAGAATGAACATCAAAGCGTTGTCTGCTTGACAAGCAGCACCTAATTATGTTCAAAAGAATTTAAAATTCCAAATGGGACGTATTTATACCCCATTTCGAAAGTAAAACATACTCTAATAGGTAGTGTAACGTAATCTATACAACATTAAGTGCAGTGTATGGGTGAGAGGGGGCAGTGTTTCGATGTGATCCGGTTATTTTGTGGTTCTGTGACTGCTGGTGTTGGTTTCTGTATGGTTAAAAATTATGACAGTTAAAGTAACCAGGATAATTTCGATTTAAATAAATTAAAGTTAATAAAAAATATTATTCTAATATTTTGGGCGTTTTTTGTGTGCATTTGGGTGGGTTTTGGACAGCTTTTGGGCTGGAAAAAGTCAGCTATATCTGGCAACACTGACCACTGTTTCAGGCTGTATACTGTAGTGTGGATGGTAGTGCTGCCCCCTAATAGTTGACTAGTCAATAGTCGACCAGAACAGGCTTGGTCGACGAAGTTTCTGTTAGTCGGTTAGTTGCAGTAAACAAATACACATAAACAAATACACAAGAAGCGGTGCAGTCAGTATGCATGTCTGCCGAATTGTTTATGCGCTCCCTTTTTCTCAACAACATATAGGCAAACTTGTGTTGCTTTCTCATATGAATAAATGAGATCGGAGGGAAAACAACAATAGACACAGTCAGTTTTAATTGCCCATATATTTTTAATGTTTTAGTGTGCTGTTAGGCTAGTCTATATTTTATTTATTCATTTTAGTTAATGTATAGGCTTTTTGTTTGGCTACCTATTAGAACTAAAACTTATTTTTCATTTAATGTTCCATTTGAAGGCTCATGCTTAGGCCTAGTGGCAGTTACTATTGTCCATAAACAGTGTTTTTTTTTTTTTTGGTCCTTCGGGTTGACTGTGTTTGCACTTTTCAACATTATTCATTGTGTTTAATTAGGTTTATTCATATATTTGACACACACAACATAGCTAAGGAAAGTTTGTTTTTGACTATTTTTATTGTTTTTATGTGACTTTCCCCGAAGGCTATCAAAGTTGCACTGTGGTATATTTATTTGCTTTAGTTTCTTTACCAAACAGTGCGTTTTATTGTTAGCAAGTTCAGAAGTTGTAATTTGTGTGAATGTTACCTTTTTTATTTTATTAACAAATTATAAATATTCAGCAAAGCTCCATGACATCTTTTATTCCCGTTCATAAAAAAACGATAGAAAGAAAAAAGTCTTTCAGCTTTTCTCACCAGGATCAGAGTGAGTTTTTGTGCTACCATATACAGCGCTGCATGCAATAAACTCACGCTCAGTCAGACAAAGTAAAGGTCTCATTGCCTAAGATGTCAATCAAATTAATCAAGTTCTAGCCACGTATAAAACAATAGGCTATTTTATTATTTTAAGATTTTAGATGAGAGGTTAGTAATTATATACATGGTTGTAATTATTTACAACTCAGTGGAAAAACAACCGTAACTATACCTAAGTGTTCTAAGAACAGTTCGGCACGATAGTGGAAAAGCAGCTAATGCCATCTGAGAACTGGGCTGACACCAGAAGCTTGGAGGGCCAATCAGATGCCATAGGTGGAGAAAGGTGCTTGATTTGCTGGGGAAAGTTGGTGTGACTGAAGACCCAGTTGGAGCCAGAGGTTTTAAAGGGATCGCTTACCCAAAAATTCACTTGGTTCAAACCTGATTGATTTTTTCTCTTCTGTTGACACAAAAAATACATTTTGGAGGATGTTGGAATCTGGCAGCCACTGTCTTCCATAGTATTTTTCTTCCAACTATAAATGTTAATGGATATTGTTTTTTTTTTCAACATTCTTCAATATATCTTTTTTTGTGTTAAAGGTTAGTAATTTTGTTTTTGAGTGAACCATCCCTTTAATTCCAAACTGCACAAGGAGTATAATGGAGAATCAAACAAGCTTAAATATAACACTGGAATGAGGAAGCCTATAAATTTAACCTTGACAAGAACAAACACTGAACACAGGACTTAAATACACAAAAGGATTGGAAATCAAATCAATAATACTAACAATGAGCTAGAAACCGGAGAACAGAGGAATCTAGGTCAAGCTGAGGAATACAGAACCAAACCAAAAACAGAACATACATGAGATTATTATTTATACCTGAAAAATATAGAGTGCTTAAAAAGAAAACACTTCATTTTGGAGAGATTTCTTAACAGGTGTATTATAAAACAAGACTTATTATCTTCAGATGCAGATATATTTATTACTCAAGATACTGAAATGTATGCTAAATCTATCTGTATACAGCAGTAAGAGTAGTATTGTCTGTAAGATTTTGGCAGTATAAAGTCCTAAAAGTGTTCTTCACCCTTTAGGTTCAGGACACAGTGACCTCGGCAACAGAGCTGACAGCACAATATACATCAGCAGCTCTCCACAGGTAAGAGAGAGAGAGAGAGAGAGAGAGAGAGAGAGAATTACAGCCTCTGCATTATTCAGATCTAGACACCTCAGTCTCAGTCTTCTGCCTCACACCTGGAGAAAAACGCTGATCTGTTTATTACCATGGGAAGGAACATCAGTCAAACATTTTAATACTGTGAAAATGCTTGGTTACACTTTGTTTTAAGGTGACATAGTTACAGTGTAGCTGTTCATTTGAATACTATTAATTAATTACATGTACTTTTCTTATGGTTGGGGTTAGAATGTGGATTAGGTTTAGGGTTAATTATGCACAATTCATTGTAATTACTATACGTCACCTTAAACTAAAGTGTTATCTAATGCTTTTTGGTCACACATTTTTTTAAAGTGTCCTTGCCACAGTGTATTAATTTAGCTATTGGGTAATATTAATTAATTACATGTACTGTATGGTTACAGCGGGTCAGGGTCAGGATCAGGGTTAGTTGCATGTAATTATGAATAATTAATTAGTGGGGTTTGCCTTTAGGCAAATCCACTATTGTTATTCTCCATAACTTTGGCATGCAACTAGTCCCGCAGTTTTCGTCTCAGATGCTTGAAAGTAGGGTCAAATCGTCTGGTTTTATCGAGAATGGTGTGCTATGACTTTTATAAGGGGTCGGGAGTTTTTTGGCTCTGCAGGGTTGCAGCTGGAAGGGCATCCACTGTGTAAAACATATGCTGGATAAGTTGGCGGTTGATGAATAAAGGGACTAAGCCGAAGGAAAATGAATGAATGAATGTATTTTGAAGTGTGCTGACAATATCAATATCGTGTATGTTCATTATCATGATATATTGTATTATTGAATATCCTCATACACTGTAAAAACCATTTCTTCATGTTGTCCCAACACAAATTGATCAAGTTAACTTGATTGTTTTTACAAATTTAAGTGGATTGAACATAAAACAGTTAAGTTGTCCCCCAAAAAACTCAAGAATTGTTTTAATTCAGCTCATTTTAAAAACTCATTTTAATGAACGAGCAGCAAAAATAATTTTTTCAGTGTATGTCTACTTGTGTCATAACCTCATCTGATGTCCAATTTTGTTCTCATTTAATAGTATTGGTGTATTCGAATCAAGGTTCATTTATCGGGTTTCCTGTATTTTGATTTCTTTTTGTGTTCTCTACAGGTTCCTGATATTGTCATTTTCAGCTCTCAAAACCAGGAGGAGGAAGACTTGTCTAACCTCTACTCCAATGGAGCAAAGACAGTCCGCCGGGTCACCACAGTCTGAACTCTGGGTCAAAGACACATCAACCACTTACTGTAAGAATAGTGAATAACATGCTGTTTTTTGGGGGCAGTGTTTTGCCACAAACCTATTGGTACGCTAAAGGTAAATGTGCCAAGACCAAGATGCAATGGCTCGAGTGTCAAGAAGGTGGGGACATATCACATAATATGAGCCCTGGAACCATCTTATTTGAGTTATTTTGATTTTCTAGTATAATGTTTTAAATATTTTGAATCAGATTTTATTTATATATTTTCTACTTTAGTGCTTCTGTTTTGAGCTTTTCATTATTTTTATTAGTTTTTATGTACTAATTACAATTTTTTATTATAATTATATATATTTTGTTATCTGTAGAGAATTGGAAATTAGCTGAAATAAACTATTTGTTTTTATTTCATTTTATTTGAGTTAATGATCATTTGTTTTAAGAATTATTTAATGGTTTTAGGTTATGTTAACAATAACAAATAACAATAAACAAATTTGTAAGTAAATATCACTTACATGTAATATATTGCTAATACTTTACAAAGATTTTCCATTAGTTAATGTTTTTTAATGTGTTTACTAACATGAATTAAGAATGAACAAATGTAACAATACTTTTACAACATTTATTCATCATAGTTCGACATTTACTAATGCATTATTAAAATCCAAAGTTGTGCTTGTTAACAATAATTAATGCACTGTGAGTTAACATGAACTAACTATTGAACTTAACGAATGTTAGCCCTTATGTACTTTTGGGGATGTTTTCATCCACTGGGGTGATTTTGAGTCTTAATTTGGCCAGAACTTTTTCTGTCTTTCAGCTAGCAGAATGATTTTTGGTGACAAATCTTATTTTGACACATATTTTGAGAAAATGCTTTGAATTAAAAAACAAAAAATGTATTACCCTTTTGTTATGTTAGGGATGAAAACATCCACTAAATTAAACTGCTGTAAAATGCATCAGATAAATATTTTTTTTCCAATTGTTTTACATAAATCTGTTAACCAACCTCAGTCCTGATCAAAACTACTAAATTGCTTAGAAAATTCACAGGATTTTAACTCTTTAATTCATAAACGATGTCACTGATATGGTGAAAAAAACACACAAAATGACATATTTTCAATATAAAAAGTAATTGTGGACTGGATTTTTTTACCTTTTATCAAAGTTTTGGACATGTGAAACAACATTGCCTTTGATGCATTGTTTTTGATAGATTTTCATTTTTTCTCCCTAGTTTACTGTTGGTGGCTGTTTTTGCCCCATTGACTTTCATTATAACCACATTTGATGGTGCATTTGAACAAATTTAAATTTGAACAGTGCACAATGGTTAACAAAGATGAATAAATACTGTAAAAGATGTATTATTCATAGTTTGTTCATGTTAATAAACTCATTAACATTAACTAATGAAACATTATTGTAAAATGCCAATATGTAATAATTTTGTATTGTATTTGTACTGGTGTCCCACCCTATTAAAGTGGAACATTTTTTCATGTTTTAAAATGATAATAAAATGCTTGTGCTGTAAAGTCTTTCTTGGTAACATTGAATAGTGACCCTGAGTCAAGTAAAATAAAATAAAATAAAATAAAATAAAATAAAATAAAATAAAATAAAATGTTTCCAAATTGGGAAATGTGCTAATTTCCGTCTCTTCATGTTTTCTGGTTGTCGTCAGTCATAGACAGCAACTGCTGAATAAATTAGGGTCGCCCTCAGTAGGTCACACAAAGCTGTCATGATATGAGAGGGCGATAACATAACCCTTTTGTTTTTGTTTGGGTCTCCAGACCAGTGTTATCTTTCCTAGACCTGCTTGTGTTACTGAGGTTTTCATTTGCCATTCACAAGTGGAGGATTTGATGTCAGGGTCAGGCAGACTGTTTCTCTGGGCTGATTTACAGAGGCCACTGTTTGTCTTTCAAAGACTTCTGCATCATTGCTTCTCAAGTCTGTTTCACTTTTCTCTGCCGCATTCTTCTTGCGGTGTTTATTTCATAGGATGTCTTCGTTGCCCCCTTACTGTTCTGGGAAAATGCATTTTCAAATCAGTATTTGAGACATTATAATAAAATTGATTCACAATTTTTCACTGTATCTCTAATTGTTCTATTTGTATGTTCTAGCCTGTTATTTTTCTCTATCCTAATATTCAGCCCATTTCTTTTTTTAGAAAATGTTTTAAATGATAAAATGATGTTTTAAGTCTAAAAAATTTGAGTATATGTATATTCAGAAGTAATCGGGATTCAAATGTTGCATGCTTTAGTTATCCATTTACATTATTTAAATTTAATTAGCACATTAAAGAATTAATAACAACCATTAATAAGTTAATGTTAATAGCAAGAATATTGAAAAGCCCAGAAGTAATTTAGAAAATTTAAGCCCAGTGTAACATTTTTATTCTTTTTCAAATATTTCCAAAGCGTTGTTTAACGGAGAGAATATTTTTTAAAGCATTTTTCAACATAATAGTTTTAAAAACTAATTCCTAATAACTAAAAATGGTTGTAAAATATTTAAAAGCTGCTTTTATTGCAGTCAAAGTAAAATAAGAAAAAATATGTGATGATCTGAAACATTACAGTTTGGCAAACATGCAAAAAATACTTTTTCCACACCGCTGTATATTCCAAAATGTGTGCCTTTTTTACTTAAATATTTTCATTCATTCATTTATTTTCTTTTCGGCTTAGTCCCTTTATTAATCTGGGGTCACCACAGCGGAATAAACCGCCAACTTATCCAGCATATGTTTTGAAAGATCCTTGTTTGTTTCTATTGTTAATGATTATCTTTTCATATGAGATTTTTTTAAAGACTGTCTATGTTTCAAACTCCATTGCGTTCTTCATCTAAAGGTCTTTAGAGGTAGTACTGTTTTTGTCTTCATTGCTGTTTATTTATGTGTTAATACATTTTCATATGTGGTCCATGCATAGATTTCAGAAAAATCAACATAGGCTCATTCTAAAAAACGTAGCCCTATATACATTTCTGGAGATCGCGAATTATGTAGCCAGAAGTACGTATGGATGCATTTCGTCTTTAAAACGAACGCTAGGGTGCGGTATGATGCCGTTCCTTTTCTCGCTTACCAGCTGACCGATTACCTCTGTATGTTTAGCTGTTACCAGTTTGTACAGTAGCTCGCTATGTATGTCGGCGGACTTGAGACGCAGAGAGGAGTTGACCACAATGATGGGGTTCGAGTCTGGTGAAGAATGGTTCCAGAAATCGGGTAAGACAAAAACAGAAGCCAAAAAATTAAATAAACAAGTAAATAACAGGGTAATAATGTGGTAAAATCTGAAAACGTGGTATAAATCAGGGCTTTTCTTTTTCTGGATTGCTTTTTTAAAACTGTCGGTTGGGTTTAGGGAAGTGGGTGAGCGGGTCAATCGGTGCTTTTGAAAACACTATTGGTTGGGTTTAGGTCAATCGATCAGTCAGTCAGTCAGTCAGTCATTCAGTCAATCGATAGTGGCCTGTGAATGGCACTCGCAAGAGAAATTTGAGATCTGAAAAAGCATACACAGCGGCCTCTGGTGGATTTGTGAAAACAAAAACGGCAAAAAAATGTAGCTCCTGGGACGTATTTGGCGCACTCCAGAAATGTATATAGCGGTACGTTTTCAGAATGAGCCTGGGTTGTATGGTTTCCTTGTTTTGAAAGATCCTTGTTTGTTTTTATTGTTAATGATTATCTTTTCATATGAGGATTTTTTTTAAAGTCTATGTTTCAAACTCCATTGTGTGCTTCATCTAAAGGTATTAGAGGTAGCACTGTTTTTGTCTTCTTTGCTATATATATATTATTGATATTAATACATATTCATATGCGACCATAGATTTCAGAAAAATACAAACACTAGTTTCCCATAAATGGAAATGTATTATTTAATATATTCCATTTTATACTACAGGGCTGTTGCATCCTTGATTTTGATTGGCTGATAAACATGTGAAATTATTTTCAGATAAATGCACATTGAAAGAAGTTCCAGGCAGCTTTTGACCACATTACAATTCCATATCAGTATGTGGACTGATTTCATTTATTTTAAATCAAGTCAATAAAATATTTAATCTTTGTAGACACATATTGTGAGCTTTTTGTCTTTGTCTGCGCTTTATTCATTCATTCATTCATTCATTTTCCTTCAGCTTAGTCCCTTATTTATCAGTGGTCGCCACAGCAGAATAAACTGCCAACTTATCCAGCATATGTTTTACACAGCGGATGCCCCTCCAGCCGCAACCCAGTACTGGGAAACACCCATACACTCTCATTTACACAAACACGCATACACTACGGCCAATTTAGTTTATTCAATTCACCTATAGCACATGTCTTTGGATTGTGGGGGAAACTGGAGCACGCGGAGGAAACCCACGCCAACACGGGGAGAACATGCAAACTCCACACAGAAATGCCAACTGGCCCAGCTGGGGCTCGAACCAACAACCTTCTTGCTGTGAGACGACGGTGCTAACCACTGCGCCACCGTGCCATCTGTGTCTGTGCTTTATACTCAAATAATTCAACAGCCCATTGTCAATAATCCCTTACATATCCACTATGTTTCGACATATTTTTGTTTCGCAAGGGATTATCTGCATACCATTATACCAATGTACAGTTACAGAAACAATCTCAGAAACACATTGTGTTCTGGAAAATGTGATGCAGATGCAGGCTGCAATCATGTAAATGAAAGCATCTAATCATCAGCATAAATATTTATTCATGCATATTAGAAGCCAGCCACCACAGAAAGGTTTTCGCCTCCAAACAATGAATCAGTCTTTATGTAATTGACCTCGGCTGAATGAACCCTTTTGGAATCAGTCACGGTACTTTGAAACAATTGCAGCCTACTTTGCACAGCGCGATTCACTGCAGCGCTGATGAATAACTTAGCATGTCTTCTCTGTGATTGAAATGCAATCCTCTCTAGTGCATCCTTACAACAGGGCATTTAAGTGCTTCCAAAGTCAGTTAGGTGCCACTGTATTAAGTGACTGGCTATTATAGGGAACTGGAGACAGGAGCCCTTGACACGGTGCTGTTAGCATAATTAAGGCCCACGTAATTAGCAGATTAATGCCTCTTAAAAACTGATGAGGTGAGTTGGAAATGCAGAAAAAGCTTTAAGTTGGGGATCTGGTGTTCTCTTTGTGCAAACTCAGTGGAAATGAGAGAAGCTGCAGAGAATCGCCACCATAACTGAAGCCTTGTTTCGTGTCCCAAAGCGAACAGCACTGTCTGACCGAATACACTTCAAGTAACCCAGAGTTTCATCTCAAAGATGCTTACCAACAAAACCAAACCCACAGTTGCTTTGCTTGGGGACAAAAGTTCTTCCTTGAAGCTTGTGGAATAAAACTCAACACATTTGTTCCAATTACCTAGGCAGGCTCCAAAATTTACAGTCAAATAACAAACTGGCTTTGACAGCTAAATAGTCATGTTTATGTCCAGTTTGTGGATAGTTTATGGCAGGAGTGTCTAAACCTGCTTTTGGAGGGGAGTGCATATTCTGGGTTCAGGCCACACAGTATCAACCCTAATTTGGATAACAATTTAAAAACTATTAGGGATGGGCAATATGGCAACAATCTCATCTCACAATATGTCAACTTATATTCTGATAGTGATATACATATTACCATATAGTACAATTTCCTGTACATTCAGTCAATTAATAGTTTATATATTGACCACATGTAAGGCATTAGAATGTCCCAACAGAAGGATTAACCTATTTTTCAGTACTCCACAATGGGTTCCATCACATATGTGTTGGTCACCAATAGGAGAGCAGAAGTTTGTTTGTATACAGCTTTACAGAGAAGGATAGATAATGGTATTGGTGCCACTAGGTGAAATTGCCAATGGAGAAAGGGTTCAGTTAACTGTGACAACAATACTCCTGCATTAATGATGTTTCCTCAAGGTTTAAAAAAAAAGCTTTTGTAGCTATTGTTTGTGGAAATCAATCACTAGTTCTACCTACTTAATGGCATCACGTTAAAGATAACAAGATTCTTAAACTTGTAAATCTGTAATCTTCTGATCACTTACTATATTTAGATAATATCGTGGAAAAGAAATGTCAGTGGAAGCATAGAAACATTATATTTCCTCACGTTAATACTCATAATTGACTATTTACTATTAATAGCAATACACTGTTGGAAAAACTAAGTTGTCTACTTAGGATTACTCCTGAAACTTAAGATTACTTTCTTTGTGGTTGGTCATGGTTGGACCTCAGTGGTGCAGTTGTTACTATTGATCATAACATTCTCCTAGTTAGGGCTGAAAATTATGTCAGTATTACTTTAACTGCATTGACTTGGTTCATTTCTTACCTATCGGAACATTAAAATATCTGTATCAATTAATGAACAGGCATCAAATCAATCTAAAGTGCACTGTGGGGTACCATAAGCCTCAGTTCTTGGTTCCTTGCTTTTTACATTATACATGCTATCTGTAATGCGAAGTGACGCTGACAACAGGGAGTGCGGATCCAAACGCAGGTTTAATTAGCAGAATGGTCAGGCAAGCAAAGGTCAACACAGGGGCAAACAGATGTATGTAGGCAAATCCAGAGTCGTAGTCGAATACACAGGCAGATGGTCAAAAGGCAGGCAGCAGACAGAAATAAACAAACAAAGCAAGGGTCAAAAACAAGACAAGGCAAGGAAAACGCGTCGTAGTGTTCACAATACTGTACAAGACTCAGCAGTGAAGTGTGTATAGTCCTTGTAATCGTAGTCTTTGACAATCCTCCGGCTGTGTGTTTGCAATCAGTCAGGATCAGGAACAGGTGTGTGTGTGTGTGTGGTGCATGACTGGATCTGTAGTCCATGTAACAGCGGATTTGTAGTTCTTTAGTAATCTGTGCTTACCAGCAATCTGCACCGGCTGGATCGCTGGTGACCGTGACACTATCGCTAGTCGATATCATTAAAAAACATAGTTTCCACTGTTATGCCGACAATAAACAACTCTATATCTCCCCACAACCTGATCAGATCATTTGTACAAATTCACTAAACTAACAGATTGTATAGCTGGTATTAAAAAAACTGGATGATTAATAACTTTACTAATCTATTACTATATTCAGATTGCTTATTTAATGTGCAAAAACCTAGAATACAGCCTAATCCTTGTGGATTTTCAGGATTATCAAGGATCTGTTAAACTGCATTTTTAAAATGTTGCCAAAGTACTACATATGCTATCAATAACTATGTTTACATGGACATCAGTAATCTAATTATTTGCCTTAATCTGAATAAGACAGTAATATGATTCAGATGTTACATGAGTTGCTTTTTGAATGTTCCTCATGTTCCCATTTTACGTTATAGTACATAGTTCGATTAACATCATTACGTCACTGTCAGGATTCTGCCACATCGGTCTTGTTAATTCTTGTTTTGGTGGCAGAGTCCAGACACTAGTCCTGTCATGTCTTGTATGTTGTGCTGGGCTTGAGTTTTGTTGGGTCAAGAACTCATATTTTCCCGTCATTGTCGGTCTTTGTCTTTGTATGAGCGCTGTCTTGGCTGCGCTCGAGCCGTGCGTGCTCCCGCTTTATGGTGTTTGTGTTTGTTCTGTCTGCAGCGTGCTGTTTCATTCTCAGCGTCTCAGTCTAGTTGGTTTCGGTTTCGGTTGGCGCTGGGATGGAACATGCACGTTGCATGTGTGAGTGCACGATAAGTGTTTTAATTTATCGTGTGCTCGTGTTTTGCATTCAGTCTTCTGTTGGTGTTGTGTTTGGCACGTGATTCATGTTTACATGCGCCACAAGCTTTAGTGTTGAGTTTCATGTGATTGCGTGGTTAATGAGTTTCTCTCTTTTACGTAAGCACATGGCTTGTGTTGTTTCTTTGTCTTATGTGCTCTCCAGTCTATTGTCTAGTTCCACCCTGTTATTCCATTATTAGTTTATTCAGTTCATCTGTTTGTTTGTTAATTCTTTCTGCTTATAGCTCTCTCTTGTCTGATGTCCTGTGGCAGTTAATCGTCGTTCTTCCCATCGAGTCATGTCCTGTTCCTTGCCAGCTCAGCCCAGTCTAGTCTAGTCTAGTCTAGTCTAGTCTAGTCTAGTCCAGTCCAGTCCAGTCCAGTCTAGTCTATCTTTTTAGTTATGCCCCCCCTTGGGGTTGTTTTTGTTCTCCTTTTGTTTTATTTTTATAATTAATAAATACCTATTTTGTATTGCATTGTATTGCATATTTTGTATTGCATTTGAGTCCTTGCTCCTTTCCCTTTCCTGAAACCCTGACAGTCATCATTCGATGATAGTTTCCTATGACGTTTCACACAACAACAGTTTGTGTTCGTCATCGCATCATATGTGGTTTTGGCTACATTTAGGCTCATTCTAAAAACATAGCCCTATATACGTTTCTGGAGATTGCGAATTATGTAGCTAGAAGTACGTATGGCTGCATTTTGTCTTTAAAATGAATGCTACGGAGCGGTATGATGCCGTTCCTTTTCACACTTACCAGCTGACCGCTTACCTCCGTATGGACTGCTTTCCCGCTGTTACAGTTTAAGAGGAGTTGACCACGACGACGGGGTTCGAGTCCGGTGAAGAACGGTT
Source organism: Danio jaintianensis (assembly GCA_903798115.1). Lineage (NCBI taxonomy): Eukaryota > Metazoa > Chordata > Actinopteri > Cypriniformes > Danionidae > Danio > Danio jaintianensis. Next base: position 1,087,607 of record CAIGQV010001438.1, on the reverse strand, counting down.
CCAGAAAGCAGGTAAGACAAAAACAGAAGCCAAAAAATAAAATAAACAAGTAAATAACAGGGTAAGAATGTGGTAAAATCTGAAAACGTGGTAAAATCAGGCGAGGGCTTTTCTTTTTTTGGATTGCTTTTTAAAATTGTCGGTTCCATCCATTCGAATAGCCGCTAAACATCGCCTATTGAGGACATTCATCAACCCAGTGGCTGGTGAGGATGATTTAAACTGCCCTTCATAATCTTAGGTTTTGTATTAGAAATATCTCTCAACAGTCCCAATATGTTTCATATTTTTTACTTTTGCAAAAATAAATAGGATTTTCTAAAATATAGCTGTTTATTATCTTCAAACAGATCTCATGCAGCACCTGTGAACTAGTGTTTTTCATAAGAAACGTCTTTGTGAAAGTTTTATTCTATGTGTAACGTCTTTAATGTCCTTTTAAATGTTGTTTTTTTCTATTCAAAGCAACATTCAGAAACACGAGCCTCGAAACCTTTGGATAATGCATGTGTTGGATGATCGGTCTTTTTGCATGATCAATTCCTCTTATCTTTTGCATGATGTTTTTTTAATAATTATTTATACAGCGTTTTTAATTGTTCTGATAGGCTACTTTTAAAAAGATTTTTATTTTTTGTAAAATATGAAAATTGTGAGGGCGACACGGTGGCTCAGTGGTTAGCACTGTCGCCTCACAGAAAGAAGGTCGCTGGTTCGAGTCCCAGCTGGGTCAGTTGGCATTTCTGTGTGGAGTTTGCATGTTCTTCCCGTATTGGCGTGGGTTTCCTCCGGGTGCTCTGGTTTCTCCCACAGTCCAAAGACATGTGGTATAGGTGAATTGAATAAAATAAATTGGCCGTAGTGTATGAGTGTGAATGAGTGTTTATGGATGTTTCCCAGTACTGGGTTGCAGCTGGAAGGGCATCCACTGTGTAAAACATATGCTGGATAAGTGGCTGAAAGTGGACTAAAGAGACACATTTAATTAAATGCCATGTGTGAATGGTAATGTATCTCTTTTGGCCTCTTGTAATCAGATAAGCTGAAATGCATCTTAATAACAGGTACAACTGTCACGAACCCAGACAGCGAGGACCCAATAGCGAGTAATATATATATTTACTGAACAGAAAATATATATCAAAGGAAACAAAAATGAGACAAAGGAAACAGCAAAGTCCAAAAACAAAGATTGCCAAAAGGCCAAACGAAGTCGTCATCCGACGAACAGACTGCGGAGAATCCTGAGAGACAGACAGGAACAAGAACAAACAACGGACTGATAACCAGCAGTAACCACCGACTGAATATATAGCCAGTGAAACAGGAATCAGCTGGAGGACGCTGATAAGGTCAGCTGATACGAGAGCATGCTGTCAGCACAAAAGGTAAACAAACACACACCCTCGCACACGACAACACACATGGCATGACACATAACATACAGAAAGAACACACAGACCCATAAACCGTGACAGTACCCCCTCTCCTAGGAGCGCCTCTTGGCGCTCCCAGAAGAGCTTACCTGGCGATTGTAATCATCGATGAGAGAATGGTCCAATATGTCCCTTGCAGGAACCCAACTCCTCTCCTCTGGACCGTAACCTTCCCAGTCCACCAAGTACTGGAATCCTCGTCCCCTCCGTCTCGAGTTCAGAATGCGCTTAACCGAATAAACCGTCTCCCCATCTACGAGACGCGGCGGGGGGGGAACCGGAGTAGGCGGATTAATGGCCGTATGAAAAACGGGCTTCAATTTAGAAACATGAAAAACGGGATGAATTCTCCTGTACGCTGGAGGAAGTTTGAGGCGGACTGCCACCGGACTAATGATTTTGATGACAGTAAACGGGCCAATAAATTTGGGTGCAAGCTTATTACATACGGTGCAGAGAGGAATATTTTTAGATGAAAGCCACACTTTTTGACCGACGACGTAAACGGGAGGCTTAGACCGGTGGCGATCGGCTTTAGCCTTGGTGCGTGAACCCACTTGAAGGAGGGTCTGTCTGGCCCTGTTCCAAGTGCGTCGACACCTCTGGACAAAGGCGTGGGCGGAGGGAACCGCGACTTCAGATTCCAGACTGGGAAAAGCAGGTGGCTGGTACCCTAAACTACACTGAAAAGGAGAAAGACCCGTGCCAGATACCGGTAATGAGTTATGTGCGTACTCAACCCATGAGAGCTGCTGGCTCCAGGAGGATGGATTCTGAGACACTAAACATCGTAACATACGTTCAAGATCTTGGTTGGCTCTCTCTGTTTGACCGTTACTCTGAGGGTGGAAACCAGAAGAAAGACTAACAGTAGCCCCCAATAAATGACAAAACTCTCTCCAAAATTTAGAGATGAACTGAGGCCCCCTGTCAGAAACCACATCTGTCGGGAGGCCATGGATGCGAAAGACATGATCAATGACAGCAGCCGCTGTCTCTCTGGCTGATGGTAATTTGGGCAGAGGGATAAAGTGAGTGGCTTTCGAAAACCGGTCCACTACGGTCAAAATCCCCGTATTCCCGTTGGAGGGTGGGAGACCCGTGACGAAATCTAGCGCAATATGGGATCAGGGTCTCGACGGCACTGACAGCGGCTGAAGAAGTCCAGCAAGAGGACGATTGGAAGTCTTAGAAACAGCACAAACTGAGCAAGCCAACACAAAATCCCTTATGTCACGAGCCATAACTGGCCACCAGAATCGTTGTTTAATTAAAGACAAGGTGCGACTCACCCCTGGATGACAGGCCAACTTGGAAGAGTGACCCCAACGGATGATGTCAGACCGTAATTCCTCTGGCACAAATAAACGACTCGGTGGGCATCCAGGCGGAGGCGTTACCCCTTCTAAGGCCGTGCGGACCCTCAACTCGATCTCCCAGGTGACAGCAGAGATAAAAAGTGTGCGTGGCATGATGGATTCAGGAGATGATGCATGCTCGGAGTGATCAAAAATTCGAGACAGAGCGTCAGGCTTAACATTCTTTGAGCCTGGTCGGTATGAGATGGAAAAATCGAAACGTCCGAAAAATAAAGCCCACCGTGCCTGCCTAGAGTTCAATCTTTTGGCGGACTGGATGTATTGCAGATTCTTATGATCGGTCCAAACGATAAAGGGAACCCCCGAACCCTCTAGCCAATGACGCCACTCTTCCAACGCAAGCTTGACAGCAAGCAGCTCTCTATTACCGATATCATAATTTCGTTCTGCATTGTTTAGACGATGTGAAAAATACGCGCAGGGATGCATCTTGCCGTCCGAGGAAGACCGCTGGGACAGGATAGCACCGACCCCCACCTCTGATGCGTCAACCTCCACCACAAACTGCCGTGATGGATCAGGGGCAATGAGGATGGGAGCTGAAACAAAGCAGCTTTTCAGTCGGTCAAATGCAACTTGTGCTGCATTGGACCACCTGAATGGAGTCCTGATGGAGGTTAAGGCAGTCAGAGGCACGGCGAGCTGGCTGAAGTTGCGAATGAAACGCCTGTAAAAATTGGCAAAACCAAGAAACCTCTGCAGGGCCTTGCGGGATTCTGGGGTTGGCCAATCTACCACAGCCTGAACTTTCTCTGGATCCATGCGCATCCCCTCGACCGACACGATATGTCCCAGAAAAGGAACAGACTGTGCATGAAATACGCATTTCTCCGCCTTGACATAAAGCCCATTCTCTAGCAGCCTCTGAAGCACTCGCCTGACGTGTTGAATATGTTCCTGGAGAGAGTGGGAAAATATCAGTATATCATCCAGGTAGACATAAATGAACTGATCTATCATATCTCTCAACACATCATTCACGAGTGCTTGGAAGACTGCAGGGGCGTTGGACAGACCAAAAGGAAGAACACAATATTCAAAGTGCCCCCTGGGGGTATTAAAAGCAGTCTTCCATTCATCGCCTTCTCTAATACGGACCAAATGGTAAGCGTTGCGGAGATCTAATTTCGTGAAAAAGGACGCTCCCTGTAGACGTTCGAAGGCAGAAGCCATCAACGGCAAAGGATAAGTATTCTTCACCGTGATAGCATTCAGCCCTAGGTAGTCTATACAAGGACGGAGGGAGCCATCTTTCTTTTTCACGAAAAAAACCCCCGCCCCTGCTGGTGATGAAGAAGGGCGGATGATCTTAGCTGCTAGAGAATCAGAAATATATTTCTCCATAGCCTCCCTCTCAGGAACGGAGAGCGAATAAAGTTTGCCTTTAGGCGGAGACGTACCTGGCAATAACTCTATAGCACAGTCATAGGGACGATGCGGAGGCAGAGAAGCAGCTCGAGACTTACTGAACACTCTCTTCAGGTTGAGGTACTCACTGGGCACGTTTGACAGGTCCATGTGTTCTTCCTGAAAAACAGAAGGGGACACAGAAGAACAGGCAGACAACAAACACGTAGCATGACAACTCTCACTCCAAGAAATTATTGATTCCTGCCTCCAATTTATATGTGGATTGTGCATTACCAGCCAAGGATGCCCAAGGACCACTGGAGTGACAGGAGCTTCTGTTAAAAAATAATTAATAATTTCAGAGTGGTTACCAGAGGTGATCAGTCTTATAGGACCAGTGGAATGCGTAATGGAAGGAAGAGAAAAACCATTGAGAGCATGAACAGAGATAGGTTGGGAGAGGGAAATCACAGGAAGTTTAAGTCTTTGAACTAAGGCGGAGTCAATAAAATTTCCCTCGGCACCAGAGTCAATAAGTGCTTGAGTCATAAAATTCCCAGAGGACCACTCCAACTTCACCTTCAGAAGAGTGACCGCAAAAGAGGATTTGTCTAAAGATACCCCACCCGTCAGTAACCTCTTACCTACTGACGGGCTCTGGCTTTTACGGGACACTGAGCCGCGATGTGACCCGCACCACCGCAGTACAAACACAGGCCCTCGCTGCGTCGTCTGCGCTTCTCTTCCAGCGACAGCCTAGATCGGCCCATTTGCATGGCTTCGGGTTCCGAGAGGGGCGTGTCCATCACCCCCGGAACTACTGTGAAGGCCGGAAGAGGGGAATTCTCCAGAGCGTGTGTGTGTCGCGTGTGTCTCCCCCTGAGCTGTAGGCGAGAATCCACACGGATGGCCAGCTCAATGAGCCCATCGAGGGTTTTAGGAAGATCAAGTGAAAAAATCTCGTCTTTTATGCGGTCTGCCAGCCCGTGGAGAAAGACGTCCCACTGCGCCTGAGCGTTCCATTCGCTCTCTGCTGCCAGGGTGCGGAACTCAATGGAGTAGTCAGCAACACTCCGGGACCCCTGCTGCAACTCCGCAAGCATCCTAGCCGCCTCTCTGCCCACCACGGCTCGATCGAAGACCTTTTTTAGCTCTGCCGAAAAGGTCACAAACGAAGAGCAACACGGGAGTTTCTTCTCCCATACAGCGGTTCCCCATAGCGCCGCTCTCCCAGTGAGAAGCGTGACGACGAACGCCACTTTAGCCTCCTCCGTGGGAAACGAGGAAGGCTGCAGGGAAAAGTACAAAGAGCACTTAGCTAGAAAGGCGCGACATAACTCTGGTTCCCCGGAGTAGAAGGCTGGAGGTGGAAGGCGAGGCTCAGAAGATCTACCAGCTTGATCAGGAACCGACACAACAGGTGGACTAACACTAGCAACAGGCTGCTGGACGCCGGCATTATGAAGATGTTGCAACTGTGTGGTGAGTTCAGACACCTGTGTGACCAACGCCTGGATGGCGCGACTGGTAGTGGTCATGTGCTCGTCCTGTCTGTCCATGCGTGTGGTGGCGTGTGCTACAAACTCGGCCAGGCCGGGGATACTCGCTGGATCCATGATCGATCAGTCCGTTCTGTCACGAACCCAGACAGCGAGGACCCAATAGCGAGTAATATATATATTTACTGAACAGAAAATATATATCAAAGGATACAAAAATGAGACAAAGGAAACAGCAAAGTCCAAAAACAAAGATTGCCAAAAGGCCAAACGAAGTCGTCATCCGACGAACAGACTGCGGAGAATCCTGAGAGACAGACAGGAACAAGAACAAACAATGGACTGATAACCAGCAGTAACCACCGACTGAATATATAGCCAGTGAAACAGGAATCAGCTGGAGGACGCTGATAAGGTCAGCTGATACGAGAGCATGCTGTCAGCACAAAAGGTAAACAAACACACACCCTCGCACACGACAACACACATGGCATGACACATAACATACAGAAAGAACACACAGACCCATAAACCGTGACAACAACAGTGACTTAGATTGAAGTTTATCAAAGATAAGCTGCATAATAAAGCACTAATTGTACAAATCCACAGTTGTGGCACAAGATCATTTGAAAAATCTGTACACAAGTGAATGTGTCTTTGTTTCCCTGCAGAGTCTAAGACAGTGTTACTGCAAATGGCTCCTAATTGAAAATCGTTATTTCACTTTACAACTGCGATGCCCAAATATCTTGCATCACAAGGCTCTGTTGATGGCTCTCATTTCTTAGGTGCCACTGTGATGCTACTACATTATGCCTTCACAACAGTACAACAACTAGCAATTATGCAGCAGTCATCCAGAACATCGAGTACAACAAAACCAATGAGTGAGCAGAAGGTGGAACTCACTTTAAAGTAAAATGTCTGAGCCTAACCCTTGGCAAAACACTTTGAAACACTATTAAGAAGTCTATTGTGTGTTCAAAACAAATGCAAGAGAAGTGAGTTATCATGGAACAAAGAGTCTACAATTGCTTTAGGCCATATGCAACCATGAAAAAAATTATTTAATTGCTCAGCAATTTCATTTTTGTAATACCCGTTTGGGCGGTTGCAGCAAAGAAAGCATGTAAATGTAAAAAGGCATAATATAACAACAAACAAACTTGCTAGTAGATAGATATTTTATGTGAAGAATAAAAATAAATGATTATACAATGCTCAAGATAATCCCTAAACAGCTATTCTGTATTATAATTTCAATATAGCAGGTAAAAGAAAAGGATTTGTTCAAAATCTAGTCTTATATAGCAGATCTACTGTATATAGTCTCAAATATACTTTATTATCAAACTGTCATGAGTGTAATTTTATCTGTGCAGATACAAACAAATCCACATTGCTTTCATATAATAGCTTTTTTCTTACCACTGAAAAAAGTGCAAGAAGTGCAAGAAGTTTCTTGCTGCAGTTTACAGCAAAGTGCTTGTTCATGTTTTACAACCTTTTCAAAGAATATTGTGATTGTTGATGTTTTTGACAGAATAGATTTAAAAAAAGTGGCACTCCCATTGAAAAGCAGTTGAACAAATGCTCTACCTATGGAAAAAGTAGCCCATTTATGTCCACAATGAAGGTTTACATCTATAAAAGGTAAAAAAAAAAATACACCAACAATAAAAAAATACATTAATTGGTAACACTTTCTAATAACTACACACTATACATCATTTATTAAGCATTAGCAATAGTTAATTCATTATTTGTTAAGCATTAACTCTATGTAATAAGACATTAGTAAGCAGCTTATAAATACAGCCACAAATGCTATATATTTATAAGCACATTTATAATGTGCTTAATACTTGTACTTTCATACTTTGTTACTGATTAATTTTTCATTATTAAATTAGGTATTGCATTATTTACAAACCATTTGCATTTAAGAGTAGTTGGTGGTTTTGAGGATCATTCAGAGTGATTTATTAAATGATTAATAAACTATTCAAATCAACATTTCTAAATCTTATTATTCAGGCATATAGTTATAACTATGTATGTTAATAAATACATTATTAACACAATGATGGGTTAACTATTTGCTAATGCTTAATAAATGATTTGTAGTGTAAATTATAGTTTATTATAAGGTGTTACCCATTTATTTTCTAATACATTGCAGCATCACTTATTTTCTCACTGAAAAAGTTGGTTTAACAATCTAGTGTTGTGAAAATGTATGGTGCCCGCCAGATTGTGCTACCAACACTATATTTTCATAATTTGTGACTTTTGGCACCGGGGAGTGGGGCATTCAAATCACCCGAACCTCCATGGCAATGGGCATCATTCACACTCATGCCCAGCATCCCATAACAGCTATTCAATACTGTACTCCATAATGACATTAATAATTGCATCAATGTCAAACATATGGTTTAAAGACATGATATGTAATTATGAAATTCATTCATTCATTCATTTTGGCTTAGTCCCTTCATTAATCTGGAGTCGCCACAGCGGAATGAACCGCCAACTTATCCAGCATATGTTTTGCACAGCGGATGCCCTTCCAGTTGCAACCCATCACTGGGAAACACCCATACACTCCCATTCACACACATACACTACGGACAATTTAGCTTAACCAATTCACCTATATAGCGCATGTCTTTGGACTTGTGGGGGAAGCCGGAGCACCCAGAGGAAACCCACGCAAACACGGGGAGAACATGCAAACTCCACACAGAAATGCCAACTGACCCAGCCGAGGCTCGAACCAGCGACCTTCTTGCTGTGAGGCGACAGCGCTACCCACTGCACCACCCTGAAATGAAATTATGTTAGATAAATAATTGTGGCATGATGTGACAAAAATGTTATAGAAAAAGGTGGTCTATGTTTATGCAGTTGAAAGAATGTTAAAGAGTTAAAACGTTTTTGTCTTTGGCAAAGTGCGTAAGTTTGAACTGTTGGAGTGCAGTTTTGAAACTAATGTTAATGTTAAAGGTTAAAAGAAGGGCTATTTAGTTTTGTGTTTTGTTTTCCCTTAATAATAAAAACCTTAATTTCAAAACTACATGATGTGTTTACTGGTGTTTTCTTTTACTAATATTTAAAATTTGTTTGATGATCTGAAACATTAAAGTGTGACAAACATGCAAAGAAAAAACACACTTTTTTTTTTAAATATCTGTATAAATGTTATATCTATTACCATATCTGAATATTTGTTTTGGGACACAATAATTCCATTTATCATGCATTTTGATCTTTAAAACTTTGCATACCTTTTACATTACACAAATATATATGAGGTATTAAAAAAAGTGACTTTGTTGATAGATCACCACTTAATTTAATTCAGAATCCATTCTGATGGTGATCATTAATAAAGAGCTTTGCCAGGCAGGATCCTGCATGTCCAAGGGCAGTTTAGCAGGGGCATTACCATATGTGTCGCTGCACCCCATCTGTCAGAGCTGGGCTCAGATGGCAAACACAGAGGCAGACGGCAGGCTGTCACTTCAGCAAATAAGTCTCTCAACTCTTTTAGACGTCCCCTGAAATTCCCTGTCCTGATAAATGGGACTGTGTTAGTTTTTGGCAGGCAGAGAGGTTGAAGTTGCAGTTACATAAAATTTAGCTGCGACAGCTTCAGCAATCTAATAGAATTTCAAACATATTGCACCTTAGATACATTTTTAGATCAGTAAAATGGTGTATAATGGCATTTTTTATTGCCGCTGTCAGCAATTAATTGCATTCCATAAGATGCATTCTAATATACTTTTATGAAACTATTTTTGTAAGTTATTTGGCATCAGATGATTAAGTATACATTGGTGTGAAAAAGTGTTTGTGCCCTTACTGATTTAAATATTAGTCAAAGATAATACAAGTAAACGCACTATGCAGTTTTGAAAGTTTTTATTATTAAGGGAGAAAAAGTACAAACCTACTGTACATAGCCCTGTGTGAAAAAGTGATTGCCCCTAAACTTAATAACTGGTTGTGCCACCCTTAGCAGCAACAATCAATCGCTTTCAATAACTTGCAATGACTCTGTTACAGCACTGTGGAGAAATTTTGTCCCACTCATCTTTGCAGAATTAAGCCACATTGGATGATTTTCGAGCATGAAGCGCCTTTTAAAGGTTATGCCACGACATCTCAATTGGATTCAGGTCAGGACTTTGACTAGCCCTCTCCAAAGTCTTAGTTTTGTTTTTCCTCAGCCATACAGAAGTAGACTTTGCTGCTGTGCATTGGATCATTGTTCTGTTGCAGAACCGAAGTTCGCTTCAGCTTGAGGTCACTAACAGATGGCTGGACATTCTCCCATAGGATATTTTGGTACACAGCAAAATTCATGGTTTAATTTATCACAGAAAGTCTTCCAGGTCCTAAAGCAGCAAAACAGCCCCAGACCATCAGACTACCACCACCACCTTTTACCTTTGGTATGGTGTTCTTTTTCTCAAATGCGGTGTTACTTTTACACACACCTTCCAACAAATTTAACCTTTTGTCTTGTTAGTCCACAGAGTATTTTTCCAAATGTCTTGTGGATCATCAAGATGTTTTCTGGCAAAACTGAGATGGACCACAGCAGTGGTTTTCGTCTTGGAACTCTGCCATGCAAGCCATTTTTGCCCAGTCTCATTCTTATTATGGAGTCATGAACACTCTCCTTAACTAAGGCAAATGAAGCCTGCAGTTGTTTGGATGTTGTTCTGGTGTCTTTTGTGACCTCTTGGATGAGCTGTCGCTGCACCCTTGGGGTAAGTTTGGTCAGCCGGCCACTAAGGTTCTCCACAGTTTTTCCCCCATATTTTTGCTATTTGTAGATAATGGCTCTCATTGTGGATCGCTGCAGCCCCAAAGCTTTAGAAACACTTTCATAACCTTTTCCAGACTGGTAGAGCTCAATTATTTTCTTTCTCATTTGTTTTTGAATTTCTTTGTATCACAGCATGATGTCTAGATGTTGAGGATCTTTTGGTCTACTTCACTTTTATCAGAGAGATCCTATTTATGTGATTTCCTGATTGCAAACAGGTGTGGCAGTAATCAGGTCTGGGTGTGGCTAGAGAAATTGAATTCAGGTGTGAAAAACCAGAGTTAAGTTATGATTTAACAGAGGGCTATATAGTTTTGTATTTTGTTATCCCTTAATAATAAAAACCTTCATTTAAAAACTGCATGATGTGTTTACTTGTGTTATCTTTAATTGATATTTAAATTTGTTTGATGATCTGAAACATTTAATTGTGACAAACATGCAAAAAAATTAAGAAATCAGTAAGGAGCAAACACTTTTTTACTGTAATAAATGTGTACTTGTGGTGGAACATATGAACATATATTTTAAAACTTCATTTTAATGACATATAAGGCTACTTAAAGCCCACCCCAAATATATTTTTTTATTAATTACTATTACTCACCCTTATATCAATCCAAAACCCTGAGACCTCTGTATACCTTTGAAACACAAATAAAGATATTTTAGGTGAAATCTGAGAACTCCTTTATCTGAAAAAACTGCTGAATAAAGTTGTTCATTTTGTTTTATTGTGCACAAAAGTATTATCGTTGCTTGATAATAATCTGATTGAACCACTCAAGGCATGTGGTCTGTTTCGAGGATGTTTATTGGTATTTTTCCTGGTCTTTGAACAAGTCAGGATTCAGTTGTCTACAAAAGAAGAGAGAGCTCTCAAATTTCATCTAAAGTATCTTAAATTGTGTTCTGAAGATGAACTAAGTTTTTAGGAATTGGAAATTACATAATGATGAGTAGGCGGCATGGTGGCTCAGTGGTTAGCACTGTCGCCTCACAGCAAGAAGGTCGCTGGTTAGAGTCCAGGCTGGGCCAGTTGGCATTTCTGTGTGGAGTTTGCATGTTCTCCCTGTGTTCGTGTGGGTTTCCTCTGGGCGCTCCGGTTTCCCCCACAGTCCAAAGACATGCGCTATAGGTGAATTGGGTAAACAAAATTGGCCGTAGTGTATGAGTGTGTGTGTGAATGGGTGTATGGGTGTTTCCCAGTATTGGGTTGTGGCTGGAAGGGCATCTACTACGTAAAAAAAACATATGCTGGAATAGTTTGCAGTTCATTCCGCTGTGGTGACCCCTGATAAATAAGGGACTAAGCTGAAGGAAAATGAATGAATGAATGAATGAATAATGATGAGTAACTAATACAATTATTTTCATTTTTGATTGAACTAACCCCTTAAGACAGTAAAGACAGTTTACAACAGTCTGGGTGGCATGTTTGTTTGGGGCTTCTCCACACCATAACTCTCCCGGATGTGGGAAAGACAGTGAAGGTGGACTCATCAGAGAACGATACATGTTTCAGTTTGTCCACACCCCAAGATTTTCACTGCTGGCACATTGAAACTGACATTTGGCATTGGTACGAGTGATCAAAGGTTTGGCTATAGCAGCCTGGCCATGTATATTGACCCTGTGGAGCTCCCGATGAACAGTTTTGGTGGAAAAAGGAGAGATGAGGTGCATATTCAATTCTGCAGTGAGTTGGGCAGCTGTGGTTTTATGTTTTTTAAATACAATCCAGGTTAGCACCCTGACATCTCTTTCAGACAGCTTCCTCTTGCGTCCACAGTTACTCCTGTCGGATGTGGTTCATCCTTCTTGGTGGTATGCTGACATTACCCTGGATACCGTGGCTCTTGATACATCAAAAGACTTGCTTTCTTGGCCAGCGAGACGCTCACCAACAATTTGTCCTCTCTTGAACTCTGACAACACCCATAATTTTGTGTGCACGGAATGAGGTATCTTCTGGTTTTTCAATGTCTAATGCGGAAAAGCTTATTCATGCTATCATGACCTCTTGGTTAGACTACTGTAATGCATTACTAGGTGGCTGCCCTGTTGGCCCAATTAACACACTTTAGCTGGTTCAAAATGCAGCTGCTGGAGTCCTTTCTAGAATTAAGAAATATGATCATATTACTCAGGTTCTTTCATCGTTGCATTGACTCCATATTAAACATTGTATACATTTTAAAATCTTATTGACTACCTACAAAGCCCTGAATGGCTTAGCTCCCAGGATTTGTGGGAGCTCCTGGTGTGTTGCAACCTCTCATGATTCTGGACAATTGATTATTCCTAAAATATCAAAATCGACTGTAGGTGGTTGACCCTTCTCATATCTGGTAACTAAACTCAGGAAAAGACTTCCTAGCACACAGTTCAGGAGGCAGAAACACTTTGTCAGTTTAAAACCTGAAGACTGAAGAAACATCTCTTTGCATTACCATACACATAAAACACAAACTTTGAAATCTTTGAAAATCCATATCCTCTAAAGGATTGTTAGACTGCATTAATTAGGGCAACCGGAGCTGGGAACACTTCCCAAAAAAAAGTCATAATAATTTTAACAGCATCTATGTTTATGTTAGTCTGTTTCTCCTTATCCTGAGGTCTACATAATCCTAAACAGATGAATTATAATGAATTGATCCTGTGGGCTAGCCTGAACACCCACCAGTGACCTACTCAGACCTGCAGTTTCTCCACGGCCGACATTCTTCTATCTGTAGTCTCCAGCGCCTAGACTGCAGCTCTGCATAAGATGTTTGGCCACAGAAGAACTGGTCATGCCCAGCGGAGCTTGGTTTTTGTGTTGTTGTTTTTTTTCTTTACTTTTCACAGTTGGTGAAGTTTGTTCCTCACCTCTTGCGCCACTGGCTTGCTTGGTTTTTGGCATTTGTGGAGCTGCGCATTGGTGGAGTTGCTCTTCAGTGAACTAAACTGAACTGAAGCAGTTTTAATTTACTAGAGCTTAATCTATGTTAAGCTGCTTCGACATAATCTACATCGTAAAAGCACTATAGAAATGAAGATGAATTGAATTAAATCAAATTGGTTGGTTAGCACTGATGATTCATAGCAAGAAGATCGCTGGTTCGAGTCCCGGCTGGGCCAGGTAGCCTTTCTGTGTGGAGTTTGCATGTTCTCCCCATGTTCGCGTGGGTGGCTGGAAGGGCATCCGCCACATAAAATATATGCCAGAGTAACTGGCAGTTCATTCCGCTGTGGCGACTCCTGATAAATCAGGGACTAAGCTAAAATAAACAAATAAATGAATGAATAAATGAATGAATGAATAATTAGTTGGTTGGCACAACTCAAACCATTGAAATAAAAGCGAAAGTGTCAAGACTCTGCCACGTCGGTCATGTTTATTGTTGTTTTGGTGGCAGAATCCGGGCACTGCTCTTGTCCTGTCATGAACGTTTCTCTTGTCTTTGTCTTGGTTCTGAACGTGCAGTCTCGGGCGAGCCACGTGTTCTCGAGGAGGCTCGGGTCACACACACTTGTCTTGGCTTGTCTAGCCCCGCATTACTGGAGACGGCTCCAGAGGTCCTTGAATTGCCTGTAAACCCACTGTGGCCAACCCAGCAACCTTCTTGGCTGCAGCAATGCTTCCCAAAGTTGTTGTTGAGGATCGAGCAGCACTTCAAGCGATGTTGGGGGGTACTGCAGTACCCGTAGAGGGTGCCAGCTCTCGCTACCCTGTTCCCGGAAGTATACAAGGACAAAGGGCTCCTCCACCACAACCACTTCAGCTGCAGAGGGCCTGCCAGTGTCTGCTCCAGCCCCAAAGCACCCACCAGTTTCGGCTCCAACCTCAGAGAACCCGCCAGTGTTGGTTCTGTCCCAGAGTACCCCACAGTGTTGGCTCCAGCCTCATAGTGCTGCCCAGGCTCCTTGCCAAGGGGGCATTTCCCAAGCTCCTCGCCCCACTGGCTCCCCACAGCGCTGCCTGCCCCTGTCAAGCTCACTACACTGCCTGTCCCATCTGATCCTCCCAGGATCACCCCTCCTGTTCCTTCCTGGTGTGACCCTGTTCCTCCTTGGACTGTCCCTCTGGCTCTACACTGGCCCTCTGCCAGTGTCCTTGACTAGCTGGTCCCACCTTGGTCTGTCCCTTCGGTCCCTCTTAGGTCTGTCCCTTTAGTCCCTCCTTGGATTGTCCCTCCTGCTCCTCCAAAGGCCTCTGTCAGGACCCCAGACCTGCCTGGGCCATTGTGGTTAATCCCAGCAACCCTACCCTTCCTGTCAGCCAGTGAATACTGTCACTGACACTGAACCTCCACATAAGTCTGCCACTTTGTGTCTTTGTTCTGAAGAACAAAGCCTCAAGAAGGCTTGGGTTGCACGTGCTCACTTGTCTTGGTGTTCATGTTTTTTGTCTGCAGCATGCTGTTTCAGTTTTGGATTGATGTCAGGGCTTGAACAACCATTCCACATATGTGAGTGCACAGCAAGTATTGTTTCATTTACTGTGTTGACGTTGTATGTAGCATGTGGCTTGTGTTTTCATGTGGCCACTTGCTTTTGTTTTGCGTGAGCACACGTGTTAATGTGTTTTTATTGCTCGCATGTTCTTGTCCTGTTAGATGTGAGTACATTGGTTTTGTTTTGTCTCTTTGTGCCATGTGCTCTCCTTTCTATTGTCTAGGCCCACCCATCTTGTCATCCCATTATTGGTTTATTCTGTTCACCTGTTTATTTCTTGATTTATTCTCCTTATAGCTTCCTCATCTCTGCTGTCCTTTGTGAGTTCACTGTCATTCTTTCTCAAGTTTCAAGTCTGCCTTGTCCTGCAGTTTGTCAGCCTAGCTCAGCTGAATGTTTTCCCCCACTGGATAGTTTTTGTTTGTTTATTTTTTTTTTTAAATAAGAAATAAATACTTTAAACTGCATCCTGGAGTCCTAGCCTCCCCTTAACCCCACAATCATGACAGAAAGGGAATGGGTGCTTTCCACATCTGGTATTAAAGCACAACTGAGGGTGACCTAGCAAGGACAGACAAAATTGCGAGCTAAGAAGAGTGGTGAAATTGGTAAAGTAAATGGCGCACCTTGTATTTTCCATGTGGTATAAGACGCAATATGTGAATAGCCCCATAAGCAGTTAACCAGAGAGATACAGTACAAGCTGAGCAGAGCAAACACAACACACAAATAAATACAAACGAGTTGTGTGTCTTACAGGTTGTGATCATTTATTTGATTATTTGATGACATTTATTTACCTGTTTGGTGAGTGTCACATTTGTGAAGTGAAGTGTAGTGTGGCCAAGTATGGTGTCCCATACTTGGAATTTGTGCTCTGCATTTAACCCATCCAAGTGCACACACACAGTTAGTGAACACACACATACCGTGAACACACACCCGGAACATTTGCCACATGTAATCAGAATCAGAATCAGAATCAGAATCAGAAAGAGCTTTATTGCCAGGTATGTTCACACATACGAGGAATTTGTTTTCGTGACAGAGCTTCTACAGTGCAACAGAATTACAGAGACAGGACAAAAAACAGATAATAAATATATTTAAAAAATGAAAGTTGTAGTGAATGCAAATATACAAATTGACAAGTGTATGTACAGGAATATTACTATATACAACAGCAGCTGTTATGTGCAAATTAGCATGTAAAATATGTTGTTAAATAAGTGTTTGTGTATAAAAAGTGTATAGCAGTAGTGATGTTTGTTCCATAATTACTATCATCAAGTGTTCATGAGATGGATTGCCTGAGGGAAGAAACTGTTTCTGTGTCGGGCTGTTCTGGTACACAGTGCTCTGTAGCGTCGACCAGAAGGTAAAAGTTCAAAGAGGCAGTGTGCTGGGTGTGAGGGGTCCAGAGTGATTTTGGCAGCCCTTCTGCTTGCTCTGGATAAGTACAGTTCTTGGAGAGTAGGGAGGATTGTACCAGTGATTCGCTCAGCAGTCCGAACTATTCGACGTAGTCTTCGGAGGTCGGATTTGGTAGCTGAGCTAAACCAGACAGTTATTGAAGTGCAGAGGACTGATTCAATGATGGAGGTGTAGAACTGTTTCAGCAGCTCGTTTGGAAGGTTGAACTTCCTCAGCTGACAAAGGAAGTACAACCTCTGTTGAGCTTTTTTGACAATGGAGTCAATGTGAGTGTCCCACTTCAGATCCTGAGAGATGGTGGTGCCCAGGAACCTGAATGACTCCACTGCTGCCACAATGCTGTCCATGATGCTCAGTGGGGGGAGAGCAGGGGGGTTTCTCCTGAAGTCCACTATCATCTCCACTGTTTTGAGCGTGTTCAGCTCCAGGTTGTTGTGACTGCACCAGACAGCCAGCTCCTTAACCTCCTGTCTGTAAGCAGACTCGTCACCGTCCTGAATGAGGCCGATAAGTGTGGTGTCGTCTGCAAACTTCAAGATTGTGACAGAGGTCACGCTGTGCGGGACGCTGACAATGGAGTAGAGGATACACGTGCAGTTTAGTACAAGAATGGTCAGGCAGGCAATGGTCAACAGGGTCAAACAGGTACATGCAGAGTCGTGGTCAAAGAACCGGCAAATGGTCAGTACAGGCAGCAATGAATCAAAACGATAACACAAGCCAAAAGGTCAAAACACGGCGAGGTTAGACAATGAAAAACGTGTCGTAATGTCTCAAAACAGTTAACAAGACTCAGCAAAGTGTTTGCAAATGTGGTGTATAAATAGTCCTCATAATCAGTCCTTGAGCAGCTCCCAGCTATGTGTGTGTAATCAAAGAAGAACCGGAATAGGTGTGAGTGTGTGGTGAATGACCTTCTTTTGGTGGGAGATTTGTAGTTCTCCAGCGATCTGTATGGACTAGATCGCTGGTGATTGTGACACCACAAGTATGTTTGTGATGTTTATTAATAGCACACAGAGAACTGCATTTTTGTGTAGCTCATTGCAGAAGTGTGCATAAACTCATCATAAACTACATCAAATAACCATTGGGAAACTTCCAGGTTCAGTCTAAACTTTGGTATTTGTGTCTGGGTCTCTGCTTCATCAGCATCTGAGCCAGTGTTGAACATTGTGCTGTGCTCATCCTGACATCTGGCACTGGGCATTGTCGAAGTGGACATGCCCAAACAGAGCACTCACCTTTGAGTACAGGGCGGGAGAACCAGCTATTGTGCATTGAGACACAGGCACAAAACAGCTAACCAAAGACTTATTTTACGTCTTGTAAAAAGGGGCATAATAGGTAGTCTTTAATGTCTTTGTTTGCAGGAGGTAGATCACAGACAAGGGAGGGAACGCTGAAGACATGAGGAAGAAAAAACAGAAAGAATCCATGGGAGGCAGTAGAAACATTGAGGGAGTCAGGTAAATGACCAGTAAACTAGATGGCCAGGGTCTGTTTACAACTGGTCACTTTATGCATTTTTTTCTGATTGGAAATCTTTTTGATCGTGAAATTGTCAGGTGTAAATGCCCTTCGAAGGGTATTCAAGACGGATATAAATCTGATCGCTCAAACCACTTTAAGAGGTGTATCGTATGATTTAGTCAACGTAACCTAGTTAAATTTGCATATATACAGTAAGCGGAGATGTCAGTGTTTTGTGAGGGAGGAGACGAGGACTCAAAATGGGTATTTAAAAAGCATCAAAAACTAGCCTGAGGGGGAAAACATTAAACATAAACAAACTTGACTGGGCTGGGCTGGACTGGACTGGACTGGCAAGGAAGAGCGGAACAAGGCAAGACAGGATCAAAACAAAGAATAACGATAACTGGCACAGGACAGCAGACATGAGGAAGCTTTAAACAAGAACAAATTAAGAAACAAACAAACAGATGAACAGAATAAGGGACTAGACAATAGACGAGAGCACATGGCACAAACTAAGGACGTACTATGGAACACGCAGCCAATGAGAACACTCATTAACTACTGTGTGTCCACACAAAACAACAGCACGCGGCTGCATGTAAACACAAGCCACGTGCTACATACAATGGCAACACAGAAAACAAGACTGAACACAAGACATGAGCACATGATAAATGAAACAATACTTACCATGCACTCACATATGCGGCATGGTTGCTGAAGCCATGACGCCAATCCAAAATTGGAACCAACTTGACAGAGGCGCAGAGACTGAACAGCATGCCACAGACAAACGACATGAACACCAGGATAAGCTAGCATGTGTGAACCGAGCCTCCTTCAGAACGCGCATGCTCGATACATAGATGAGAACGCATGGCTCTGCCGAGAACACACGTTCAGAACAAAGACAAACGTTAATGACAAGACATGAGCAGTGCCCAGAACAAGAATAAACATGACCGAAGTGGCAGAGTCCTGACAGGAGAAACATTTATGTGGCCAAATGTAAATGTTTTCACAAACCATATAGCTATCTGATCAGAAAAAAAGCATTAAGTGACCAGGTGTAAACAGCCCCTTAGGCTAAAGGAGAACTGTTTGAGGACTTCACAGGTGCAGGTGATTGGTAATCTGGTGTGAATGGGGATTCGCCGGAGCATGTGAGTGAGGTGGCTGTGGAGAGTGCCTGAAATTGTGTTGAATGCATTAGAACAGTTATTGAGAAAACAACTGCATCAGCATTTGTTAATAACATTAAGAATGTGTAAAACTTGTTTTAATTACAGCTTTGAAGTTGTCCCTGATGAATCTGTTGGAAAGGGAAGTAAAATAACTCAACTGTACACAAATCTACACTTTACACAATCCCCAGTTGATCGATAACTTCAAGAACTGAGCCATGATTTACCCAGTAGTGGAAAAAGTGATCCAGGAGGTGGTTTTGTTTGAGAAAGGCAGAGAAATTTTGAGCACACTGAATGGGAGAAGACATACCAGTATGTATTTTTTAAAAATTCTCTGGATTTAGCAAGAGGATATTCCAGCCAGTTTAAATGCTATGGGAAGGCACCCATGTGAAGAGATGTGTTAATAATTTCAGGTGTTTACAAAATGATGTATCTATTATGCATACTGGATGATAAAGACTGTTATAACATTGGCAGATTGGAATGCCAATATTTTTCTAAATTTCTTCTTTTGTGTGGAGCAGAAGAAAGAAACTCATGTTTCGAACAAATGGATGGAAAGAACATGATGATGACATTTTTATTTTTCGTGAGCTACCCCTTTAAGTGATAATCACTGCATTGCTCTGGGTCTAGATTTGCTTCAGTTTATAGAAGATAAAGCCACGTTTAATTATGAGTCCAGTAATAATGATTCAGTTTGCATGAATTACATAGCTTTGCCAGGCATTTGTGGCTTATCTTAGTCTACACTCTTTTCTACAGCATCAGTGTTGTGCAACTAAATAGGCTCTCCTCTCTGAATCTCAGTGACTTAATTCCAAATATATTTTTTCTTCCTTAGTAGAAATATAGAGAGTCTCGATAAAAACTTTGATCATTGGGTCGGTGCCTGAGGCATTACTGAATTATCTGTTAGCTATGTAAATTATTTTGATGGTTTAACCCAATCATTACTACAGAACTAAAACTTATTTTTCAGCATATTTTACATATTTTTAAATTATTTCTCATCATCTACATACATATTTTATATAATAATAATAATAATAATAATAATAATAATAATAATAATAATAATATTATGGTCAGTCACAGGTATTGATCTCCTCACAAGGCCATATCTAGGCCATATCAAGTCTTTGCAGATTAGGTTAGATGGTAAGCAAACATCTACATGATGATTATGAGGTTTTCATAATCATCATGATGGACGCACAATAAATTTGCATGAATAAAGATCTAAACAATAAGGATTAAACTATTATTGCAAGTTGACTGGATCAGAGATTCCAAGGCTTGTGATTTAGTAGTACAGAGAATTTTACGACAGAGAAGGGACAAATCATAAAGTGGTGACTGGATGTTGGGTCCCCAAAGCTTTCAATGCACAAGGGCATTTGGTCTGAGTCAACATAAGGTCTACTGCTGTACAAATCACACAAACATTTATTATGATTATAGAAATGTACCACAACACACTGTCAATCAAAGGATGCTGGTTTTTGGGAGCATAGCCAGAGCCGGAATTATTATGAATCCCGTCCTCAATTAAAAAGCTTCTACAGTGTCTGAATTAGATTAGGAATACTGTAAGAAAGTCACCTGATACAAAGAGTCCTTTTTTTCTCTGTCCACATCTCATGGACAGCCATATATGTGCCCACTGTTTACCTGAGTAAGTGATGGCACTGAGATACCCTGGGTAAGACACCAAGGAGCATGAGCTCTGGGCAATGTTCTGCTGGGAAATCCTGGTTTGGTTTTTTGAGTGCAATACATGTGGACACCTTTAGAGGTCCCGTAGAGTCCATTTTCTGAGTATTGGCATTGTTTCAACAGCATGTGAAGTTTGTTCAGGTATGTTTGATTGGGGCTGAAGCTAAACTCTACGTGACACCAATGGACCAAAACCAGACGAATTCTTACATATTTTGTTTACTCATCTGCAAAAGGTTTATTAGTTGTAGATTTTTAGGTGTTTAATAGCCACATTAGAGGGATTTTTAACTCTCACCTTAAGAGGCTTGTAGGACTCCCGAGACAGCTGATTGCTACCGACAGGCCAAGCATGGTGCAGCCCAGGTGGTTGCGGAAGGAATGACTTGGGCCTGGGAAAAAAAATGGTTTGTGGGGACCATAGAAGAAGACTACCGGTCAGCCTCAAAGAGAAAATTGTCCCGGTGGCTCAGGTGAGGCAGTTCAACACCAAAACTATTTACAATGGAAACAGGGAGCTGTTGACCTTGACTGGGGATGTTGCCGGACAGCAGAAGGAATACTTTGTGGATCTCCACAATCCCACTGACACACCTTTCACTGAAGAAGGAGAGAGAAGGGATGCAGGGGTTGACTCACCCATCATACCAAGCTGAAGTCACTGTGGTAGTTTGCAAGCTCCTTAGTGGAAATGCAGTGTACCCCATCCAGAGACTGTGTACCTCAAGTCTCTGGATGGGGTGGTGCTGTCTTGGCTGGCACACCTCTACAACATTGCGTGTAGGTCAGATTTAGGAAGAACAATTTGGATTTCATCCTGGCCATGGAACACTGGACCAGCTCTATACCCTCACTAGGGTGCTCGAGGGTTGATCGTGTTCCTCATGGCATTCTATGGGGGGTGCTCTGGGAGTATGGGGTGGGAGTCGCTCTGTTAAGAGTTTGGTTCTTATTGCCGGCAATAAGTCAGACATTTTTGCGGTGCATGTTGGACTCCCATAGGGCTGCCATTTGTCACTGGTTCTGTTATTATTTTTATGGAGAGAGTTGGTTCGGTGACCACAGTATTTTATCTCTGATATTTGCAGATTATATTGTCCTGTTGGCTTCATCTGACATGGACCTTCAGCATGCACTGGAATGGTTTCAGAATTGTCTGGGGAGAGGAAAGTCTGGGGTTCTCTCCTGAGAACTGCCACCATGATCTTGTGCCAGATACATGAAATATAATAATGATAATAGATATTCATAATATGCCTTTAGGATGTTTAGAATTAAGAATGTTTGTTCAGCAGACATTTTTAAGGTGTTTATCAGACCTTTGAACAGCAGATGTTTTCCTGACCAAACAATGTTTAAATATATGCAGATATATGTATATATGCTATCTGGGATATCCTTATCGGTCACACCTCTGTTCTTGACTGTTTGCATCATCTTGGGAATGAATAATAATACAAGTAGGTTAGTGTAAAGTTAGTAAATTTTTACAGCAACGTTTTGCATATAATTGTTTACCTTTGTGTCAAGTAGTTGTATAGTAAGCAGGATACTATTGACCTTATTCTTCAATGTGAAAGTGTGCTCGTTCTTGCGATTGTTTTAGAACTTTCAATTCAGTTGCATATGGGAGAAATGACTAGGAATAAAAAATGGCAAAAAACGGTCAAACTACTTGCTCTACAAACAAGTGTGTTCATGACTATACAGACAAAGCAGAATAATATAATAAGAAAATATCAGTTTGCGACATCAAGCAGCAGAACGAGTTGTTTTTAATGTCTAAAAATTAATGGAAGTGAATGAGACCGGAAGTCTCGAGCCAAAAAGATTTAAACGGCTGCGCCCGCTTGTACACGGAGAATAAGGTCAATACGTCTAGACATTTTTTTCCACAGAATAAAGCCCTTCACGATGGAGAGCTCTGCTTAATTCTGCAAGAACAATCGGCTAGATGTACATTATCCCATACATATTACATTTACTGGTACAATACAGGATTCATTTGATTGAAAAAAAAAATAGATTAACGACAGCTTCAGCACAAGCACAGTGGTATGAATAATCAACACATTTTTGAGTGACTGAAATAGTTTTTCATTATTCCATTGGAGTGCTTACGATTTCCACCCATAAATATTGCATCAGGAAAGGTCTCCCTATGGCACACTCACTGTGGAAAAATCCTTCTCTCAGTCTAGAACACAAATCAGTTAGCAGCTTCTTTAAGAATCACTGGTGCTGTAAGATGCACTCAACCTGAGCTGGCTTCCTTTTCACTATTAGGAATGAAAACATGAGAAAGTGCTGTCAAACATAAAGTAATGTCTGGCAGAATCTTAAAATAGCTGGTGTTTGGAAGGCTGCTGGTGTTTTTAAATAGGGATTTCTCCTCGAGTGGGTGTTTCTCTGCAGCATTTCCCTTTGCGTAAACCTCTGGCTGGATCTTCTGCAGCACAGATGCACATGACTGGAATGTGTTACAGAGACCGTCGTAAAGGGAAATGGCTACAGTTCTTCTGATGCAACTTTATTCTCAGAGCAAACATCTGCAGAAATGCCCATGGCATTACATTCTGGAGATATCTGAAGCCTTTGAACTGACTAAACAGGAATATGCAAAAGAAGAAGATAATTTTTAATTGGACAGATGAGTGGAGTGGTTATATAATATAAACCATGTGCAAGCAGTACTGAAATACACCCCTGGATTCCAAGAAAACGTTTTTTTTTTTTTTTTTGGTTTTCAGACTTAATAAAAATTTAATATGTCATAATTTACTCACCCTCCACTTGCTGGGACCCACTGCCATTCTCCTCTAACCTCTGGCATGAACAAGGCATTTGCGCCCACAGAACTGTAGCTCACTGGACATTTTCTCTTTCTGACCATACCATCCGAATGTCGCAGCAGAAATTGAGACTCATTAGACCAGGCAACGTTTTTCCAATCTTCTATTGTCCAATTTTGGTGAGCCTGTGCGAATTGTAGCCTCAGTTTCCTGTTCTTAGCTGACAGGAGTGGCACCCGGTGTGGTCTTCTGCTGCTGTAGCCCATCTGCCTCAAGGTTTGACGTGTTGTGTGTTCACAGATGCTCTTCTGCATACCTCAGTTGTAACGAGTGGTTATTTGAGTTACTGTTGCCTTTCTATCAGCTCTAACCAGTCTGGCCATTCTCCTCTGACCTCTGGTATCAACAAGGCATTTGCGCCCACAGAACTGCCGCACACTGGACATTTTCTCTTTTTCGGACCATTCTCTGTAAACCCTAGTTGTTAACCCGGTTGTGCATGAAAATCCCAGTAGATCAACAGGAATATGCAAAAGAAGCAGTTTCTGAAATACTCAGACCAGACCGTCTGGCACCAACAACCATGTCACGTTCAAAGTCACTTAAAACAACTTTCCTCCCTATTCTGATGCTCAGTTTAAACTGCAGCAGACCGTCTTGACCATGTCTACATGCCTAAATGATTGACTGATTAGAAATTTGCGTTAATGAGCATTTGGACAGGTGTACCTAAAAAAGTGGCCAGTGAGTGTGTGTGTGCGTGTGTGTATAAATATTTTGATAGATAGATAGATAGATAGATGGATAGATAGATAGATAACACAAATAAACACATCAAACAGTTTTTAAATGAAGGTTTTTATTATTACGAGAAAACAAAATCCAAAACAACATAGCCCTAAGTGAAAAAGAGTTAACGTACCCTGCCCCTGATTAAAACATAACTCTGGTTTATCACACCATAAGTTTCTCAAGCCACACCCAGGGCTGATTAATGCCACACCTGTTCACAACCTGGAAATCCCTTAGGACCTGCCTGACAAAGGCAAGTAGAGATCAGCAAAGCTAGACATCATGCCAAGATTTGTACAAATTCAAAAACAAATGAGAAAGAAAATAATTGAGATGTCTCATTTATGCCATAATATAAAAAAAAGCTGTCACACTGCATAATAACCCAAAATAAATCCCAAACCAACGTCAATGTCTGTGTGTATTGTGTTAGTTACATTGGCACATTTATGTAAACTAGTGTGTGGTCATAAATGTGCTAATTTATAAGCCATAGAAACTCATATATCCATTTATGCCTTTGATCTTATAAATCCTACACATTATTATTATTATTATTATTATTGTTATTATTTAATCGTAGTAAATAGAGAGTGGTGCGAATATAATCCTGGTGATTGTTTATCCTGAACTGTCAGGCTGCTGAAGCTGCGCTGATGATGAGAGAACAGAGACGCAGCTCTCGTCATTACTATAGGAATAAAATGGGACAGTAATTTTTCAGAGGGAAGGGAGGAGATTTGCCGACGGCTCTCCTATTGGTTTAGTGCCGCCGTGATGGCACAGAGGAGACGGCTTCATACTTTATAAAGCTCCCTTAGAGTGAGGAAACCACTGTGAACTCTTTACAGCTGAAGCGACGCCGAGGAAAACCCGTGAGAACACTGAACCATGAGTGAGGTAAGGGCTCCCGCTTTACCGCGTCCAGACGAGGGTTAAACGTGCTGTAAGAACAGATCTTTGCGACTGAGATTGATTATATAATAACCACAATGGTTTTTCGGCATATTTCTTTCTTTCTTTTGGTGCTGCAGTGTGTTGCTGTTGATCTTCGCTCAGAGCAGTTTCATTTCTGTACTCATCTTTTCAATTGCCGATGGATGTGTTAAGCTAAATGTATTATTTCTTGTTACTTTATGACTTGCGAAGAGCATGCACTTACCATTACAATAACTTTCATTGACATGTTATCACGTTATGTTTAATAAAAGTCCACTTTCTGTAAGGTTACATTGTCACGAAATGTACAGTAACCTACAGCAGACACTGTAGGCTATCTATCTATCTATCTATCTATCTATCTATCTATCTATCTATCTAAAGATTTGTATTTTTTGCTCAGTAAATTCTGATTAGCTCTAAAGGTGGGTTTTGTTTTTAAAAGTCCATTTTCTCTATAAACATACACATGTTATATTATGCAACACAAAGACTGAGTTTTCCCTCTGTTATTGCCTAGGGGGCAGCGATACAGTTCATTAAACACACAGTGACCTTCTGAGACACTATCACTCAATAGCAAGGCATGTTATCACTATGGGAACTCTCCATTAAATCGCATTATAGGCTGTTTAACTGCAGTTCAGGAAAATCAGCACAGTAACTGAATAATCACACACAAAACAATTCATCAGCAGCAAAAGTGTAGCATGCAAAGATGGCATTGTGTTAACCAATGGATATTTAATTAATTATAATGTATGCAGCCTATGTATGTATAAATGCATGTCTCAGTGTTAAATTGATTAAAAATGCTCTAGTTAAACTAGTTGATCTTTTTAAAATAATGCACTTTAAAGTCACTGTCTTGATACCATGAATAAAACGTAAATGTTTTATTATATGGTCACATAGACATGACATTATTGAAAGAGTAAATCTTTTGCAACCTTAAAAACACTAATATAAAGATCTTATCTCCCCTATTATATAATATTTATGAAGCAGAAATTTTGTTTAGCTTTTATAAATTAAAAGCCTGTTATTGGCTTTAAATTGATGAAATGCATTCTGTGGTTGCATTACTGTAACCTTAACTAGTGGATCGCTGTTTTACTATGTGATTTTGCATCTGTTTAGGCTTATACACAGTTCCTAGTAATATTATAATAACATACTGTATTGGTTACTGTTGTATGATAAAAAACGTATTGGTTCAGGACAAAACATACAGTATAACCACATTTATTTATGAAATATAAATCATGGCCTATTACTGGGGTACTGGATGATCCTTGTCAACTTATAAATACCTTTTGGACATTAACTGGGTGTTCAGTTACTTTTTTTTCAGTATTTTTTATCAGAAGGGCTGAAAACCTTCTTGTTTTTTGTTTTCGTTTCTTTGCTTGTATTGGGTGCAGCGTAATCTCAGTGATTTTCTCTCAGAAAATAGTTCAGAAATTTCTAGAGAGGAAGTACTAATTAACTTCAAAGCCGTCGGAAGTGGTGCAATTGTGGCGTCTCTCTCCAGCAACATAAACTAGGTGTGTGTGCGCTTTCTTGTCGTTATTTTTTGTGACCTGCAGTGCTTTTGAACACGATGTGCCAGATGTAACACAGAGAGGGCTGCTAATTACGAGAGAGGAAAATTAGCATAAACTCAACCCTGATTTAAGCAGTCAGGTCATTACTATGCGTTCAGTTTGCTTCAAAGTATTAGAGCGTTTAATATCTAAAGAAAAAGACCAATTACTGTGAGAGCTGTGATCCAACACCATATGGCTTCTTCTCATTAGCTTTCATTCTGCCTTTTCTTGTAGAAAATTTTATAGCAGAAAGCTGTTTATTTATCAATCCAGTTTTAAAAAAAAAAATAGCATTACATTCTGACACAAATACGGAACATCTCCGTCTCTAAAAGTAATGTGAAATCATGCAGGTCTCACACATCCTACAAAAATTGAAGTCCGAATATTGTTTTTGCCCCCTGGTGGCTGGCTGCAGTATAGCTCATAAACCCCACCCTCCTCATGTAAATGAATAGAACATGAGGCAAGCTTTGAAGAGCCCCATTATAGGTTTTTGACCTTACATGCAGTGTATACTATAACACAGTTTTCAGTGAATGAAAACAAGTGTATTGTGTATAAAGCTATTGTCTTTATACACAAAAAAAAAAAAAAAGAGTCAACTTAGAGTCATTTAAACAATTTGCCATTATTTCGAATCTTTAGCTGTTTTGTTTTGACGTCTGAACAAAACATTGCCCAGCCCAATTGTTGTGCATGCAGACCCATGACAACTAGATCCCCGGCCCTCCTTCCTCCAACACTACTGTAACAGATTGCGGCGAATGGGATTGCATAATGACACGGAATTGCTGTGCTTTATAAGGGAAAAATATATATATAAATAAAATATATATTTATAAATTATTATTATTTTATTTTTTTTGCTGCCTACTACCTAGAGACAAGGCTGTGAGGAATAAATGGTTGAAGTTAATTTTCACAACAATACCACAGTATCCCCAACCTTGTACTGTGTTCCTGTCATTTTACTGTATTGCTACAGTAACCTACCGTACAACATGGGATTTGCCGGCCATATGTTATTAAAAGAAGGATGATTAACAAAGACTATGTCCATGGGACACAGTTTATTTTTCTAAGGGGCAGTCGTGGCCTGGTGGTTAGAGTGTTGGACTCGTGATCCGAAGGTTGCTGGTTCGATACTCGGTACCAGCGGGAATTGGGGGTGGGGGGAGTGAATGACCAGCACTCTCCACCACCCTCAATACCACGACTGAGGTGAGTCCCTTGAGCAAGGCACCGTTCCCCCCAACTGCTCCCCGGGCGCCGCAGCATGGCTGCCCACTGCTCCGGGTGTGTGTTCACGGTATGTGTGTGTTCACTAACTGTGTGTGTGCACTTGGATGGGTTAAATGCAGAGCACAAATTCCAAGTATGGGACACCATACTTGGCCACACTACACTTCACTTCACTTATTTGGACATACTTTCTTCTTCCTCTAAATCACAACCTGTATGTGTGCTTAAAATGGTTGCCTCATTGTTCTCTGTTGCATGCAAAATATCAATTTAGTTGTGTCTTATGTACACTGTAAAAAATACACTGTTAATGAACAGTTTACGTATTTTGTGATTCACAAGTGTTTTTGCGTTTATTTATGGTTGTGAATTGCATTATGGGACCTTGATCTCTGCTCTGTCGACTTTGATGTTAAAGATTCAACTCAGTTTAACAATGTGACTTTAATTGACATTTTAGTAGTTTGAAATAATATAATATAGAAATAATATAAATAAGCCTTAAAAAAACAGAAAATGTACTGGCAGTTATTACAAGGTTTTTAGTACTGTAATATACAACACCAACCCAGACTATATATCACTTCAAACTTCATATTTAAAATGTTAATAAAAGTCACTTTTTCAAACTTTTCAACGTTAAAAATGTTGGAAGAAAGACCGAGGTCAAAATCATAAAAAAAAATGGGGAAAAATAAAAATTAAATCATGAAACGCAAAATACGGAAAACTGCTAATTTATGGATATTTTTCACAGTGTAGCTCTCTAGTAAGCTGGTTATGGGGCTATTCAGATATCGTGTTTATAACCACATGGGAAACATGCGGTATTCTTCTTTCTTTACCAAATTAAATGCGTTTCTGAGCTCCCACTCCAGTGACATCTGTCATTGCTAGGCCACCATCAGCTGTTCTTACACACTGGACACGGAAAGCACTGCACTGCCTATGAAGCAATTCACTGTCATTTCAATGGTTAGAGCCATGCCCACTTCCAATGAGCTTGCATGTGTGCCGCTGTCAATGTTCAAAATAGTTAAACTTGATTAGTACTGAATATATGTTGTTGTTATTACTTGTTATAAGATAGAGCGCTATCCTGGTTTTTACTTTATCAATGCAATCCTGCATTGGGCTCACACATACAGTTAAAGTCAAAATGATTCGCCCTCCTGTGAATTTTTTTTTCTTTTTCAAATATTTCCCAAATGATGTTTAACAGAGCAAGGAATTTTTTTTACAGTATTTCCGATAATATTTTTTTCTTCTGGAGAAAGTCTTATTTGATATATTTTGGCTAGAATAAAAGCGGTTTAAAAATTTTTAAAAACCATTTTAAGGTCAATATTGTTAGCCCCCTTAAGCAATACTTATTTTGATATTTTTGTCTACAGAACAAACCATCGTTATACAATGATTTGCCTAATTGTCCTAACTTGCATAATTAACCTAGTTAAGCCTTTAAATTGCACTTTAAGCTGAATACTAGTATCTTGAAAAATATATAGTAAAATATTGTCATCATGGCAAAGATAAACGAAATCAGTTATTAGAAATTAGTTATTAAAACTCTTATGGGGGGGGGATAATAATTCAGAAGGGCTAATAATTCTGACTCTGTACCTATGCTGCTTTTATGAGGGGTGTTTCGTTTTCGACGCAAGCTGCACACAGTAGACCAATCACAACAGGCTGGGCCATCAGTCATTAAAAATGGTCCAGGAAAGACTTATAATGCAAATTGAAAGTTAAATTTGTCGTCATTCTTTATAATTTAGTTAATTAATATGACACACACTAAAAAAGTCGATTTAAATTTTAAATAAATTTTAAATATATATCTATGTATACTAAATGTATACTTAAATACATTTAGGTATACATTTAGAGTTAAGCATACATATTTCATGGCATACAGTAATTAAATAGAATATAAAAACAGGGTATGCACTGATTTATAACATGCATATTGTTGTGGCTGTGAGAATTTGGACTTAAATTGTTTTATATTGCAGAAATCAGCTTGAATAATGATTCAGTGATACCCACTTGATTCAAAAGATGGTTTAGCAAAATACGCATTTTGTTGGGCCTGTTCAGTGTTTTTTAAAAAGGGACATCCACTGGACCGTTGCCACATGTGCTGTTTGTGTTATGCGGCTATTGTACAGTGTATCTTATATAAAGAATCAGTGTTGTTTATGGTTGACATTACAGCTTCATGTACTGGCTGGCTCTCTGCTGCCATAATGTATTTTTTGCAATGAGATAGCAGTAACATTTTAGATTATTTATTTATTTATTATATTTTATGTTGTTGTTTTTTAAATATTGAAATGTAAATATAATTTTTTTAAAAAGCAGATCTATTTATTTTTTATTTACATTTTTAAAACAGTGAAATATGCTTTTATTAAAATATAATAAATTAACTCAAAATCAGAAGTTACATTAATAGTAAAAGCAAAAATATCACAAATATAAAATATGAAAAATAATCATAATTGTTTCAGTAAAAAACTGTAAAATTGCTACAGTAACATGCTAATTGGTTCCCTTATCATGAATACAGATCTTAAAGAACCTTACAGAATGATACAGATAAATGTACAATTTTGGGGGGGGTAAAAACCTCCAAAGTGGCGTCACGGTGGCACACTGGGTAGCACGATCGCCTCACAGCAAGAAGGTTGCTGGTTCGAGCCTCGGCTGGGTCAGTTGGCATTTCTGTGTGGAGTTTGCATGTTCTCCCCGTGGGTTTCCTCTGGGTGCTCCGGTTTCCCCCACAAGTCCAAAGACATGCGGGTATAGGTAAATTGAGTAAGCTAAATTGTCCGTAGTGTATGTGTGTGTGAATGAGTGTGTATGTTGATGTTTCCCAGTGATGAGTTGCAGCTGGAAGGGCATCCGCTGCGTAAAACATATGCTGGATAAGTTGGCGGTTCATTCTGCTGTGGCGACCCCAGGTTAATAAAGGGACTAAGCCTTGAAAATGAATGAATGAATGAAAAACCTCCAAAGTCCTGTAATTTACAGTGTAAAAAACATGGTAAATTAAATTCTGTGGGTGACACTATTTTAATGTTCAATGTTTATTTTTTTTTACTTGTTTAACAAACAATATAATAATTAATTATTATTTACTACAGTATTTTAGTTTTGCTACAGAATATTACAAAACAACAGACATATTAGAAATACTTTTTAATAAATAGAAGTGTGTTCAAAAATTAAATTAGTTTAAAAAACAGCACACAAATATACAAAAATCTTTTAATATTAAAAACAAAATCCATCCATAATAAATGATATTCTGCATATATTTTTTATTTTCCATTTACTGCCCGTGCTGTTTGGACCAGAGGCAACAGGGCATGATGAATGTAGTCATCACAGGAACAGAGCTGCAGAGCACGGATTGAGGATAGATCAAGAGCCACACGGCACATTTAATCTGATTTTGACAACTCTTGAAGAACTGCCCACATCACTCATTTCAAAATAGTCTCTTCGTCTCTCGTCTAATTCATCTCTGACCTCTCCACACAGCACTTCTCTTACACCGGACTGCTTTACGACACTCAAAAGGCCTACTACATTTCTCCAAGAAACAGCTGTCAGAAATACGATTGGACATGTGCTGCCACGAGCAAGAATGCGCCGCGGCATCTGAATGCCTCTTGTTTGCCACCAACTTTTTTTTTTTTGCCCCTTGCAACTGTCTGATGTAATACATCCACAAACCCAAGCTGTTCTCATTCTGCCTGTTTACAGTGAATATGAAGTCAGCTTTCAAATGACATCTGACAAGCATCTGCAGACTTGAGACAACACTCGTGACGTTTAAGTTATAGGAGATTTGAGTAGTAATAGTACTAAATGGGGGTTAATAATAGTTGTTAGTGATAAATAACATATATGTAACCCTGGAACACAAAGTCTTAAAATTTGCACTAGTATACATTATATGGGTCAACATTATTGATTTTCCTTTTATGCCAAACATCATTAGAATATTAAAGGGCACCTATTTTACCAATTTTTCAAGATTTAATACAAGTCTTTTGTGTCTCCAGAATGTGTCTGTAAAGTTTCAGCTCAAAACACTCATCAGATTATTTATTATACCTTTTAGAATACTGGAATGTTCTGCTTTAAACACTATGTAGCTGTTTTTGTGACCTGTGCCTTTAATGCTAGTTCTCCCCACCCACCGTTCCCACGTGCCTGTCAGAGTGTGCCTCAATCTCCGCCTCGGCTGCGTCAGATAACAGACAGACATGAAGGAAGCAGATCTCATGTAACGTTTGTGAGAAATACTACAGTAAGAACTATCCCAATGATTATTTGATGTATTTGTTGTGGAGTTCATTTAAGATTTTCTGCGATGAGTCACACACAATGTCGTTACAAAGTTCACGCACACACACACACACACACACACACACACACACACACACACACACACTTCTGTTTTTGTCTTACCTGCTTTCTGGAACCGTTCTTCACCGGACTCAAACCCCGTTGTCACGGTCAACTCCACTCTGCGTCTCAAGTCCGCCATACGTACATGTCGAGCTACCGGACAAACTGGTAACAGCGGAAAAGCCGTCCATACGGAGGTAAGCGGTCAGCTGGTAAGCAAGAAAAGGAACGGCATTATACCGCCCCGTAGCTTTCGTTTTATGATGAAATGCAGCCATACGTAGCTCTGGCTACATAATTCACGATCTCCAGAAATGTATATAGGGCTACGTTTTCAGAATGAACCTATGTTGCTATAGTGTGTATTTGAAGTTTTAGCAAAAAATTTTTTATAACTCTTTGAAAGTGCCCATTTTTAAGGCATTGATTCAAATCAGTCCATTTTGGTGACTTTAAAATCAAATGAGATTGTGCTCCTGGCCCTTTTTTTATAATGCCTCTTAGTCGCTGACATTATCTTTGGCAGGCACGGTACAAATATTCTTATGGTGGACGGCTGCTTCTTACTCAGGGCTGTCTACGGTTTTGAGGGAGAGACTAATGTGTGGCACATTCCCCCTCTGATGATGTGTAACATGGGAGAATGTCAATCAAAATGTTTCTGCGTAATATTTTATGAAGTTTGATCATAAAAAATAGAATTAATTCATTTTTACCATTTTACCTTTCGTTTTAGAGGCTGGTGATATTCGCACACTGTTGCCACACAATGGTTTAAACCCCTTATAAAAGTTATTTTTGCATAAAAGGTCCCCTTTAAAATACAATATTGGCCTATATTTAATGGTGCTCACCATATCTGCTCAGGTTAACACTCTGTTTGAGTTAAAAAATGTATTTTTACATTGTTAATCTACTTTTTCCCCTCACATTTTGTTAATATCATGTTTAGTAATATCTTTTAAATATAACAAGGGCACATTTTAAAGTCAGTAAAACTGCAAATATTATCCTAATTAAAGTTTTATTATGCAATTCACATTTTTTGTAGTGAGTGCCCCTGCTTTACAGTAACTTCCCTTTGATTGGATGATTGGATACACATTAGATAATGAACATTGGATTGGGAAATGTAAGGCAAGGCAAGGCAAGTTTATTTATATATCACATTTCATACACAATGGTAATTCAAAGTGCTTTACATAAACAGGAATAAAAGAGACAAGTATAAGAGAATAAAAATAAGAATACAAATGATTAAAAACAGATTAAAATGTGTTAAAACAGGTTCTAAAAGAAAGTCATAATAGTGCGATCTGTCGGACGTAGCACAGTGCTCATTCAGTAAAGGCACAGCTAAACAGATGTGTTTTCAGTCTTGATTTGAATATGCCTAATGTTGGAGCACATCTGATCATTTCTGGAACCTGATTCCAGCAGTGGGGGCATAGTAGCTGAAGAAAGATTCACCCTGCTTTGACTGAACCCTTGCAATTTCTAGTTTATTTGATCCTAAAAATCTGAGTGATCTGTTAGGTTTGTATTCAGTGAGCATATCTGTAATGTATTGAGGTCCGAGGCCATTTGGTGATTTATAGACAAGTAATAATACTTTAAAATCTATTCTGAATGTAACTGGGAGCCAGTGTAAAGACCTGAGGAGATGTGCTCTGATTTTCTGGTTCTGGTCAGAATCCTGGCAGCAGCGTTCTGGATGATCTGCAACTGTCTGACTGTCTTTTTGGGAAGTCCAGTGAGGAGTCCATTACAGTAATCCAGCCTGCTGGTGATGAGCATGAACAAGTTTCTCTAAGTCCTCACTGGAAACAAAGCATCTAATTCTTGCAATGTTTTTGAGATGATAGTATGCTGATTTAGTTACTGCTTTTACATGACTACTGAAACTCATATCTGACTCCAGAATAACACCAAGATTCTTGAGCTCATTTTTTGTTGTTTGACCCTTAGAGCCAAGGTGCGCATTCACCTTGAGAACCTCATCTCTGTTCCCAAATGCAATGACTTCAGTTTTCTCATTGTTTAACTAAAGAAAGTTTTGGCACATCCAACAGTTATGTAGTTGGATAATAACTAACATGGGCTAACAATGAGCAATTCACTTATCATAGTATTCACTGGTCAGATAAATATTAGCAACATATCTTAATAATGTATTAGAAAATTCTGAAATTAATACTGATATGAATACTTGAAGTACTTTTATTGAATGTCGATGAATGTAGCTAATGCTAAAAAGATGGAACCTAACAGATAAAGTGCTACTGAGATGCTAGTAGTATGAAATGCGATAAAATATTACGGTGTTGGTTTGTTGAATCTGCGTGAACAACAATGGAAATGAAGAGTGTAAAATATAAGATGACTGTTGCTTCTTTGTTGCAGAAGTCCACCTCACACCATACCGTGAGGGATTTACTTTTGACCAATTACAAGCTGAGGAATCACCGCTGTTGAGTGATAATTTTGGTTATTTCCTCTTTCCTTAAATCTCCAAAGCATAAGCTGCTTCTTTGAACATTTGCAAATGAAGTAGCTCAAGCTGCTGGGCAAAGGCGTAGTAAATTTTTAGTTTGGCTGAAGGCATCAACACATCAGCATATTAAGAAGCTTAAGTGAACAGTTTTGTTGCCTGAGCTGGATTATGTGAACTTTGCAGTATCATTTTTATAGCCTTGCATGTTTGGCGGTGCTTGCTAAGGCATACGTCACTGTGAATATTGCTCACCCTGTAAATATTGCAAACCCAAGACCCTAAGCATTAAAATTCCTAAACCATCTGTACTACGCACATGAATAAGAATCAGAATCAGAATCAGAAAGAGCTTTATTGCCAGGTATGTTCACACATACGAGGAATTTGTTTTCGTGACAGAGCTTCTACAGTGCAACAGAATTACAGAGACAGGACAAAAAACAGATAATAAATATATTTTAAAAATGAAAGTTGTAGTGAATGCAAATATACAAATTGACAAGTGTATGTACAGGAATATTACTATATACAACAGCAGCTGTTATGTGCAAATTAGCATGTAAAATATGTTGTTAAGGCTTCAAATCATGCAGCTTATCAAGGAAAGATGTATTAATACTTTTAGAAGTGATTGTAACCACATAGCAACATACTAATAACCACTCAGAAAGCTTAGCAACCAAATATAGCAGCACACTTGCTCAGCTTGACTGAATTTTATGTTAAAGTACAAACATTTCCAATGATTTCACGTCAACAGCTGCTATAGATCTATGAATTGGTGGTTTAAGTCATGTTGGAATGAGCTGGACATGTTAACACCACTACACTTCACCGGCCACTTTATTAGGTACATCTTACTAGTACCGGGTTGGACCCCTTTTTGCCTTCAGAACTGCCTTAAATCTTCGTGGCATAGATTCAACAAGGTACTGGAAATATTCCTCAGAGATTTGATGATAGCATCACGCAGTTGCTGCAGATTTGTCGGCTGCACATCCATGATGCGAATCTCCCGTTCCACCACATCCCAAAGGTGCTCTTTTGGATTCATATCTGGTGACTGTGGAGGCCATTTGAGTACAATGAACTCATTGTCATGTTCAAGAAACCAGTCTGAGATGATTCGTGCTTTATGACATGGCGCATTATCCTGCTGGAAGTAGCCATCAGAAGATGTGTACACTGTGGTCATTAAAGGGATGGACATAGTCAGCAACAATACTCGGGTAGGCTGTGGCGTTGACACGATCCTCAATTGGTACTAATGGGCCCAAAGTGTGCCAAGAAAATATCCCTCACACCATTACACCCCCACCACCAGCCTGAACCGTTGATACAAGGCAGGATGGATCCATGCTTTCATGTTGTTGACGCCAAATTCTGACCTTACCATCCAAATGTCGCAGCAGAAATTGAGACTCATTAGACCAGGCAACGTTTTTCCAATCTTCTATTGTCCAATTTTGATGAGCCTGTGCGAATTGTAGCCTTAGTTTCCTGTTCTTAGCTGACAGGAGTGGCACCCGGTGTGGTCTTCTGCTGCTGTAGCCCATCCGCCTCAAGGTTCGACGTGTTGTGCATTCAGAGATGCTCTTCTGCATACCTGGTGGTTATTTGAGTTACTGTTGCCTTTCTATCAGCTCGAACCATTCTGGCCATTCTCCTCTGACATCAACAAGGCATTTGCGCCCACAGAACTGCCGTTCACTGGATATTTTCTCTTTTTCGGACCATTCTCTGTAAACCCTAGAGATGGTTGTGCGTGAAAAACCCAGTATATCAGCAGTTTCTGAAATACTCAGACCAGCCCGTCTGGCACCAACAACCATGCCACGCTCAAAGTCACTTAAATCACCTTTCTTCCCCATTCTGATGCTCGGTTTGAACTGCAGCAGATCGTCTTGACTATGTCTACATGCCTAAATGCATTGAGTTGTTGCCATGTAATTGGCTGATTAGAAATTTGTGTTATTGAGCAGTTGGACAGGTGTACCTAATAGAGTGGTGACTGTATATTGTGGTCTCAAACTGATTATTCACTCAGAGATTTAATTAACAAACTGATTTCTGACACAGCATTGTACACAAACTCATTTAGAACAAAAAAAAAAGAGAGCTTTGGTGATAAATAAAGGTATATTTGCTTACTACAATACTAACTTCTCACTTGAAATGAGATCAAAAGTGTTGGTCAAAACACACATTTACACTCAAAATGACACCCAGTCGCCGCTTCGAGATGCCATCTTTATTCTTACATACATTTACATTTAGTCATTTACACTTTTGTCCAAAGCGACTTACAATTGAGGAAGAATTCAGTGATTCAACATGAAGAGGCAATACACACAACAAGAGCTAATTATACAATTTTTACATTACTTTCTTATTTTAACTGTCAGACATGGATCGCACAGGATTCTGGGATTTCATGAAGGATATATCTATGCTGCCTTCAAAATTCGATGAGAAGCAGAAAACTCCCGAGACAGGAAGTGAAGCAGAATTTGGATTCAGACTTGATGTCCATGATTTAACCCCATTGCTATCCACCATTTTGTTTGACAAACCAACCATCTTGTAAAAATAGACTCCTAACATTGGTGAACTTGACAATTTGTGAAAAGTTGCTCATAGGACATGTAGGCTATAGCTTCGTCCTTTATTTTCCTTGTTTGGTACCACTTTAGTTTAAGTACCAATTCTTAATATAATCTAGTGGCTTATTACCAGTGGTGGAAAGAGTACTGAAAAATCTTACTCGGGTAAAACTACCATTACTTGGCCAAAAATGTAGTGCAAGTAGAATAAAAGCATCTATTGTAAATATTACTCAAAGTATGAAGAGTATTACGCTGCGAAAGGCTGATGCGTTTACATGCAATTTACATGCATTTAGTGATTGTTTAAGGCCATTTCAAACATCATACAGTAGACATCCGTCATCTTTTCATCAGTGACATGCAGTCTAAACAGTCTCTGGGTCATTGTGTGTGATCTTCTTGGACACTTTTAATGCTTCCACATAGTTAGCTGCATTTATGAAGCTTCCATGTCTTGAGGTTCTGTATGATGCAATTTAGTTTATTTGTGCAATTTGATTGAACAAGAATCACAAGACTGATTTTTCTACTTCAGCCAATCCCCATAGACAAGAAAAAAATAATACAGCACTAAAAATGTACTCAAGGGAAAGTAAAAGTACACATTTTTAAAACTACTTAATAAATTACAACTGCTGAGAAAAACTACTCAATTAATTTGAGTATTTCTAATTTGTTACTTTACATTACCTGCCTTTTATAAAGATACTGGCTGCTATTTTGTTAACATAGGCTCATTCTGAAAACGTAGCCCTATATACATGTCTGGAGATCGCAAATTATGTAGCCAGAAGTACGTATGGCTGCAATTCATCTTTAAAACGAACGCTATGGGGCGGTATGACACTGTTCCCTTTCACGCTTACCAGCTGACAGCTTACCTCTGTATGGACGGCTTTCCCGCTGTTACCAGTTTGTCCTGCAGCTCACCATGTATGTCGGCGGACTTGAGACGCAGAGAGGAGTTGACCACAACGACGGGGTTTGAGTCCGGTGAAGAACGGTTTTAGAAAGCGGGTAAGACAGAAGCCAAAAAATTAAATAAACAAGTAAATAACAGGGTGAGAATGTGGTAATATCTGAAAACGTGGTAAAAATCAGGCGAGGGCTTTTCTTTTTCTGGATTGCTTTTTAAAACTGTCGGTTGGAATTAGGGAAGGAGGAGGGTGGGTCAGTCGATTGGTCAGCCAGTCAGTCGACAGCGGCCTCTGGTGGATTTACACGAGAACAGCAGGCGAGAATGGCACTCGCGAGAGAAATTTGAGATCTCAAAAAGTGACACAGCGACCTCTGGTAGATTCGCGAAAACAAAAACTGCAAAAAAAAACGTTGCTGCTGGGATGTATTTGCTGCTCTCCAGAAATGTATATAACAGTATATATTCAGAATGAGCCTGGGTTGTTATTTGTACTATTAAAGTACATATTCTGCACGATCTTATTATACATCCCTATTCCTACCCAATACCCGAACACAGCTACTACTTTTACTATTAATAATATTTTCTCAGGGAGTGCACAAAAACAGTTGGACAGTATTGTTAAAGTTTACAATAAAATCTACATCACCTTTTCAAACTGAGAACATGAGTGTGGCTCAGTGGTTAGCACTGTTGCCTCACAGCAAGAAGGTCGCTGGTTCAAGTCAGTTAGCATTTCTGTGTGGAGTTTGCATGTTCTCCCTGTGTTGGCATGGGTTTCCTCCCGGTGCTCCGGCTTCCCCCATAGTCCAAAGACATGCGCTATAGGTGAGTTGAATAAACTAAATTGGCAGTAGTAAATGTGAGAGTGTATGGGTGTTTCCCAGTACTGGGTTGCAGCTGGAAAGGCATCCCCTGTGTAAAACATATGCTGAATAAGTTGGTGGTTCATTCCGCTGTGGCGCCCCCTGTTGAATAAAGGGACTAATCTGAGGGAAATGAATGAACGAGTTAAATTTGTGATTTTCACAAATTCATTGCCATTTTCCTGCGATCAGACTTTTTTAATTGCACCTGACGTAGTAAATGTAGCTTGATTCAAACTTTCTTGGATGACTGGAATGCACCAAATATTTTCTGAGGAGCAAGGACAAAAGAAACTATACAGATCTGGTTAGGTTCTGTAATATTTGCTCTGCTTATTAGATAATATTTTGTTCCATATTACAGCATGCACAGCATGTGACAGGAAGTACATCAAAAATAAGCTATGAATATTTGAATGGCCATTTACTTCAGTAAGAGGGTTATAAATCATACATGCTCGCATTCACAATTCACAGAGTGCATTGCAGGCCGACAGGCTAAGTGTTGTTATAAGAATAAATTGTCCCTGTAATGTGTTAGTTTGGCTTTGATTACTGAAGCAGTATTCATCAATTGCATCAGCTCTCAGCACTGGCTTTATAAGATTTCCCAGCATCTTGCACTCGCAATGTAAATCTGTAAATTAAATCAATAAAACAAACTGACAACTTTATTAAACTGATAGCAGAACATTTAGTGAATTGAACAATAAACTGGGTAGAAACACTTTAAATAAATCTCTCCCCGCCAGGGACGTAGGGGTAGCTTGATTGATTTAGCCCTTTATTTATACTGTAAGAAATGCTCCCCAGGTATACTCTGCACAATATAAAATAAGACTTGCTAATGCTATTCATTTGCATGCATTTCCACCTGCTACTGTTAGTCAGGTTTTAGCACCAAATAACACGGACCACTGGAATCACACACAGTGAAACTATAACAGTCAACACAGTGGCTTTAATAACGCAAGCTCCACATTCCAAATACAAGAGTCAATTATCAATTGGCAAAGTTGATGCAACTCACTCCTGAACAATTACACTATGATGCATTGTTATTTACTAGCTACTACACTAGCTATTGTTGCAACATAGGCTCATTCTGAAAACGTATCCCTATATACATTTCTGGAGATCGCGAATTATGGAGCCAGAAGTACGTATTCATCTTTAAAACGAACGCTATAGGACGGTATGACGCTGTTCCTTTTCGTGCTTACCAGCTGACCGCTTACCTTTGTATGGATGGCTTTCCCGCTGTTACCAGTTTGTCCAGTTAGCTCACCATGTACGTCAGCAGACTTGAGATGCAGAGTGGTGTTGACCACGATGACGGTGTTTGAGTCTGGCGAAGAACAGTTCCAGAAGGCAGGTAGGACAAAAACAAAAGCCAAAAAATAAACTAAAGTAAATAACAGGGTAAGAATGTGGTAAAATCTGAAAATGTGGTAAAAATCAGGTGAGGGCTTTTCTTTTTCTGGATTGCTTTTTAAAACTGTTGGTTGGGTTTAGGGAAGTGGGTGGGCGGGTTAATTGGTGCTTTTGAAAACACTATTAGTTGGGTTTAGGGAAGGGGGATGGTGGGTCAGTCGATCGGTCAGTCAGCGGCCTCTGCTGGATTTACGCGAGAAGAGACTGGCACTCACGAGAGAAATTTGACATCTTAAAAAAAAAGCGTACACAGCAGCCTCTGGTGGATTCGCGAAAACAAAAACCGCAAAAAAGTACCACCTGGGACGTATTTGACACTCTCCATAAATGTATATAGCGGTACGTTTTCAGAATGAGTCTGGGTTGTATTTATGCCTGATTCCATAATGATGTGTCGCAGATATGGATTTTGAACCATGTTGTTTAGAACATTTTGCTTTTTACAATGCCACACAGGTGGTGGAATAACTTTTGCTGATTAAAAGGTTTGAGATCAAAATAATGTCAGGTTTTTGTAGGACTGGACAATAATTCAATATCAATATACAGTTGAAGTCAGAATTATTAGCCCTCCTGAATTATTAGCCCCTCTGTTTATTACAGAAAGAAGATTTTTTTTCAACACATTTCTAAACATAATAGTTTTAATAACTAATTTCTAATAACTGATTTATTTGATCTTTGCCATGATG
Source organism: Danio jaintianensis (assembly GCA_903798115.1). NCBI lineage: Eukaryota > Metazoa > Chordata > Actinopteri > Cypriniformes > Danionidae > Danio > Danio jaintianensis. Next base: position 1,046,039 of record CAIGQV010001438.1, on the reverse strand, counting down.
ACAGTAAATAATGTTTTACTAGATATTTTTCAAGATACTAGTATTCAGCTTAAAGTGACATTTAAAGGCTTAACTAGGTTAATTAGACAAGTCATTGTATAACAGTGGTTTGTTCTGTAGACAATAAAAAAAAAAAAATAGTGGGCTAATAATATTGACCTTAAAATGTTCTGTGAAAAATGTAAAACCGCTTTTATTCTAGCCGAAATAAAACCAAATAAGACTTTCTCCAGAAAAAATAATAAATTATAGGAAATACTGTGAAAAATTCCTTGCTCTGTTAAACATAATTTGGGAAATATTTGAAAAATAAAATAAAATTCACAGGAGGGCGAATAATTCTGACTTTAACTCTGTATATTGCGCTAAAAATTATTTTCGATAACGATGATTTAAAAAATATTTTTACATCGTTATTCCAATATAAATTATAGTGTTTCGCTAAGAATGATGCTCATGGGGGCAGCAGGCAAAAAGTATATACAAAAAAGTTTGTGTTCGTGTTTTTAAGGCCTGTGATTATGTAAGCATTTCAAGCCGGGTGTGGGGGTTATCGTGGTGGGTCTTGTTTCTTTAACCATTCGTCAATCTTCTTTCATTCTGTTAGCAATGCCCATCTTCCAATTATCCAATCGGTTTCCAAAGGACAAAATCATGCACTGCTCTTCATTTTTTTTTTTCTCATTTTAGGACCATCTCGAATGTATATCACGAAATGGGGAAAAAGTACAATCTTACCTTCTGTTTCATGGCGACTTTAATGACTTTAAGAGACTTTAATAACAGGAACTGGATGCTGACAACGGAGTGAGGATCCAAATGCAGGTTTTATTAAGAATAGTCAGGCAAGCGACGGTCAACACAGGGGCAAACAGATGTATGTAGGCAAATCCAGAGTTGTAGTCGAATAAACAGGCAGATGGTCAAAGGCATGCAGCAGACAGGAACAAACAAAGTACAAGGCAAGGGTAACGCATCGTAATGTTCACTATACAGCTAGCAAGACTCAGCAATGATGTATGTGTGTGTGCCGTTTAAATAGTCCTGTAATCAGTCCATGAGCAGCTTCAGCTGTGAGTGTGTGCAATCAATGGAGACTTGGAGCAGGTGTGTGTTGCATGACTGGATCTGTAGTCCATGAAATGGCAGATTTGTAGTCCGTTAATGATACTGTGTGTTTACCAGCGATCTGCACAGGCTGGATCGCTGGTGATCGTGACAGACTCTGCTATAACAGCAGTTTATTATTAATAGCATTTTAAGTCATCTCATAAGTCTTGTAAAGTACCTCTGGACCAGACCTATTGCTACATAATTACCGTCACAAAACATATTGAAGCCTAAGCTTTTTTTTTTTTTTGACGTAGAAGAGTGAAAGGACTCTGCAATGATGGATTTCCTGGTTTTACTTCCTCTTCCTCACTGACAGGCAGCAAAAGAATGAGCCTCAACCGGAATTCTGAGAAAAGAAACAATTCAAATAAATGTGAATGAATTATTAAAATAAAAAATCTAGAAAAGCATTATAATCAGAATATTACAGCTAAGATCATTCCGAGTTGAAATTGAATCATGGTCAGATCCAACCTGTGAATAATTTAACGTTGATGAAAATTGCAGCTATTAGCACAAGTGAATATAGGGCACTGCTGTTGGAGAAAGAGTGGTTGTGGAATTCCCTCCACAGCCAGTAACTAGATGAGCTAAATGAAGAACTGAATATGATTTTAGAGTTCAGTGGTTAGAAACCATTGTATCACCAAATCATGCCATTATCTGCAAAAGGCGGACACTTTTCATTCACTTATTTATTTTTGTATTTTGCATGTGGTGAATGAAGTGATGGGATTAAACATATAGTCACACAGTGGAGATGTATTAATTTGAATGTAGAAAGAGCTTTCTCTTAGAGATATAGTAATACATTTCACAATAAACACATGTACCACATTAAAATGATAAGAAGTAATTTTTCTTGTATGAGAATAGGATTTACACATAGGCAGGGTATTTTACTGCTAAATGTGGCATGAAAAAATATACTTTGGGATAATGTGCAAAGATATCACCGACATCAACAACACCCATTTAACGCTCAGAAGCATGAGGAACAAGGAAATATTCCTTTATTTTGAAACAACAGGCATTAGAGTTCAGTTTCAATAGATGGACTTTTCATTAAGTATTACAAAATTTTGCCTAACTATCTGAGGAAGATTTTATAGGTTACAGTATGTACAGTATTGTAGCATTTTGAAAAAAAGAGCGGTGGTAATTAGTTTTTTGTGTTGCAATCCATTTAATAATAATAATATTTGTGTTAGCATATAAGGAAATAAACCCCAAGAAGCTGTGGTTACAGCTGAAGGGTGTTACTATAATGCTTGTTTATGGCATGTTTTCACAGGGCTTATTGCTTTGATAAAATTGTTATTCCATATATGTTGCGATGTTTCAAAAATTATTAAAGAAAGCAAATAAAATGTGAGCATATTAATTAAAACATTATTCTTCCACCAAACAATGTAGTCCTTCAGAAACGGCTGGGCAACAAATTGGCAAAAGTGCAGAAAGAAAGACACAGTGGAAAATATGCTTTAAGACTTGGGCGTTTACTTGTATTGATAATTTTCTATTTTCATAAATTAACTGGTGCAGCAGTACCCTTCTAATGAGGTTTCAGTCACAGGCGAATACTTCTAGAGTAATTTACAACATATTTGAAAGCAGCTCAACTACAATCTATTTGTAATAAAGCATTAAGTCTCAAGAAACTGTGGTTTACAATGAATTTGTAACAGCTAAGGGATGTTTTTATTTGTTTGAGTAAAATAGTAAGTTCAAGTTTTTATCATCTACGACGACTAGCCAAAGTGAAACCCTTCCTAAGCAGGAAGGGTTTTGAAACGACTATTCATGCTTTTATTTCCACGCGATTAGATTATTGTAATCCTTTATATATTGGTCTACCTTCATCTTCTATCTCTAGACTTCAAATGGTCCAAAATGCGGCTGCCCGTTTGCTTACGAGTAGCCACAAATATGACCATATCACACCAATATTGCGATCTCTACACTGGTTGCCGGTTCATTTCTGAATAGACTATAACATTTTACTCTTTGTTTATAAAACTTTATATAACCTAGCACCACCGTATCTTTCTGATCTGATCACTACTAAGGCCCAAACCCGATCGCTTAGATTAAACTCCGATTGCTTCTATTGCAAATACCCCGAACTCGTCTCAAATGCAGGGGCGATAGAGCCTTTGCAGTTGTGGGTTCGAAACTATGGAATAAGTTACCATTAAAAATCAGAATAGCACCCACTCTATCTATTATTAAATCGATGTTAAAGACTCATCAATTTTCGAGTGCATTTAATATTCCCTAATGGCGGTTCCAGGCTATACTGAATTGATTCTTTTGTGGAAACTTTTACTGTTGTTGCTATTGTTTTATATTGTTGTTTTTATTGTAGTGTATTGCTGTTTTTACCTGCTATTGCTACTGTACAGCACCTTGGTTGACCAAAGGTTGTAATTAAGTGTGCTCTAGAAATAAACTTTGATTTGATTTGATTTAGGCACAGCATGGAGTAGATTGCCTAAAACCCCCTTAGCTGTTATAAACTCACTGTAAACCACAGCGTCACAGGCAGTGGAGTATAGGGCAAACTGCATAGGCCTACCTCATTTTTTTTCCAGTGTGAATAAAAATAAATAATGACTTTTTAAAAATGTAAACCATTAAAAAGCTTGTAAATAAATCCAATATGCATTTCAGCTCTGAAAATATCCATAATGTCCCTTTCTTCATGCATTTTTCTGCACAAAGATCATAATGTCTGAAATGCTCATCTGACGAAACTGAAATGTACCGGCACATTGAATGATTTTGTTATTACCAGTGAAAATCGTTTAAAATAGGCTACTCTGTTTTTCTTGTCATATAAGAGTAAGACATTATTCGAAACTGTGATTATTTCACTTTTATTTAACAAAACAGTTTGCCTTCATTACGAGAGCCTTTACATGAATCCTTTCTGTACATCTACGTTAATAAGAGTTGACAGCATTATTTTATTTTGTAGGTGATTAAATTATTGGTGGGGACATTTCAGTAATCGTGAAAATATTGATGGGGACACGTCACCTCCATCAAAACTAATTCTATGCCCTTGGTAAAAACGATTAACATAAAAATGATTACGAAGTAAAAACGAAGTACTCCTGTGTTGCACGCCTATGCAGAGGGGAACTTGAGCAATTTAGTTTTTTATTTGTTTGAGAGGGAAAGATGTCCGCAAACAGAACACTCAAACAATGTTATTGGTAACACTTTAACTGCTGGCTTATTACCTGCCTGTTGTTGCAATATTAACTGTTTTTTCATAGTTGTAAAGTATGGTTTTATTCTACATCACTAATCCTACCCAAAACCTAAACCCAACCTCTACTTTACTGACTATTAATAAGCAGCTAATTATCAGTTTATTGAGCCAAAAGACTTAGACCCAATCCCAATTCTATTTTTGTACCCCTACCCCTTCCCCTTCCCCTTCCCATTGGCCCTTGAAACAAAGTGTGAAGGGAAAGGGCTTCAAAATTTACCCCTAAGAAATGGGACACCACTACAACACCTGCACACGTTATCATATGTCATCGCACTCTCTTGCTTCATATAAGATCAACGATCGCGACTGCTATAGTTATTCCAGTTGCGTTATCTTTTGGTATTTATCACTGAAGGCATATATCATGTTATCATAACAATATAACATTAATGTGGCAATAACTGTACATGCAACATGCATTTACACCATGCATGGCCATATTCACCTATGTAAACACACAAAACAACATTAACATTATACCAGACACTGTAAAAAGGTCATTCCCAGCCACTAGACTTTTCTGACAGGGTATTTGAGCGTCATCGCGTGACAGAATGTTGTGGGACTGCTATACAGGAGTTATTATTAGGGATTATAGACAGAGAAATTTAACGGTTTTTATTTTAGCGTTTAAAAAAAAAAGCATGACGGTAAAACACAAACGCGGTTATGAATGTATTAAAACATATTCTTGTTTGTTGTAAAAATTCATAATAATGACAAAAAATAGTAATTTGTGCATCTCCTGACTTCCGTGTGCAGCCATGCTGCTGCTGTAGATGTATTCTGGGAAATTTTCGTGCCACTTGGTTTCGAGTGTGGTCCTGAAAAATCTCAGTTTCGAGGGGTATCTAGCCCTTCCCCTTAGCCTTACGCCTTCAAGCTAAAGACAATTGGGACACCCCTACCCCTCGTTTTGCACGTTCACGTGAGGGTAAGGGGAAGGGCTAAGGGGTAGAATTAGGATTAGACTTAGGCCCAATCCCAATTCTATTTTTGTACCCCTACCCCTACCCCTTCCCCTTGGCCCTTGAAACAGAGTGTGAAAGGGAAGGGCTTCAAAATTTACCCCTAAGAAATGGGACACCACTACAACATTTTGTGCATTTTGCAGTTATGCATTTTGACTTAAACTAAAGTGTTTAACCATATTATTTTATTATAAAAAATATATATGTGTGCCAGGTTACATCTTTGTAGAGTTTTTTACAACAGCTGTGAACTCGACTCACCATATAAGAAACACGGATGGGAAATATCCATTTTGTAAACTATAATAATTAATATTACTATTTTACTGGTGGGAATAGTATACAATAAACTACTTTTGCTCCCCAGAACACATTGACACCTGGTCCTAGCTTCCTTGTACACTGTAAAAAAATATCTGTAAATTAGCAGTTTTCCATATTTTGTGATTCATATTTTATTTTTCACCATTTATTTATGATTTGAATTGCATTATGGGCCCTTGATAATTCTGCCAACCTCTTTTAACCTTGAAAAGTTGACTTTTATTAACGTCTTTTATAGTTTGAAGTGATATATTGTCTGGGTTGGTGATGTATATTTTGCTACAAAAACCTTTTAATAAACCGTCAGTACATTTTCTGCCATTTTACAAACGTATTTGTCTATATATTATTTCTTATACCTTATATCATTTCAAACTACTAAAATGTCAATAAAAGTCACTTTGTTAAACTATAGAGTTGAATCTTCAACATCAAAAATCGAGCAGAGATCAACATCCCATAATGCAATTCACAACTGTAAATAAACAGAAAACACTTGAAAATCACAAAATATGGAAACTGTTAATTAACAGATATTGTATGTTGTACCTTAATACGCATCACTGCAGACAATTGCTTATTGTTAAGGTGAGTAATTCAAAAAGAGGCAATGCGGTTTAATACTGGTTGAGCTTTTCATAGGAAGGATCTGGTGACAGGAGTGAGGGATTGCGGAAGTGAATTTTCCCCCTGAGGTTTTCAGCTACGGCTCACCTGACAGACGGCTCATAAATCACCTCACCTGTGACAGCTGATATCTGTCACTTCATCTGTCAAGCAGTCTTGTTCATCTTAAACTCCATCACTGCTTCAATACCCTGCACACAAGAGCACAGAGGGTGATTTCCCACTCAATCTGTTGTTTTGATTGCTAAGAAACTTGTAGAACTAGTAGAGAACTTGTAGAGTCTAGCTGTGACTTTTAACGACTTTTAACCGTTTTCAAACCACCGAAACAAGATTTAGCCAGATCTGGTTTGAATTGGTATCACATGCATTTGTTCTTTGATTTTAAAGGTTTTCCAGCTAAAAGCTACACACTGTAAAAAATACTGGGTTCCACACAGTCCAATTGTGTTGGCACAACATGAAGGAATTAAGTTAACTTATTAGTTGTTACACATTTAAGTGGATTGAACATAAAACTATTAAGTTGTCCTGAAAAAAACCCTCAAGAATTTTGTTTTTAAAGTGCATTTCCCAGAACATTCCACAGCATTCCTTAAAAGATGTGTAAATGTAGGAAGATGTCATTATTAAAAGGATTCTTTTTTATACATTATGAAAAAAGTTGATAGAAAAAAAGTTTTAAGATTAAGAACATTAATATAATGCAGATGGAATGTTAATAACATTTTAAGTAATGTTCTAAGAATATTGATATAGCATGAGAATAAAACATTATGAAAATGTTTTGTAAAATGTTATTATAATCAAAAAGTAACGATAATATACAGTATTGAACACAGCATGTTTTTTTCCTGGGAATAATATTTCTAAAAGAGCTGTTGACATGGAATTGAACCAGATTTTGGTAAAAACCCAACCAATACAAACTTCAACAGAGTGTAAAAATCTTGATAATTCTGTGGGTCTCGTCTATCAAATCTGATCTTTAATTTGTATTTTTCTATTGGATTCAAGTCAGGTGATTGGCTGGGCCATTCTACGGCTTGATTTTCTTTCTCTGAAAGCATTTGAGAGTTTCCTTGGCTGTGTTTTGGATCATTGTCTTGTTGAAATGTTCACCCTGGTTTCATCTTCATCATCCTGGTAATGTAGATGTTTGACTGAAGCAGCTAATATTCGTTTACAATAATGAGGGGCAGAGGGTTCCCGAAGAACTACTGAGAAATTTCAGCTGCTGTCTGGGCTTTCACTGCCTTTCTACACCTCCCTTTCTTCATGTGTTCAATACTTGTTCCCTGCGTCATTTCGTCTTATTACGCATACCTTAATTTGTTAAGTAATTAGATTTGTTTTCTTTGCATATATGGATTTCTTTGGCTGTTACCCACATCCGGGAAAATGTCAAGTCAACGGCACCTTTAGAAATATGTTTTCTAAGAAAAATTATGATGTGTTCAATACTTATTTTCCCCGATAGTCAAGAAAAAAAAAAGAAAAAACCTGGAGTTTTTGAACATTAAAAAATAATGTTATGCAACTTAATGTTATAATCTTAAATTGTTATTTGTTGAAAAATATTTAGAATTTTTCTCTCTTTTTATGAAGTCTGAGAGATTTCTTATTTGCTGATCAATAATCTACTTTTTTGGGTCCTGTTATTAACATTTTTTTAAGCAATTATTTCTTTTTTGTCCACCTTCAGCAGACATGGTTTATGGTAGAAATATATATATATTTTAATATTTTCATTAAATTTCTGCATTGTATACTATAAATACTCTATATTTTAAAAAAGATTTATTTTACAAGCTGCCAGAATTCCATCTTATGTTTTGGCCACAAAAATATCAACTGCACCAAATAGCTTTTTTGTTTGGATCTCTAAATAACATTTAGCTATTTTATTTTTATTTAGGTATTTATTTATTATTTTATTTTTATTAGGTATTTTATTATGTGAGACTTTATTTGGTAAAAGAACTTTTATTTGATGCTCAATAATTATATAAAAAAATAAATGTATGATTTGTATTTTTAGGACTTAACAAAATATAATAGAAGAAGATTTTCTAAGGGCTCGTGATCTCTTTCTAGCATAAGTAGCAGACTTTCATGTCCTCTCTCACTCGTCCTGCTGTTTTTAAGAAGCTTTGGTTCAAAATAATTTCTTCACACACAAAAAGGGAACTTGCATGAATAATCTGAAAACTGTCTGAGTTTGTGGCCTAATTCCACGTGTCTTCCTTGAATTCTTAATTCGCACTGAAAGCCATGCAGAAGTTCTGTAGACTGTGCAATCTACAAGCTCCTAAAATAGCACTACAATAGCTGTGGGGAATCATTTATTTATTCGACTCATAATTCCATCTCAAACATCTCAAAGCAGCTGAAGAGTAGACATATTTCATCCATGTGTTTTTATGAGCAGTTTGGGATACTGCATAAATGTCCCAGATAGAAATGGCAATTTGCACATAAAATCTGTAATTGCGCACATTAAATATGACAAGAAGACATGAGAATAAACGATGATGGTGAAATATCTTTAAAATAAATTCCTTGGTGTGCAACAAAAACTGATTTTGACTAACCAGAGTCAGACCAATCTCAATGCAGACCATTTCTATCAATTAATATTAGTTAATGTATTTACTAACATGAACACTGTAAAAATATATTTAAAAAAAAGAGCAGTTTTCCATATTTTGTGATTCATGTTTTTATTTTTCCGTTTATTTATGCTTTTTAAATTGCATTATGGGACCTTGATCTTCCTTCCAACAACTTTTAGCTTTGAAAAGTTCGAAAAAGTGACTTTTACTCACATTTTAATAGTTTAAAGTGATGTATTGTCTGGGTTGGTGTTGTATATTACAGTACAAAAACCCTGTAATAAACTGCCAGTACGTTTTTACCAGTTATTATACAGGCTTATTTCTCTATATATTATTTCTTATACATTATATGATTTCAAACTACTAAAAATGACAATAAAAGTCGACAGAGCAGAGATCAACATCGCATAATGCAATTCACAACCGTAAATAAACATGAAACACATTTTTGAATATACGGAAACTGTTAATTAACAGATATTTTTTTTACAGTGCAACTATGAACAAACTTGTACAGCATTTATTAATCATAGTCCAACATTTACTAATGCATTATTAAAATCCAAAGTTGTGTTTGTTAACATTATTAATGCATTGTGAGTTAACAAGAACTAACAATGAACGACTATTCTTATTAACTAGTGTTACACTGAAAAACTTGATAAGTTAACTCAAACTGTTTGAGGAAACCGATTGCGGCAAACCATTTAAGTTATGAAACCAAATAATTTGAGTAATGTAAACTTTATATATTCATTCATTCATTCATTCATTCATTCATTCATTCATTTTCTTTTCGGCTTAGTCCCTTTATTAATCTGGGGTCACCACAGCGGAATGAACCGCCAACTTATCCAGCATATGTTTTATGCAGCGGATGTTAGAGTTAAATTAACAGAGAAAAACTTAATTAATTCATTCATAACTCATTCGGTTTGAGTTCTGCTTAATATAATCAGATTATGAGTTACCATAACGCTTTTTCATTAAGTCAGTCACGTTTTTTTAATTATAAGTTAAACTACTTAAATTTCATTTAGTGATTTTCACTGCTAGGTTTTACAGTGTAACAAAGATGAATAAATACTAAATGTATTGTTTGTTTATGTTAATAGTGAATACATTAACTAACATCAAACAAATTGACCATTATTTATATCTTTAAGACGCAGTGATTCTGTTACTCTTGAGGGTACAAAACTTCTCCAGGACTCTAGTTTTGACGTTTATTAAAATTCTCAACAATCTCTATAAAGTGTAATTCAGATGCCTTTCAAACTGTAATGAATTTACAATAATTAATAATATCATATAAAATATAATTTATTCATATATATTTTATAAATTCTATCATCAAACAAGCTGCCATTAAAAGGACTCACACAACCCCGTTCCCAATCACCTGATTACTGATTTACCATCACCTGTTCACAGACACACACACACCTCCGTTCACTCTGCAACTGTCGGTCTTGAAACTCACACCCTGAGCATTCACCCGACACATCTCCAGCATTTCTCTTGCTCCAGCGTCTCTGTGTTTCCATTGCTCTACGTCTTCCTGAATTCCCTCTACGAACTCTCAGTTAAGATTCTACCCACTCAGTTAAGATCATTGAATTACCTTTGTTAAATAAAACTGTGTTGATTTTCCTACCTCTTGTGTCCAGTCCTCAGTGTGTCGTGACAGTTATCAAATGTTATTTCGTACGGAATTCGTTTGATAAATAATGTAAAGCACAATTTAGTATTATATCATATAAATTAATTGCAGAAAATTGTACAAGCAGCAGAAATGTGAAAGCTGATATGTACATTGATGACAAGAACTGTGCTAGACTAATATTGACTTAATTTTGATTAGTCTGACTGACTAATTTCTAGTCATATTAAATCAACAATAACATGCTTGCTTGTGACTGATGTTGTTCATCTTACATTAAATTTCTGTTTTAGACTATGCAATTATTTAAAATGGTTTCCTGGAATCGCTGGATCTTGAAGAAAACCTTGCCAAAATGGTGAATAAAAAAAGCTTGTTTTTGTGAAGTTAACTCAAACATACATGATTGAAGACAACAGCTTCAAGTACATGTGAAGTCAAAATTTACGTTAACATTAATTTTAGTTTTGGTAATCTTCAATCAAAGTCTAACCATCTGCTTGTTAATTCGTGACGTATCGGTGAAGTATGAAATACTGTTTCCGAGTCCAAGCCACTACTCTTTTGAATGTTCGTTTATGACCCCTTTTTAGTCCTCTCACACATTAAAGTGAATTTGATATAAAATCATATTTTACACAACAGGACTCTGGACTTGCTGCGTCACAGACACCAATATTTTAACAAATTATAAAAAATGTATCACTTTCTGGCCATCGGATATTAGGCATGGATATATATATATTGCGATTGTGATTTTGAAGTATTGTGAAGTATTACATCGCTTTGTAAACGTATATTGTTACCATTTGATGAGTCTCCCCATACAGTTTGATAGAGCGCTTGGATCCGGAAGCCGCTTTGTGTGACGTCACACTTAAAAAGCGGATTTGCTTTCACATTTGGAGCCACAATATTCTTAACCACGCCCTTTTTACCAGAGTAGGGTTGCACCAGCTGTTCGTAAGTTCTTTCTTAAACTGGAATGTAAGGTCCACACTAGGGGTTTAGTAACTACTAGCTAGTTTGTAAGTAAATTTGTTCTCACTTCGGTTGCACCACATGTTCTTAAGGCAAACCATAGTAGGTCATAAGCTCTCCGTAAAGTCATGTGTAGTCGCATTGAATGACGTAATATCCAATAAAAAGCATTTAAATCGTTAAACTGCTTTAAAATTCTGCAACTAATGCATCTATATATAACTGTCCTATGAAAATTAAATTATAAATTACGTTTTTATAGTACATGACATTACAGTCAGTCAGTCACTAACAGACGACGCACACACCTGCATCGTGAGCCGTCAATGCACGCAGAATACACATGAAGTTTTTTATATCCTACACGTGAAAGAGAAAAGAGCAGGGAGAATAACTCAGTCATGAAGAAATTCTCGTTTTAATTGATGGATACACTCCTTGAAAGAAAATTAAACTCTTCTTTCACAAACCGAAACAAATGCGAGATTTGGGAGGAAAATAAGGCTGTGAGTAAAGGGAGATCATTCTTCATTATCATCGCTCCTCAATGTAAACTAATCTCTCCGTCGTTACATGCTATACCGCTATACATGGGGGGAGCCTGCTGTAAATATTTAGTTGGAGCGCTACGTTCAGTGGTGCAACACAAAAATATTTAGTAGTGCATAAATTGTAACATAGTGTCCCTTTAAGTCACAACTAGGCTACGTCTTAACTTACGCACTATTGGTGCAACCGGCCCCAGTAGTCTGCTATGGTGAAATGATGCGCAATAAGAAAGCCCCATCCCCTGCTCAATATTCAGTTTCATTTGGAAGTTCATCAACATATTGAAATAAATTTCTCAGCAACCTTCGGTTCACGCAAGCATAAAAATATATAGTAAATGCTATGGTTTCCCAGGGGTCATTTAAAAATTTTTTTTAACATAAGATATTATACATTTCATGATGATACATTTTAATAATGTTTGTTTTAATATCATTGTTTTAATACATACAACGTGTTTTCCTACAAATTAGCCACTAAATTAAAAAGTTACGAATTGCAGTGAGATTTAAGAACACAGGTTGCTAACCCTCAGTTTGAATGACAGGAAGGCATATCTATTGCATATACTATAGTTTTTTACAGTATATGGCAGGTTTACCGTTTCTCAGAGAATACAGGAGGTTAAGACTGAAAGTGCTGCTGACTTCAAAACAAACCCATCATGCGTGCGAATAGTTGCGCTAAGTCAGCTAGCTAGTGTAGAGACCATCAGGCATCAATGTCAAGCGTAAAATTTTTTACGTCAGAAAAAGCTGCCTGTCTTTCCATGGTTGTGAGCGAGCAGTCAGCCTGAGGAAGCTGTCTCTGGGGCTCTTCTGTTCCCACAGACGCTTCAACACTGATGCTTGCGTGATGGTCACAAAACAGCTGCGGCGCTCTGACAGCCACAGAGAACTAATGAAGTGTGTTTTGCTGAACACATTTGAGAAGAGCTGTGCTGAATGTCTTGAGGTGATGCTTTAAACATAATTTTTTGACTTTCTTTATTGTCTGCATAAAATTTATCTTTGGCTTTACCACATAATTACATCACCATTCACATCACATACGTCACAAAAACCAAATGCAGTCAATATCATCACATAAATCACATTAAAAACAATTATCCCTATTCATACTTGAAACCCAGAATTTAAAATTCTGATGGCAGTTGGCACAAATGACATCTGATACACATTTTTCTTTACTTGTGGTTGCCTAAAACGTTTTTTTGTTTGTTTTTGATGGCAATAGCTGAAGTTTTATATTTACGGGATGGGAACAATCTTCAATAATGTGCTTCATGTTTACCTATAGTTGCACTGGCAATTTTTACTACTCGACACAGTTTTTGTTTTTCTTTAACTGGCAACAGTCCATACCATGCAGTCATGTAAAAACTCACAACACTTTCGACCAAATTCTTATATACCGTCTCCAAAATATCTTGACTCACACCAAATTGTTGTAACCTCCTAATTAGATATAATCTTTACATTCTACATGTCCAGCATATGTCAATTTACTATCAGTAAATGTTCCTAAATATTTAAAACATCCAACTGTGTCTATTTGATGTCCCTCAAGGACCAGAAGCTTCAGCCCTTCAGTAAAACCTAGTTTGTTCCTGCTGATTACTATCTCCTTGGTTTTATTAAAATTTATCTCCAGTGAACTAATTTTACATTCGTTTTGAAACAAATTTATATAACTATAATACAAGGTAACAAGTGCCATATCATCCGCATATTTAAATAAATAAAAACCTAAATCTTGGATCTTAAGTTAATTTATTAAGAGAGAAAAAAAGTAAAATGCTTCCTTCTCATGACTCATGTCTGTTGCTTTTGTGCGGAATGCAACATGTTTGTAAAGAATGTTCATGCTACCCTTTTCCATATACTACTATACTATTTCAGTTGCTCATTGTTCCATTGGACTTTATACTCGTCTTTATATAGACGAAGGTTCTTTTGATTATTTGAAAAAAAAAAAAATTTTTTTACATTTATAAAATGTTATTATTGTAGTGTTTTTCACACACTCACAAATGAAGGTACAAAAGCTGCCGCTGGGGTGGTACCTTTCTAAAAGGTACACTTTTGTACTTAAAAGGTACATCTTTGTACTTAAATGATATTGGCACATATCAATGTTAAATATCTATGTTGTACTTTAAAATCTGTGTGAACAGAAAGTTGCTGCAGACTTTTATTTAATCCAGGCTCATTCTGATTACGTACCTCTATATACATTTCTGGAGAGAGCAAAATACTTCCCAGGAGCTACGTTTTTTGCAATTTTTGTTTTCGCGAATCCACCAGAGGCCGCTGTGTATGCTTTTTGAGATCTCAAATTTCTCTCGCCAGTGCCATTCGTGCCTGCTCTTCTCACGTAAATCCACCAGAGGCCGCTGTCGACTGTCTACTGTCTACTGACTGAATGACTGACTGACTGACTGACTGACCAATCGACTGACCCACCCTCCCCCTTCCCTAAACCCAACCAATAGAGTTTTAAAAAGCACAGATTGACCAGCGCCCACCCACTTCCCTAAACCCAACCGCAGTGTTTAAAAAAGCAATCCAGAAAAAGAAAAGCCCTCGCCTGATTTTTACCATGTTTTACCACATTCTCACCCTGTTATTTACTTGTTTATTAAATTTTTTTTAGCTTTTGTTTTTGTCTTACCTGCTTTCTGGAACCGTTCTTCACCGGGCTCAAACCCCATTGTCATGGTCAACTCCTCTCTGCGTCTTAAGTCTGCCGACGTATATGTCGAGCTACCGAACAAACTGATAACAGCGAAAAAGCCGTCCATACAGAGGTAATCGGTCAGCCGGTAAGCGAGAAAAGGAACGGCATCATACCGCCCCGTAGCGTTCATTTTAAAGATGAAATGCAGCCATACGTAGCTCTGGCTACATAATTCGCGATCTCCAGAAACAGATATAGGGTTACGTTTTCAGAATGAGCCTATGTTGCTTTTATTTTATAACAAAGACGTACTTTCAACTGAAATAGAATTTTGAGTAAGAGGTTTTTTTTAAGCTCCTCCTCTCATTTGTCACTCAGAGCAAACTAACGGTTGCAGGGTTATTTCTCCCAATAAGCTTGATGTCATTGAAGGACTGGAAGAAGATTTTGATTAAAGATTACCAAACAAACAGTTTTTTTTCATTGGATTAACTTGCACACATTAATCGTTAAGACTACCAATGCGCATTAGTAAAATAAACATTGTAAATTTTGATTTCATGCAGACATATTTGTACATAAAAGGGTAACACATAGGTTTGCAAGATAAAACGACTTTTCAGTTACATAAACTGAAAAATATAATCAAAACACTGCTTACTGTATCTTCAATGTATAAATTAAATAAATGTTAAAGTTCAAATGAAATCAAAACTAACCATATGATTTTGTTAGCTTGCATTGAGTATGTTTACATGGACACCAATAATCAGATTTGTAATACGATTAAGACAATACTCTGATTAAGAGTCTACCATGTAAACACTGAGCCACCGTGTCGCCACATTATTTTTAAATAAAGTATAACTTCAGGTCGCTTGAGTGAATGAAAAAAGCTGTAAAAGTGTGTTTTGCTTGTATACATGCATTATTAGGTGGCATGGTGGCTCAGTGTTTAGCTTTCTTTAGCTTAGCTTTCTGTGTGGAGTTTGCATGTTTTCCCCATGTTTGCGTGGGTTTCCTCTGGGTGCTCCGGTTTCCCCCACAGTCCAAACACATGCGGTATAGGTTAATTGAATAAAGTAAATTGGCCGTAGTGTATGAGTGTGTGTGAATGAGTGTATGGGTGTTTTCCAGTTCTGGGTTCCCAGTAATATTCCAGAAGAGTTTGTTGGATTTATGTGATTTTCTTTGGACTGTAATACATCTGCTATGCAAGATGTTGTTTTTAATTTTTTTTTTTTTAGTTTAGCATATTTTGCCATTTTTTGCATTTGGCATGCCTAGCAATATGAAAAGCTTTTGAACAGAAGCTTTGGCTATCTTGGCTCTTCAGAGAGAATTAATTGTAATTGCGTTTTTTATTATTATTTGATATTTCTAAAGCAAAAGTAGACATTGCAGCAACCTTGACTGGGGGTTTTAAATACTAAAGAAAGCACTTTCCTCCAAACGCAGAGACCATAGCAACGTAATTGGTTTTCTGAGTGGTGACACTGTGTTTTTTTGCTCTTGAGTCCTGTGGTTGTGTAAGGACAAGGCAACAAAAGAAGCGTGTTTACCTTGAACATTGTCTTTTCTGACTCTGCGCTGAGTGGAAACGAGATTGCATGTCGGTCTGACATTCTCTGAAGAAGTCCTCTGTAATTGCCAGCACTGCGGTTTGATTATGGCTGCAGCCCACGGGGAGTGTGAGTATGTGTGTGTGTGCGTGTGTGCGCAAGTGTGTTTCTTCTTTCATGTCAATGCAAAATAATTCGAATTTCTTTGGTTAGGGTTAGGTTGGGGTTAGGGTTAAGTTAGAATTACTGTAATGTTGCTTTAGTGCAAACACTCCAGAGTTGTATGATTGTGAAAGCAGTGGTAAGCAGGATATAAATTGTATTTTGAGAGGTTAATAAATCTTAATTTTGTCATAGTGTACTCTCCCTATATATGATCAAAAATGGAAGCTTGTTTTTTTTATTCTATATACGATAATAAATTTATACAGGCAAACAGGTTTACCGCTTTCTTAATTCACTCAAATGAGCTAAAGCTACAGCTGAAGTCAGAATTATTAGTCCTTCTGAATTATTAGCCCCCCTGTGTGTTTCTGTTTAATGGAAAGTAGATTTTTTCAACACATTTCTAAACATAATAGTTTTAATAACTAATTTATTTGATCTTTGCCATGATGACAGTACATAATATTTTACTAGATATTTTTCAAGATACTAGTATTCAGCTTAAATTGACATTTAAAGGCTTAGCTAGGATATTTAGGCAAGTTAGAGTAATTAGGCAAGTTATTGTATAACAGTGGTTTGTTCTGTAGACAATAGAAAAAATATTGCTTAAGGGGGCTAATAATATTGACCTAAAATGATTTTTTAAAAATTTAAACTGCTTTTATTCTAGCCGAATTAAAACAAATAAATAAACTTTCTCCAAAGAAAAAATATTGTAGGAAATACTGTGAAAAATTCATAATTTGGGAAAACATAATTTGGGAAATATTTGAAAAAGAAAAAAATATTCACAGAGGGCGAATAATTTTGATTCAACTGTATATCCTTTGTTTAATATTTTGTCATCATTTAATTACATTCAAGTACTTTTTTTCAACACATTTTTTACAGCTTTTTAAATTCACAGAAACGACCTAAAGCTACACTTTGTTAAATAATTTGTCATAATTTCAGTCAATTACATTGGATATTTAATTAACTTTTAATGTAAAGACTAAAGGAATATGGTTTGTTAACAACTGGAATTGCATAGCATTTTTTGGTAGAAACTATTTTAATATAGTTCATTTGTTTTTATGCTTTTGGGTTTACCTGTAATTTGGGAGGTCCTTAAAGGGTTAGGAAAGAAAGAAAGAAAGAAAGAAAGAAAGAAAGAAAGAAAGAAAGAAAGAA